>JBBMKD010000096.1:5634668-5649688 GCA_037834095.1 Argya squamiceps | reverse complement strand
CGCCCTCAGCGCGGCTCCGCCATGGCCGGGCCCCAGCGCCGCGTCCCTCCGGAGAGCGGGGACACTCTGGGGACACTCTGGGGACACTTTGGGGACAGCTCGGGCGCCTGTTCGCACCCCGGGATTGCTGATATTGCACACACCGTGCCGCTCCCCGGCCGGTGTTACACACAGGACCGCAGGGCTGGCTCGGTTTCTCGGCACGGCCGCTGTGTTGTGATGAGTTAATTTCCGTGCTAATGACGCAATCCTTGCTGATTTCAGCGCATGCTCAGGGCGGCTCTGTTTGACCCGAAAGGGTTATTTTTAGGAGGATAATAATCCCTGTTCAGCTGGAGAATACACGGACCTTGAGTGCTTTGCCAAAAGAATACATCAGCACCTTGATTTACTTCAGCACCTTGATTTACTTCATCCCTAGGGCTGGTTCATTGGGAGATGCCCTTGACTAAGGGATGCTCCTGCCTGGTGCGCTCATCAGGTCTCCTTTTTTATGGATTAGGATTGAAAGATACAAAGATCTTCCACCAAAGAACGCCCTGATTTTGAGTAACCTTGACATACTCCAAACTTTGCAGCAGCCTCAGCACATTACAGCGCTGGGTGTGATGAGATCAAACCCTTTCCTGGGCAGCTCAAGGAAAAAGGAAAAATCAAAGTGTATTTAGTTGTTCATCTGCTACGCTTGAAAACCAGCAGTGATTAATTAAAAATAACAGCCGGCTCAGGATGGACACCCCTGGGCAGGGCTGTTCACCTTTGCAAGTTAAATCTGTGTGGCGGAGCCACATTAAAACAGAACAGCTAAAGAAAAAAAAGAAAACAAAAAAACCCCAAAAAACACAACAACAACAACAACAAAACCCCCTTAAAGTTCTAGGTAAACCTAAAAGAAGACACAGAATTGTCATCATCAGCTTTTATTAGGTTAAGCATTGACAGAGGAACACTGCACATAAGCATTGCTGGAAGGAAATAAAGATGTGAATACAGCTGTAGTTAAGACTGTTTTGGTAGGTGCAGGGAATGGGGGTTATGACCAGTTCATTATTCATTGTTTCTCCCTACCAAAGGTTGGGGTTATCCACTCGGTTATGGAGTTTTTTGGGGATAAAGGAAATACTCTTCATCAGGAGCAGTGCACAGAATTCCCTCCGAGGCAGCAGCGCACTGTGTGCAGTCTGAGCCTCACTTACAGCAACTACAGAGAGCAGAAGAGCATTAAAGATTTACAGTAAAATGTCCTTTTCCTGCCACGGAATACCACATGGGCAGCACTTCCTCGCTGCGGGAAAGGAGCCCGGTTCCCGGCTAGCAGCAGCACGGATGCCCAGCCTAGGAAAGAGATGATATCCTGCGGTTGAAATTGGAGCTTTCCTGTTTTCCTGCTGATGCGCAAAGATTCCATCGCCACTCGGAGAGGGAGGAGAGGGTTTCTGGGAAATGCTTTGTTGCAAAGAAATCACCCCATCAACCCCAAAGTGATATTGTTTGCATGTCCCACTTTGTAGGTGAAGTGCTGCTAACAGTGAGAATTCACCGTTGGCTGCAATCAATCCACCATAGAAAGTACATTCACTTGTAAGTAAAAATACCATTGTAGCAAGTGTGAAAGCAATAAAAAAACCCAGAAACCAAGTTCAGTGTTCTTTTCTGACTCTGCTACGGCTGAGGCAGTTTTTTAGTTTTTTCATAATCTGTACAAATTAAAAGCAGCTTTAAGTCAGAAGCAAGGACTGGTCTGGAAGTCTGACCTGTGCACACCAACCATCCAGATTGTGGAAAAGGAAAGACACACTTTGAGGGTGGTGTCAAAAAGAAAAATAGGATGTTTTAAAACCCCAGTATATTTTAAACATCTTCTATTCAGCAAAAGAAAATATTCTATCAGAAGATGAAAGGGAAAGAGGTTTCTACTTGAGTGATTGTAATAGGAAAATAGTCATTTAAGGAGACAGTGCAGTCAGCAATATAAACACGACGGGATAGTTATTGCAACTCTAACTGTATTTTGTGCTGAGGCATATAAATCCATACCTCCTATGGCAGAGACAGGTCTTTGTGCTCAGTTGCTGGGTTCAGGGGGGTTCTGTAATTATAGTTTTCATATGTACGATAATAGCTACGTGAAAAAGAAGAAAACAATGAATTGCCTCATAAAAGAACAGTTGGTTTGGTTTCCTTTAACAAAGAGAGGCTTGAAATAAAATGACATAACCACACCACGGATTCCAGGTTGTATCATTTGCAAGGCTGAGCTGAAGGTACAAAATTACAAGGCCCAGACTGAGGCACTGAGGCAAATATTTCAAATGTATCAAGAGCATAAAACTTGGGATTTGGCACCAAGGGGCAGGAACAAACACTAGAGCTGCCTTACCCTTCCTTCTGCTTGGAAATTACTTTCCAGACAACTCCTGCCCCCAGGAGCAGTAGAACTGCTGCAGCTGCCACTCCTGAGGGAGAAGAACCCGAGTTATTCTCACTGTGTGTTGTGAAGTACACGAAATGCACAACAGGGTGTGTTGTAGATATATATTATAAAGTTGGCTTTTCACAAGGTGTGTGCTATATGAATAATAACATTGTATTAAGAATATAAGGGTTTTCTTTCTGCTATTAGTAAAGAAAACTAGGCATAGTGGTAGTAGTTGATAGTGTATGCTTAAACTGTCTGTTTGGTCTGGATAACACCCAGTGAACATGTAGAGAATACCCTGCTGTTGATACACCAACCATCAGCATCTCCCATCTGAAGAAAGTGTGGACCAAGGCCCACGCTGGAGGTGATAATGAAGACACAGCCCAGAAACACACATGCTCTAAAAAGGCAGACTCAGGGAGAGGCCATGCAAAACAGTTCCTGGAATATGGAAACCAGTTTATGGAAAAATAGGAATATTCAACAGACCGATACAATAGAAAGGGGATTTAGAGAATGTCTCTGATACAGCAAGATGTGGACTTGTCTGAATGCCTACTTTGCTTTTTTTCTATCTCCTAATTGTCTTACTTTCTATTAAAATTTTCTCTTAAAATCTACATAGAAAGTGAACCTCGTTTTTCACAGGGTGTATCTGCTGAGTAAACAGAGGGAGGCTGTGCCACTGAGGCCACTGAGCTGGGGACAAAAATGTTTGTAAGCTGCTTACCTAGGCCCACTGACCCGGACTTGGGGGATGCTGGAGGGAAGGGAAAAAAAGGAAAATCAGCAAACTGTTCTACCAAAATACAGCGTTTCTCAACTGTCCTTAACCAATACCAATAAACCTTTCAGAACCATAGGATGGTTTGGGTTGAAGGGATCTTCATCCAGTTCCACCCCCCTGCCGTGGCAGGAACATCTTCCACTGTCCCAGGCTGCTCCAAGCCCCAGTGTCCAACCTGGCCTGGGACACTGCCAGGGATCCAGGGGCACCCACAGCTTCCCCATGCCAATGTCTCATTGCTAAGACCTACAACACCAGATTTCTTAAAACCACACCCTTGTATACTTCCTTAAAAAAAAAAACAAACCAGATATTTGCATGTTTAAAGCGCATTTGCACGCTTTTGTTTGCTTTTTGCTCGGTTTACATTCCACTCACTCAGTTTACAGGCTGGCACGGGAGGGTCCCAGCTGAAATCCTCTTGGCACTGGGTGTGACTGATGCCTTCCAGCGTGTAACCATCGTCACATTCAAGAGTGATGTTAGTCCCAGGGCGGTAAGTATTTTCTTTAATGGCTTTTTTAACACCTTGGACATCCGGGAATTCACATCTGATCTCTGAAATTGGAAGCAGTTAAAAGAGGACATTGAGAGGGAACACAAAATATGAGAAACACAGCTATGGGTTATTCAGGACATTGCTCTTGAGTTCCTTCTGAGTGCAGCCAGGAATTAATTCCCATTCCGTGAGATAATTCCTTTCTTTGTGGCTGCAGAACCGGGAAAGTGCTTCAGTCCCACATGGGATTCCAAAGAACAGAGGAAGCACGGACTCACCTTTGCACTGCGGGAGGGGCTGGCTCCAGGCTCCCGACCCCGTGCAGGTGATGAAAGCATTCCCCACCAGTGAGTAACCAGGACTGCAGCTGTAGGAAACTGCGGCTCCGGAGGGAAAGGTGGCAGAGGCGTTGCCTTTCAGCCTCCCGTTGGTGATGTTTGGAGGCTGCAGACACCGCACAGCTGGAAAGTCAAGGGGAGACAAACAACAGGATGCTGAAAGGGGGCCAGGGAGCGACTGAGGCACTGTCCCTCTGCAGCCTCCGCTGTTCCCTTTGAATTTCTTCCCCTGGACTCAACAGCCCAGACCCCTGTAACTCTCCTGTAACTTCAAAAAGGCTAAAAACTTGAGCTTGTTCTTAACACACATTCTGCACTCCGATTTAGACCTTCTACAAACCTTCCCCTGAGGCAAGACTCGTTAAATGTCCTTTGTTCTTTGCTCTCTGCACTCAAAACACACCTTGACAGAGGGGAGGGGGATGGCTCCAGGCTCCAGAGGCTGTGCAATAAATGGATGCTGTCCCCAGGAGAGAGAAGCCAGGCTCACAGATGTAATCTACAGATGTTCCCGGAGCGAAAACTGCTTTTCCTGGGTCACGGAAAGACCCATGGGTGATATTTGCAGGCTTGGAGCAGTGCAGCACTGAAAACAGAGACGTGCAGATCAAAACAGAGCTCAGAGAGGCAAGAGGGGAAACTTCTGAGCAGCTGGGGAAGGCACAGAACTGACTCCAACAGCCCTGCCCAACCCTCTGCAAAGTTCCCTCAAAAAAGCAGGTTGGGAGAAGGAGCTAGTGATTAATAAATCAAATCTTGCCTCTTAGGTAAGAGACCTACCTGGCTTTGTTGTGGTATCAGGGTGGTGATAACGTTCTGCCGTTCCATCTAAATGCAGCATTGAGAGTTTAAAAACATGGTTGAACAAATAAAATGCACAAATATACCTTCATTTCTTATCATCCTGGCGTTACATTTCCAGGAAAAAAGTCACTGCTCTCTGATAGTCAGTACCAGCTACCAAATTCCTCACTGCCAGGGGAATGAAGAGAATGTGGATTATGGATTGCAACAAGCAGTGTGAGAAAGTGCAAATCATGCCAATACTTACAGCATTATCCAAACCCTGGCTCATCTCCTGTGTGTGAAGACGGGCATAAATTAAAGGAAAAAAATTTCTGGGTTCTCCTTAAAGTAGTTGGAGCAAACAGTAAAAATAAACCCAACTTTGGCTTTGGTGAGCGGGCAGGAGAAATCAGGAGGAATGTGCAATAATCCCCACAAGCCCAAGAGCTGGTTCTTACTTACCCTGCTCACAGACGGGCAGGGGTGGGTGCCAGCTCCTGTCCCCCTGGCACTGGGACGTGGGCTGGCCTCGCAGGGTGAAGCCCCTGCGGCACTTGAAGGTGACACTGTCCCTGTAGGTGTAGCGGGCCTTGGGGACAGCCACCCTCCCGTTCCGGATCTGTGGGGCTGGGCACACCACCCCTGCAAGGGAAATTCCTCCTTAGGGACACAAAGCTCTGTGATAAACACATCCTACAGTCCACCCTCAGTGTGCTCAGAGGAATTTCACAGCCAGGACTCAGACAAGAATAATTTCAAGAGCTGAGAGGTTTTAGTTCCTTTAGGTACCTTAAGGGTACCACAATGTTATATGTATAAACATAGTTTTGTGCCCACAAACAGAATAGTGGCAATATATTCTAATAAATGCATAAAAAGGGGCAGAAATCTGTCAGTATTGTCATCCTCATGAATGCTTTGCTATCCCAACCTCGTGCCTTCCAAAGCAATTCCATCTGAAGAAAAGTCTAATTGCAATGATCAACCCCTGCAAAACATCCTTCTGCTTTGGATAACGGTACAGGATTTGGAAAATTCCATTTCAATTGAACTCAAAATACCACTCTTCTACTACAAAACACATTTTTAACTTGATTTCTTATTTATGGTTGTGAAACAAAAGGGACAAGTCCCTGCAGGCATCTCACAACTCTTCAGTCTGCAGTGCTGTGACAGATCAAAAGCTTACATCTGGAAGATTTTTAGAAGAAACCAAACATGCAAGCATTTAAAAAACCCAAAACTATCCCAGAGGAATATTATGATTTAATAGTCTTATTCCTTTAATTCTATTTATTTAAAGGAAATGCTTATTAATTTTAAGAATTTAATATGGCAATTCTGGCCCTCTTCTAGTGGTGACCTACTTACTCTGACAGGTGGGAGGCAGACCACTCCAGGCAACATCTCGGCCCAAAGTCTCACATCTCCTGTGGGGCTGTCCAGCCAGTCTGTACCTGGAGGTACAGAGGGAGAAATATCAGCTCACACCAAGTCCTTCACCTTGGATTTTATCCTCCCCAGAGGTTTCCCTCTGCAGCCTCCTGATTCCAGCTGATGGCCAAGGTCTCTCTGCTGGTTTGGCACGTGGGAGTGAAGGATGCCAAGTTCCTTCTTCCCAGATCCAAGAGGAGCAAAAAACTGACCCCAAAAACTCGGGGTTAGATTGGTCAGGTGCTAAATCAGGACCCAACTGATTTCCAGAGGGCTGGAGCCTCCTTGCAGCACGGGCTTGCTCCCACTCTCGGCTCCTGCTCGAGGCCATCTGAGAAGGGAAACCGGTTTGCAAATTATTCTGTTGAGCACAGGAGGGAAAAATGAGACAACTCTCCCTTTCCAGAGCAGGCAAATACGGCAAAATTGGAACCAAAATTCAGGTCTGCTGTGGGAGAGCAGCTGTGCAGAGTGGGCTTTGATCCTTTACCCAATACCACACTCAGACACAGGTCAGCAAAGGCAGTGTGGGACTCACCCTTCGTCACACGTGTAGTTGATGGTTGACCCGAAAAGGAGATCAGTCAGAACAACAACTCTGCCACTCCTGGGGGGTTCTGGCTGTTTACATTGCTTCCCTGGGAAAGAACAAGGCTGAGTTTAAACTCCTCTCTGGAGGCTGTGTAACACACTGTGAGGAGGTATCTTAAGGCTCTGTCCAAGTTCTGCCACCAATAAAAACGTGATTTTGAAAAGGCCCAAAGCGGCCCAGACCGTGTGACTAGTAAAGCCATGTATGAACCTTTCCTTCAAAAAATTGCTCTGAGAAACCCACAGAACAGACAATTTCCAACAACCAACAGCAAACGGATGGAGCTTATTCACTTTTACAAAACTCTAGGGCTGCAGACCACGTGTGGTTTTGGAGGCAAGTCAGGGTTTGGGGCACTCCGGGGCGTCGCGAGTGTCCCGGCCGGCAGCTGTAGCGCACAGTGTCCCCAACTGCAAATTCCAGCTGATTTCTGTGCTCCCTGCTTAGCTCAGCAAAGCTGAGCCTTGGAGGTGCACCACAGCCACCTATTAGGGGAGAAAATATAGGGAGAAATCAGGATGTCAACTACAAAAGTCGTTTTAAAATGTATTTTGAGTATGTGCAGCTTAAAGTCGTTGTGGGAAATGGGTAAAAAAAAAGGGGAGGGTAAAGGATTCAGAATTTTGGGAAGGGATGAGCCCTAAAGGCAGAAGCTCCCAGGCTATCCATAGCTCCAAGCTTAGAACCACAGAGTACCTGCACACTGAGGGAGGGGGAGGCTCCAGTTGCCAGAGTCGGTGCAGTAGATGGATGCCTCTCCCACCAGGCTGTAGCCAGGGTCACAGCTGTAGTTCACAACTATCCCAGCGGGAAAAACCCCCAGGTCCTGGCTGCTGTGCTTTCCTTTGTCAATATTTGGAGGTGAAGGGCATTGCAGCACTGAAGAGAGAGGGCAAAACAAAACTGAGAAAAGGGCAGGGCCACGATGCTGGGACAGGCTGGGGAAATTGGGGTTGTTGAGCCTGAAGAGGCTCCAGGGAGATTTTAGAGCCTCTTCTGGTGCCAAAAGGGGCTCCAGGAGAGCTGAAGAGGGACTTGGGACAAGGGATGGAGTGACAGGAATGGCTTCCCAGTGCCAGAGGGCAGGGATAGATGGGATGTTGGGCAGGAATTCTTCTCTGTGAGGGTGGGCAGGCCCTGGCACAGGGTGCCCAGAGGAGCTGTGGCTGCTCCTGATTCCCTGGCAGTGTCCAAGGCCAGGCTGGACAGGGCTTGGAGCAGCCTGGGATAGTGAAAAGTGTCCCTACCCACTGCAGGGGTTGAGATAAGCTGATTTTAAGCTTCTTTAACTCAGTGTCATAAGAAAAGAATCACTATTTTCAGGAGTCACCCAAACCCTCCAAAGGAGGGAGCGATAAAGGAGAAATTACAAGGCTTCAGTGCACAACAATTTAAACGAATTAGAAGCAACTGCAAAACTTACTTTTGCAAAACTCCTGGGCTTCAGACCACGTTAGATTTTCAAGACATGTGATGGTTGGTGATATCAGTGGCTGTTCCACATATCCAGGCCGACAAGTGTAGTTCAAAGTCGTGCCAACAGGAAACTCAGTCTGATTTTCATATTCCTCGCTTAGCTCAGCAAACAGCAACGGTGTTGGTGTGCCACAACCATCTGCCAAGAAACAAAATGGGCATGAGAAATATGTCCTTGGCTGTGAAATGCAGCTAAAGAGAAACAGGTGCATTGATAGGCACTGTTAAACCCCAAGTTATTAATGCATCTTCTATGTAGTCTGATATTTGCATCAAATAACATTCAGCATGTAAGGACACAGGGCACAAGGACCAGCAAAAGGACCTAATTTATATGGTCTTAAAAAAAAAAAACAAAACAAAAAAAACAGGATAAAACAATGCTCAAAAAATAGAAAAGTACTTTGGCCAGTGCGGTGCCTTCACACAATTCTGGGCTGTAGAGTGCAGAAATCTTTAATTTCAATATTTATAACATCCAAACCTGTCTCCTTTTGGGAAACTTGAGCAATGCCACGAGCTTACTCCCAGTGCCACCAAAGTGAGCACAGCTCCTGTGTGTTGTTCCCCCTTTACCCTGCAATCCTGCAGCTTGGCAGGTTTGCCTGATCCAGGATGAGCCTGGCACAGGATGGGTGCTGAGCCTGGCATGTGATGGATGCTGAGCTGGGATGAGATGGATGGATGCTGAGCCTGGCATGGGATGGATACTGAGCCTGGCATGGGATAGATGCTGAGCTGGGATGGATGGACACTGAGCCTGGCACAGAATGGGTCCTGAACTGGGATGGATGGACACTGAGCCTGGCACAGGATGGACACTGAGCCTGGCACAGGATGGACGCTGAGCCTGGCAAAGAATGGATCCTGAGCCGGGCTGGATGGACGCTGAGGCTGCCCCACCTGCACAGCGCGGGTAGGGAAGGCTCCAGTTGCACCAGGCCGTGCACAGGAGCGAGGGCTCCCCGAGCAGGGAGAAGCCGGGCTGGCAGCTGTAGCTCACGGAGGTGCCGCTGGTGAAGTTCATGCCCGGCTCGGCGCTGAGCGTGGCGTGGGCGATGACGGGGGGCGGAGGGCAGAGCCGCACTGCCGGGGGAGGAGCAGAGAGAAGAGATTTAGGGGTTTTACCCAGAGGTGGAGCGCCGGGAGCGCAGCAAAACCCGTCACAGCCGGCTCACCTGGCTCGCAGGTGGGCACAGCAGGCGCCCAGCGGCTGTCGGGCTGGCACTTGGCCCCACGGCTGCCCCTCAGCACGAAGCCCGGGTGGCACTGGAAGGTGACGTTGTCCCCAGGGTGGTACACAGCCCTCCGGCCCTCAGCCACCTCTCCGTCCTGGATGCTGGGGCTGCTGCAGGTGATCACTGGGAGGGAAAAGCAGCAGAGCTCAGCTGGGAGAGCGGCTGCCAGAGCTGCGGGCTCCTCCTCGGGTTTGGGGAGGCTGTGTGGGCACAGCGCTCTCCCTCTGCTCCGGGGGTAACAGCATCTCCAGCTCACCTTCACACCGCGGGTAGGGGATGCTCCAGACTCCCGATGGCAAACAGGAAACCGTGGTTCTCCCGGTGAGGACGTAGCCAGGGTCGCAGTAGTACTTCACTGACATGCCAGGGATGAACTCTGTCACAGCCTTGCTGTCGTGCTGGCCGTTTCTGATGATTGGAGGGGAAGGACACAGCGGCACTGCGAGGAGGGGGAAAAAAATCTCAGCTAGCCAAGAGCTGGTACCATAATGTTGCCCTGAATTTTTTTGCTTTCCAGTGTTTGCAGTTTGTAGTGGAGATTCTCACGCAGCTTCATATAAACTATATATATATTTAGAACTTATCTATTTTGTTTACATATTTCTCCTCTTAGAGGAGGAATATGATTGATGGTGATGTTCACCAACCAACTCAGAAAAGTGGCACCCTGTGCAGCCAATCTTTTGTCTTCTGATCAAGATGTATAAAAGATGGAGTCAGAAAATTAAAATAGCAGCTTTTCCTGCCTGACCTTCTGTGTCTGCCTCGTTCTTTGTGTGCCTGAAATTGCCACACCACAACCCCCCTCTGCACACAGAGGTTCAGAAATCAGCTCCCACCCGGCCCCTCACTGGCACTTACACTTCTCACAGGTGGGGACAGGAGGGTGCCACTTGCCCCCAAACTGGCACTGGGACTCTTGAGAGCCCTTCAAGGCATAACCAGCGTTGCACTCGAAGAGAATAACATCCTCCAGCCTGTAGGTGGTCTCCAGCCCAGTCACTCTTCCATTCTCGATCTCCGGCCTGCTGCAGCCAGTTGCTGGGAGGGAAGAGCACGAGGATGTGAGGAGCTGGGGATGTGAAACCCCTCCTGGCTGTGGAGGGGCACTGGGCAGGGGCAGCACCTGCTGCTGGGCCTTGCCATCACTGTCACGGGCATTTCAACATTACTGACTCTTGGTTTTACACAAAATATCATTATTCAGCTGGGTTTGTACTCAATGGGAACAGAAAGGGAAAAGCACAGGGGCACATGGGGCACCTCTGCTCTCTGCCTCTCCTTGAGGATTTGGTTACACTGATGAAACCAAGAGCCAAGAAGGAGGAAGGAGGTCAGGGACGGCAGAGGAAGGCACACAGACACACCTTGGCAGCGGGGCTGGGGCCGGCTCCAGGTTCCCTTGGCCGTGCAGTGGATGGAGGCGTTCCCCACCAGGGAATAGCCCTCGGCACAGGAGTAGAGCACCACGGAGCCCAGCCCGTGCCTGGCCCCGGGGCTGCCACTGTGCTGCCCGTTGGCGATGCTGGGCGGGGCAGGACACCTCACCTCTGCCAGCGACAAGGAAAGGCACGTCAAAAATAGGACAGGGCAAGAAAAACACCCCAGATCCAACCTTCTGGAAGCAAAGGAGGGAGGCAACACAAGTGCAGTCAGTCAGGGCAAGGGGATATGGAACTTTTCCAGGAGCTTTCCTTAGCTCTTTTCTCCATCAGAGACCAACGTCCTGGTTTTTAGAGCTTTTTCAGAAGTAATACATCAAATTAAGTTGTAATGAAAACTGAAGCAATAATAGTATTTCCCCACCACAAAAAGACAAAGCTGTTATACTAAAGCACTACCCAAATAAGCATTTTATGCACAGAAAAATTGTTTTTAAAATTGTAAATTCTCTGAGTTGCTTTGAACACTGACATTAACTGCTGATAATAAATCAAATCAGTGGTGTGAGCACTGTGCCCAAGGGCAGGTGGAGGTGGTTGTCCCTTGTGGCAGGGACAGGCAGAGCTGGCACACCCCGAGCTGTACCTTGGCACCGTGGCACTGCCCCTGTCCACGTGCCGTTCTCCCCATCCACAGAGGTGCAGGACAGGGAGGTGTCCCCAGCCAGGGCCAGCCCCGAGGCACAGGTGTAGGTGACCACGTCCCCGAAGGAGAAGGAGTCCCGGGAGCCGCCGCTGTGTGTCCCGTGGGGCACGGCAGGAGGGGCGGCACAGCGGATTCCTGTGGGCGGGACAAGGGGACGGTCAGCGCTGCCCAGGGCACACACCCTGCCCAGAGGAAACCACCTCAGCACTGACACAACCACCCCAATTCTGCAGGAACACACTTTGCATGGAAGAAATCACACGTGGGAAGGAAAATCTGTCCCCTCCTGTGAGTCACTTCCTTGCTGCCCTTGTCTGGCGGTGCTGGGACAATTCTTACCTCCCTTTCCATAACCATTGGTGACACAGAGAGAGGCTGGCCACACCCTTCCTACACATTCCCAGTGAGAAATACTTACCCACTAACAAGAAATTTAAAATATTAATGTTTCTTCCCAGTCTGGACCAGAATAAAAACCTTTGAAGCCTTTTCAGAAGCATATCCAAAAGAAAAAGGAAATGTTTTACAGATTCAGTGACTTGAGAAATCTTTTGCGACAAAATCTTGGGCTTGAAAGAAGTTCCACTTTATCTTGTAAAGCATCTCCAAGGGCCTGTTGTGGTGGCCTACTTACTCTGGCAGACAGGAGGATCCCCACTCCACGAGACACCTGTGCCAGAGACCTCACAAACTCTCTGGGAGCCTCCAACCAACTTGTACCTGCACCACACAGAAGGATTAATTAATTTAATTGAACAGTGAGATTTTTTGCCTTGAGATTTCTTTACAACCCGTGCAAGTGGCAGCCAGGGGTTCTGACTTGGGAACTGAGTTAGGTAAAGCTGAAAAATCCACTTTGCTCTCACCGGGGCAAGACTCACCCTTTGTCACAAGTGTAATTAATTTTGGACCCGAAGAGGAGATCTGTCAGGACAACAGCTCTGCCATTCTCTGGCTTCCCTGGGCTGGGACACTGCTGCCCTGGAAGGGAATTCCAGCCTCCATCAGCCCTCAGCTGTGCTCTCATCCCAGTTAGGGATGTCACCACAGGGAGCAGGCAGAGAAACCCACAAAACTGGGAAAACATGGAAAACCAGCCCAGCCTCACACTTGAGGTTTTCAGCACTTGTAAGACATACTTTTACAGAACTCCAGCGCTGCAGACCACGTCTGGTTGCTGAGGCAGGTGATGGCTGGTGACACCCCCGGGAGCTGGGTGTGGCCAGGCCGGCACACGAACTCCACCCTGCTGCCCTCGGGAAACACCGTCTGGTTCCTGTAGGGCTCCTTCAGCTCGGCAAAGCCCGGCCTGGCCGGGGCTCTGCAGACAACTGGGAGAGAGAGAACCAGCCCGGGTGTTAAAGAGACAGAAAAAGTGGATTTGGGAGAGCAGGAGGAGGTTAAAGCCCTGCTGGGACACTTGCCCTGCTCGCAGACTGGCACAGGTGGCACCCAGGTGTTGTTTGGATGGCACTGGACCTGTCTGTGGCCACGGATGGCATAGCCTGGGTCACATTCAAAGGTCACGTTGTCCCTGTGTGTGTAGGCAGCCCTGGGAGCCACGATCCTCCCGTTCTGGATCTGTGGGACAGGACAGCTCGCCACTGGAAAAAAAAAAAGAAAAAAGAGGTGCAGGTGCTCAAAAGAGGCCCTGAGGCAGAGCTGTGCAGCCACCAGGGGTGACAGTTTTAAAATGCCAGCCTGAAGATCATTTTCCTCAAGATGATGTTGTGCCTGCATCCTGCGATATCAAACATCTCCAAGGGGAAAAGGGATCCTGGGACAGTGGGGTGGCCCTCCAGCCTCCCCTGCCCTGCCTGAAAATGCCGGAGCAGGAATTCCAGCCGGCTGGAGTTTCCCAACACGGAGCAGCAGCGCTGGGAGGATTTCTGGGGGCCCCTGCACCCTCCCCCCGCCCAGCCCCACCTCCGCAGGCCGGCAGGGGCTCGCTCCACACGCCGTTCTTGCCGTCGCGGGTGGTGCAGTGGATGGAGGGCTCCCCGTGCAGAGGGAAGCCGGGGTTGCAGCTGTAGGTGACGGCGGTGCCGTAGTGGAACTCGCTCAGCAGCCGGCCCGTGTGCTTCCCGTTGGGGATGTCCGGAGGGGGCCCGCAGGGGATGCCTGCAGAGGTGCAGAACAAGGTTTCTGACCCAACAGCAGCACCAAAGTACCTGAAATCCCTCCCTCTGTGGGCACAAACACTTGTTCTAAAGATGGAAGGAAGTGACCTTCCAGGTGGGAGCTTGTTGGCAACAGGATCCCACCTCCCTGGCAGGGAGAAAACACTGCAATAATCAGAGCTCTGTGGAGAAAACACCTGCATCCTTTGCATTTTCTACTTTTTAAGAAATAAGAAATCAAATACTCCTTTTGCATCACTTGTGTAAAATCCTGGTGCCAAGATGTGCAGCAGGCACAGTCTGTGTGTCACCTGTGCTTCACACCTACCTGGAGAATCTGGGAAGTGCTTTAAAACCCCAGAATGTACCAGCAAATGTTTCTTTTTTCATATGAAAGTGTGCCCTGATCAGCCACACTACTGATCAGCAGGAAAACCCCCGGGTGGAATTGCTGAGGAGCAGCACAGCAGCTCTTGGGCACCCACCAGTGCTTGGAGAGAGGGAGCAAACCCACAGTCTGGGATTTTGGGATTCACTGCTGGCCCTGGCTCAATGCTCTGTCTCTCCTTAGGACTGACCCTTGGTCTCTCTGGGTCTGACAAAACAACCCCAAAGCTGGGCATGTTTTCCCTTCCTCTCCTGCCATGTGCTCATGCTGTCAGTCAGCAGCAGGATGTTCAAGCACTGCTGGAAAAGCTCCAGCTGAGATGTTGCTTTCCATAATCCATTAACTCTGGGATTGTGTACCTTCTCCCACACTGCTTTCTTATGACTTCTAAACCTTCTGGTAATTTTCCTGCCCACAGAGCAGAGAAATTGTCTGTGAAAGCTTTGATTGGAAAGATGTGGCAGTCTGTGCTGGAAGAAATTTCCCAGCTCCATACAAACCCCCAGAGCCGTGAGCTACTTACGCTGACAGAGGGGAACGTCACCACTCCACGCCACACGTCCCCCAGAGATCTCACAGCGTCTGCTGGGTTGTCCAATTAACCTGTGCCTGGTGTCAAAAGGGTTGGTCATTCACCCCAAACCATCCCATTGGAGTTACTGCTCCTCCTCCCCTCCTGGGATGTGGGATCAGCCCTGCTGCCAGCAGAGCTGTGGCCCTGAAGGGGAGGTTCCTTCCTTGCTCTGCCTGACCCCTTTCCCAGTATTTATAGGGGAGATATAGATATAGATATAGATATAGATATAGATATAGATATAGATATAGATATAGATATAGATATAGATATAGACA
>JBBMKD010000096.1:5604423-5634568 GCA_037834095.1 Argya squamiceps | reverse complement strand
GAAGGGAAGGGAAGGGAAGGGAAGGGAAGGGAAGGGAAGGGAAGGGAAGGGAAGGGAAGGGAAGGGAAGGGAAGGGGCAAACCAGGGCCTTACATAAAGTGGAGATTCTGTGGCTGCAGGGGGAAGTGGCCTGAGCTTCATTAGAAACAAACTCAGTAAATCAGCAACATCTGGGGCCTGCTGGCTGGAGCACCGCCCCGGCAGGGGAGGGAAATCTCCTGTTGTCCTTCCAGATTAAGGGATTTTGCTGTTTGCTCACAGTTCTGTACATGTAAAACAAGCTGGCCCTGACCCACAGCCTGCCCAAAGCCTCATCTTCCATGTCTGCCCCAAGCCCTTCCACAACCCTCACCCAAAGCCCCCAACATAAACCCCTGCCCTGAGCCCCAGCCCCCCTGCCCAGGCACCCACCCAAGGCCTGTGCTTGCTGCTCTGAGCCCTGCAAGGATACCCCACCCTTGGGAAGTGTCTTTTGGGGTATCTCAGGGCCAACATGGAGCTCAGGGCTCTGACAGCCCTGCCCAGCACCCCACGCTCCCCCAGGCGGGTGTCTGCACTTCACTGCATGGTATTTATTCATTATATCAGACAACAAAACCTCATTAAATTAGTCCAGAACTCTGCTGGGTGCTCCCAGGCAGGGGACACCCATTGCTGGGGTTGACTGGGGTGGGAACCCACCATTTCCTCATTTCACAGTGATGGGAAAAGGGGCAGAGCCTCCGTCCTGCGGGCTGGGCTGGGCTGGACCCTCACACCTCCATCTTCTTCTTCATCTCCATGCGGTAAATGATCTGGTAGCCATCATCCCAGGCATAGATCTGCCTCTCCCGGGGGCTGTACTTGAGGCTGGCGTGGGAGCCGTAGCGCTTGGGGAAGTAGACCAGGGAGGCGTCCTCGGGGGCCAGGGTGCCGCTGACGTCGAAGACGCACTGCACGCGGGCGCGGCTGGGCAGCCGCGTGTTGTACACCACGTGCAGCGCCCCGCACACCACGAAGGCGCCCTCGGCGTTCTCCCGCGGGCACGGCGTTTCCCACATCTGCTCGATGTCCAGCGAGGCCGGGTCCAGCTTGGCCAGGCACATGTTCTTCTCGTCCTCCTTGGTGGCGTAGATGGCCCACAGCCCTTCCTCGTCCGCTGACACCTCGATGTAGGTGGAAGGAGAGAGGCCGAAGACGGGGATCTGCTCCTCGGCCGGGAACACCGAGCTGTCCACCACCGTCTTGTTGGCCAGGTTGAACTTGATCACCTGGAAGGACTGGCCCTGCTGGCGGATGTAGTAGAGGTGCCCGTCGTAGACCAGGTGCCCGGTGCCCACCCAGGGGTAGGGCAGCTTGATGCGGGCGGCCTTGCGGGTGGCGGAGAAGAGGGTGAACTCCCTCATGCGAGGGAAGACGTAGACGGTGTCGTTGGCGGTGCCGTCGAACACATAGATCTTCTCCGAGCTCCCCGCGGCGTCCTTGGTCCAGAGCCCTGAAGAGCTGCCGAAACGCTTCAGGATCTTCATGGCCCTGACACTGGCGATGGTGTCGCTGCAATCTGCAAGAGCAGATAAGATATCACTGCTGTGATAGGAGCCTGGGACTGCTGCTGCCCAGTGTTGGCTTCTCGCTCTGTCCCACCCCACCCCTCAGGCAATTGCCATGGAAACTTGCTGAAGGGGTTTAAGTGCATCCCTGACGGCTCTGAGAAGTCCCTTAGTGCACCCATGCCACAGGTAGGGGAGCCATCCTCACCCCAGCCCTGCCCCAGAGGCTTTGGGGACACATCAGGCTCCAGCCTGGGGCTTGGATACAGCTCCCAGGCCGGGGAGGGATGCAGAAGCTTGTGCCAGAGACACCTGGGATGCCCTGCTGGGACACAATGCCCCCATGGCAATGGGACACCTGGGCTGGGGTGGGCTGGGGAGGGTCGGGGTAACCCTCAGACAGGACCATCCCCCAGGGAACCACAGCAACCCCTCACCTGTGAGCTTGGTGTACTTCTCATTCTTCCTCTGCTTGGCTGTGGCCACCTGCTTGTCCATCAGCGTCTCATCCACCTCCACGCAGGGCGGGGCGGGGTTCTGTGTCTCCAGGTAATCCACCTCCCTCTCCAGGCGCTCCACGCGCACGGCCGCGCTCTCGGCCTCGGCCCGCATCGCCTCCCGCTCCTTCTCGGCCGCCTCCAGCATCCCCAGCACCTGGTTCTTGAAGTCCCTCAGCTCCGTGGAGTAGCGGCTGCTCTGGTCATGCCACTGTGAGATCCTCTCCTGGGGTGGCCAAGGGGACATTGAGGTCTCCAAACGTCACAGCCCACCAGTCCCAGCCTGCCCGGGCTGTGGGAGCCCCTGGAGTCACATGGGACTCGTGTCCCTGGGTCACATCCCACCCTGTTCCTGCTCCTGTGGTGCTCCCAGGTTGCCTCTGCAATGCTCCCAGACCCGGGGTGCCCATTCCTGCAATGCACCCACGATATTCCCAACCCACAGTGTTCCTACTCTTCCATGATACTCCCAGACCCACAGTGCCCCCAATTCCTGTGCTGCCCCAGATCTGCCAGGCCCTGCTCTCCTGTGACACCCCAGGATGCACCCAAGGTGTTCCTGAACTCACAGTGCCCCCCACTCTCCCATGATGCTCCCAGATCCTTGATGCCCTCGTTCCTGTGATCATCCTATGAAGCTCCCAGACCTCCAATGCCCCTGCTTTCCCATGATGTTCCCAGACCCGTGATGTTCCCCATGGCTCTCCCAGACCCACAATGCCCTTTCTTACTCATGATGTTCCCAATCCTGTGGTGTCCCCATGGCTCTCCCAGACCTACAATACTCTGCTCCTATGATATTCCCATTCCTGTGGTGTCTCCATGGCTCTCCCAGACCCACAATGCCCTTTCTTACCCCTGATGTTCCCAATCCTGTGGTGTCCCCATGGCTCTCCAAGCACCGCAATGCCCCTGCTCCTATGATATTCCCATTCCTGTGGTGTCCCTATGGCTCTCCCAGTCCCACAAAGCCTCTTATTCTCCATGCTATTCCCATTCCTCTGGTGTCCCCATGGCTCTCCCAGACCCACAATGTCCCTGCTCCCGTGATGTTCCCAATCCTGTGGTGTTCCCATGGCTCTCCCAACCCCACAATGCCCTTTCTTTCCCGTGATGTTCCCAATCCTGTGGTGTCCCCATGGCTCTCCCAGCCCTGCTCCCACGACCCGCCTGTCTCACAGTTCTCCCACGCCCATCTTGCTCCCGTGTATCCCCGTGCTGGGCTGTGCAGGACCCCGGCAGGGGCTGCCAGGGCACCCCACACCCTGCTCCGTCCCCATCCCAGCTCCTCCTTACCCAGCCCCGCTCCCAGCCCCGCCGGCCTCCATGGAGAAGGGTTGGGAGCCCCGTCCCGGGGCGATTCGGGGTGCGGGGCGGGTGCGGGGCCCCGCTCGGGGCTGTACCTCCAGGAGGGTGATGCGCCGCTCCACGTACTCCATGAACTGCTGCTGCTGGGCGCGCAGGGCCGGGGCGAGCAGCGGCAGCAGCAGCAGGCAGCGCCAGGGCCCCATGGCCGGCAGCGAGAGCAGCCTCCACCTCAGTGCTCAGGAATGCTCCGGCCTCCCCGGCCCTTATTGCATCCAGATGTGCAGAGGGAGGGGAGGCTGCTCCTTCCCCGCAGAACAGCCCCGGGCGCCTTAACCCCTTCGTGCCCCAGCAGTGCCCGCAGCGCCCACCCAGCGCGGTGCCCCCGACCCGGGGGATGGGGCAAGAGACTAGACACGGACTGCCGGGAGGAGTTTGGGGTGCGGGGAGCGCCGCAGGAGCCCCGAGCGAGAGGACACGTCCTCATGAGCCGTAGTGTGGGGACAGCCCTGGCTCCTTGTCCGCAGAAGTGCCCAAGGCCAGTGGCCAACATGAGCCTCGGCCATGTCCAGGTCTGGTGGAGGCAAAGCCAGACCAGCACCATGGGCACCGGCCCTAAGCCTGTTCCCCCCTGAACCCGTGTCCCTTCAGGGCCCGTGTCCCCCCTGAGCCCGTGTCCCCTGAATCTGTGTCCCCTCTGAGCCCGTGTCCCCCTATGAGCCCGTATCCCGTCAGAGTCCGTGTCCCCTCTGAACCCGCGTCCCCCCCTCTGAACCCATGTCCCCTCAGAGCCCGCGTCCTCTCAGAGCTCGTGTCCCCCAAGCCCATGTCCCCTCAGAGTCCGTGTCCCCCCTGAACTTGCGTCCCCCCCTCTGAACCCGTGTCCCCTCAGAGCCCGTGTCCCCTGAATCTGTGTCCCCTCTGAACCCGTGTCCCCTCAGAGCCCGTGTCCCCTCAGAGCCCGTGTCCCCCCTCTGAGCCCGTGTCCCTTGAACCCGTGTCCCCTGATCCCGTGTCCGCTCAGAGTCCGTGTCCCCTCCTGAGTGTGTCCCCCCCCGAGCCCGTGTCCCCCTTTGAGCCCGTGTCCCCCCACGTCTCGGCTGTGACCCCACAGCTCCTGCCTGGCCCCCCGTGCCGGGGTCCGGGGATCCCCCTGGGCAGAGCCATCGGTGCCAGGGCTGGGACTGTCCCCATCCCGGGGTGCCGGGGCCACTCGCTGGCCTTGGGGACCGCTTGCCCGAGGTGGCCCAAGCGCTGCTGAGGGGCCGCTCGGCAGCTCCCACAGCCCCGGGAAGGGCTCAGCCCGGGGGCGGACTGGTGGATGGATGGATGGACGGACGGACGGACACTGCAGCTCCGTGCCCTGGATGCAGCCGGGCCGGGCGGTTCTGGGGCATCGGCCGTGGGCTCCTGGGCCGTGGGCAGGGACCGATCGGAGCCGGGACCGATCAGAGCCGGGCCCGCGGTGCTGCGGCGGAGCGAGTGTGCCACCTAGTGCAGCTGCATCCCAAATGTGCATCCCAAATGTGCATCCCGGATCCACATCCCACATCCAAAACCCGCATCCACATCCCGGATCCCACCTCCATACCCTGGGTCTGCACCCCACACCATCGACACCTCATTCTGGATACCCCCAGACCCCTCTCCTACCCCCCTTAACAGACCAAGCGACCAAATGAATAGAGTACAGAAAATTAACCCTTTTTATTGATGCATTGCAATTGTTCTACATTTTTACCATATTATGTAGAAAATACTTAAAATACAAGCTACTTTGTAAAACCAAAGACAAACATTGAATCCAAAGATAAACTATGTTTTCACAATGGACCCTTCTCCCATATAGTTAGTATTAAATTTTTAAATATCTATTTCTTTTGTTAAAATGATTTTTACATACCCCCTAAGTACATCAGCAATACAAACATAGATCAGTAATTGTCAGAAACTACCTGTATCTAGCGGCTTGTAAAAAGGAAGAGCACAACCATAAAAGAAAGTTAAATTTTACACAGTAACTAGCATATCAAATACATTTAATAAAGTAGGAATTCCATTGCAATATCAAGGATTCAAGCAGAAATACTAACATTACATATAATGTACTGCTACATGTAGTGAGATAGATATAGTTCAAGCTGAATCTGAAATCACACATTATATAAAGTTTAGCAACAAACAACCATGTGGACATGCGGCACCATTCAGAAGTTTAAATAAAATTAATAAAAAGAAAGCAGGGCTGTGCCAATCCTGTCATTTAGAAGCAATTTAGTTTCATGTACTAAAAGAAATTGCTGAGTCAGAGGTAAATTACTGCATCCCATCAATTAGGTGCTAAGCAGGAAAGCCTCAGGAGTTGCCTCTGCAGGGGCTATCACAGCTGCAAATACACGTCAGGTAAGAGAAATCTGATTGAACAGCTCAAGAATCACACAGACAAACCTAGCTGGGACCACGGCTATCAAATATTCCAAAGGTGAATCCCAAACTAGTCGTAAAGAAAATTAAAGGATGCCAATTCCTATCCAGAGATAGCAGATTTCTCTCCAAAAATGTGTAGCAGGCTCTGACAATGAGGAGAGTCAATTCTTGAACCCAATTTGAGGCTGGATATGCAAGGGAAGAAGGGATGTATCTCCTTAGAGCAGAACACACCTACATTGGGCATCATATACTGGGGCCAGACTGGGAGGCCCTGGCACCTGCTGGGGTGGGGTTTGCTGTGTATCACAGAGGAATTTTGGGGTATTGTTTGACAGCTTGTTCCAAATGGAGCACATTTGATTTTACCTACATCATTTCCATCTCATCCTCCCCGTTCCAAACACTTCTGGGAACTCGGGCAGTGGAGGACATGACACTGTGCTTTGGGAATACATTTGATTGGGATTGATTGTGTTACAAGGTCTCTAAATGGACATTTCAAGCTGCTTTTTTTTAGGGGAAAGTGGGCAAGTTCTCAAAATTATCAGCAGATTTTGCTAGAGGTCTTTTTTCTCTTTTTTTTTTTTTCCTGTTAGTGAAGTGTTTTCCATGAAGTCCTATTTGTGAAACAGGGAGTTGGAGCTTGGTTTTGCCTTTTGGTGGAAAGGCACAACTCTGTACCCAAGAGGTATCTCAAGGCAAGTACTGAACACAAGCAATGTCAAAAAAAGCAAGAAAGTGCCTACAGCAACAAACAGCATCGTTTGCAGCAACGATGTGGCACAGCCAGGTTGGTTTTCCGTACGCTCACGGAAGTGCTCCGACTACAAACACACTGAACATCAACGTGGGCTAATGCTACCATCCAGTTCCACAGCCCTCCATCCCTCCCTAGTCCTCCCACCTCGAGGCCAGTCCAGGCTTCCTTCTGGCAGGAATGTGGGCTTGGGGCATTTATTGCCACAGCCAGGTGAGGACTGGCCTCCTTCCCACCGGGACGGAACATAAACTGGGGTTCAAGGTTACTAAACCTTTTATTGCTGCAGTAACATGACTGCTGGAACCAGTTTATTTCATCCTTTTGGACAAGATACTTTATGTGTTAAGATGAGAAATAATTCCTAGTACAAGGGACCCAAGAAAACAAAGTGTAGTCCAAAACCTGCACTGATTATCCAAAGTGAGTATTTCCTCTGAACACTAACTAGGGCTACAGCTGACAGACCTTCCCAACAACTCCACATTAGCAGTAGCATTATAAAACTTTTTAATGGTATTATGTGCTTTACAGCAGGCTCTCTTTGGTATAAATATTCTATCACCAAGCTAGCAATATTTTACACGACACGTCTGCTATTCCTGTGGGGGAAGGTAACGCTACACTAAACCTAATAAAAGTGATTGCACGTATTTAATCACTTCTGCAATATTAGACTAAACATTCCAATGCATTCCCAGCACTAACCTTATTCGAAATGCACTGACAGACACTAACAGTACATGTGCCATTTCAAGGGAAAGCTTCAAGGGGACATCGCTTCACCGGGAACAAGAACGGAGCTGGGATGAGAGCGGTGACAGGGAGAGGGCTCTGCACCATCCTGCTGCTCTGGCTGGGGAAAGCTGGGTGGGTGAATTGCTTCAATTCGACGGGGGCTTGCTGGTCCCTCGTAAGGCAAGCTCACTGTAAACTCTAGTCACACTACATCATCATTTAAGGCACTACAATAAGGGGACACACCAAACAACTCTTCATCACACATACCTGTGCAAAACAAATCCAAGGTATCCTTTCCTCTCGTGAAGCTCTACTCCTCTCTCAGTGCTACAGTGATGAGCTCTAACCATTGCATTATATCACATACATTCCAACATGAATCAATTCATTTTGGTTTAAATACAAAGGATACAACAACTTCCATCCCCAGGAACGTTTAAGAATTAGACAAACACTAAGTACAGAGTTCAAGTATAATCACTACACATTTTGATTACAAAGACAGAACATTTGGGGTTAGCAGGAAGTTTTGCTTGTTATATTTTTCTAATCAATATGTACATATTTCATTTTCTGTAAAATATTAAAACACCACCAATACAAAACTTCTAAAATAGTTTTAAATTCAGTAATAAACTTTAAAATCTGGATTTTTTTCCTTTTTTTCTTTTTCTTTCTCTTTTTTTGTCTCGTTTTTTTCTTTTTTTTTCTTTTTTGTTGCAATTCCTACATGCACGTACTGTTTACAAGTCTTATTAAGAGCGCTTTAGAGTAGCTGCTGACATATCCAGGAGGATACGCTCACAGGAGTATAAAAAGCTGTACACATCAATACAGTGATGTTTCATTGTATTTCAAATTCATCTCCCTCCTATATGAATCACGTGAGGCAAAAAATATTAAGAAAAACAGAACAAAGCAAAGCCCTGTGCTTCTGCGAAGGAATCCAGCTCCATTATAGGGCCAGCATCTAATAAGCTGCAGAAACCAAATTTTAGAGCAATGCTGCATTTTTCACTCTCAGCTGGAGACAACACCACCACCCTGACAGATCTGCTGAGCTCTGTCACACAGTGAGATCCTGAATACAGTTTGAACCACTTAGAAGAATTCTGCAACGAACGCAACAAAAAAATTCAGCTGGGTTATGGAGAATTTTCTAGAAAACAAAGCAGACTCCAGGGTTTACAGGACTCCTGAATGTATCGTGTTGCTGGCATAAGGCAGTCGCCTCTACCAGTCCTTAAACAAAGCAGAGGAGTAAACAAAACACCTTTGACAGAAACACATATGGAGATGTAATGGCTTTTGTAGAACCAGCAATTTGTCAAAGACCAAGTGAATTAGAGAACAGATGTTAAAATAGTAAATCTGATTTTAAAACTGCCCCAGCAACGTAATGAGATAAACATGCACTACATTTTTAGTGGCAACGTGGATTTGTGCAAGCTGCTAAAATAGAATCTGCAGATCTTTTTGTTTAAGTTACACAAGTTAAAAAAGACATCAGGATCTGTCTCTGAGACACTGATTTGACACCCCTTTTGATTAGCACAACAGAACGATTTTAAATAAAAGTGACCATGAATTTTTTTAAAAGCATCTATAAAAAGTAAGTAAAGTTTTAAAAACTTAATTAGTGACCCTCGTACTGGTAACAAAGCATGCTGCTCAGTTAGTGACCGAACTCACCAGAGACATTTGGGAACAACATACAACCAGATCAGGGAAAAACACAAACCAGGCAGTCATTCCCAGGCAAAGCTTCACCTGAAATCCTCCTCCAACCTCTGGGGCCCGTCACAGGACAGCGCTTCACTGGCAACTACAAGTAGGAGTACTGGTTGATCTTGGTGGGGCTCAGCGGGTATCCAGTGTAAATAGCAGATCCTCTGGAAGCACCAATATAGGACTGGGGAGCGAACTGGTGTTGGTACTGGGCTGGGGGGACGTTGGCAGACGTCAGCAGGCTGGGCCCCACGCTGACAGGGACCTGGTGCACCAGGGTGCTGGGGTGGGCAGCGTAGGTGGTGTGGCGCGACGAGCCCTGAGGGGAGAACAGGTGGGCGATGGACGTGGTGGAGCCCAGCGTGGCCGCAGTGCTGGGGGCATAAGTGTACATGTGGGGCTGGCTGGACAGGTGGGCACTGGCCGTGGCTGCTGCCAGGTGGGGATGCACTGGGCTGCTGTGCTGGAAGGTGTAGGGAGCCTGAGAAATCGTTGATGTGAGGGGGGCCACGTAAGCTTGCTGCCGCCGTGGGACGGCATTGCCGCTTCTCTCCTGCGAGGCCAGCACTGTGGGCTGCTGGTTCTGCAAGGGGAGGGAGGAAAGGAGGTTAGTGGTGATACAGCCCCCCTGAGGGTCACCTCCATCCCCTCTGACACACCTGCAGATCGTGATACCCTCCTGCAGATCTGAGGTGGTGACTGCACTTCCACAGGGACAAAGGTGACGCTTTTCCTCCACAACGGGGCCAAACTGCCACTCTGGGGTACCACAGCTGGACAAGTGCAGGCAGGTCCCAGATCTGACCCAGCCCCAGAACTCCTCACACATCTACTCATCTGCACAAGGGGAGGGGGGCAGCAGGGCTGCTCCATGGTAGCACTCCTATCCATGCCAGAAGTGAACTGCAGGAGTAACAACACTCCCTCTCCTCTGAGAGGCTGCTGCAGTGTGACAGAGATCAAAAGTCCTGACACAAAATGAAGCTAAACCAATCTTTGAATTGGAACATTCAAAGATGTCAGGTGCCATCTTGATGTTAGTTTGAGAGAGAAAGACCACACTTAATTTACTGGTTGGAAGTCTGTGAGGTCTAGAGAAAGGTAAAGAACTAAAGAATTTCCTCATATTGTGCCTTCAAAGTTACTCTAATTCAACAGCTGGATCTTGGTGTCACCCTCCTGAGTGGCAAGAAGGACCTGCTGTAAGTCAGGTGTGACAAGGAGCACAAAGAGAGACTATGGACACAACCATACCTCCTTCTGCCCTCTGGTACAGGAACAAATCCTTTGCCTTGAGAAACCTCCCTGTACTCCCCACAGAGTCAGTAGGATTCTGTCCTACCCTCCACCACCCCAGGACAGAATCTGTTCCAAAGAATTAGTGCTTGCAACTATTGATCCTCTTGCAAGCCAGCCTTTGTCCCTGCCTCACAGGTTTCTAAAGCAGGTTTCTAAAGCAGTCCTGAAGCACCCCCGAGGCCAGCAGAGGCAGGCAGGCTCACCTGGCTGAGGTTGAGGGGCTGCACGCCATTGGTGACCACGCGGTGGGAGCGGTACCCCGTGGGTGTGATGCAGCATCCTGACGACTGCCCGCTCACTGAGGCCACTGGCTTGGTCTTACTGGTGCTGCTCAGGATGCCTGGAAGATGGCACAAAGCTTAGTCCACTCCTCCCCTTCCCACGCTGGTGGTAACCAGCTCTGGGCACTAAACTGACTGTTTCTGTCACAGAGATTTTAGTTATGATTTCAAATGTGACTAAGAAACCATCTGGATGTTTACAGATCTTACTAAATGCAGCCAAATGGAAATAAATGAAAGGTAAATCTATCAATGGCTATGAAAACAGACCAAGGCTTTCAGAACAGCAGCTGTGAAACCTAAAGCTGAGAAAGACCCATTGTGGGAAGTCCAAAGCTGTGAGGATGAATGTGCCACAGGGACAGGAGAGCACCTGAGCCTGGGCAGAGCACACTGAGATACCCACCTGAAGCCTGGGTGGCTACAACGCAGTCATTGAGCTGCATTTTCAGGGGTGGGACGATGATGGTGCGGGAGCTGGAGCTGTCAGCAGCAGCTCTGCTGGGCAGCTCCAGGGCCCCCCCAGTGCTCCTGAGCGAGGACAGGGGGTCTGGGGCATAGGGGCTGCTCAGGGACGAGTCAGAGTCGGGGGAGTCGTTAACAGTGACGTAGCTGATGACGTTGGATCTCTGCTTCATACCCAAACTGCAAGGGGAAAAAAAAAAGGACAAAATGTAAATGGGAAACATTCCAGCTTTGCCCAGTAGATCTCCCTCTGAGATCTCACACCCTCCCTCCTTGTCAGATAAAACTTGGATTAACTACATGCACAACAACAGAGAGATGTGATGGGGGATATTCTGTCTTATGCAGCTCTTTGGAGCCTGCCCAGAGCTCACAGATGCTGTTCCCCACCCTCCCTGATGTGTGAGCTGAGCCCAGTACAGGCTAAATGAAGATCCCACCTGGCAGGTTTGTATTTGCTGTCCTCCTCCTCGTCGGTGTCGCTGCGGATGGTGATGACACTGACAGGGGGGCTGGGAGTGTCGGGGATGACGATGGGCTGGTGCTGCTCCTGCACAGGGACCAGCACGTTGGAGGAGGACGACGTGGAGCGCAGGGGGCTGCTCCCAATCAGAGAGTATACTTGGGTGGGCACAGGCTCCAGAGATGAGCTGGGCCTGCAGGAAAAGCACAGCAGGATTCAGCTCCAGGCCAGAGGCTCAAACAAACAGCATTAGGAACATAGAAGCATAAACATGCATACATAAACAGAACCTCACTGCAGACACTCAAACAGCAAAGTGCCACAGACATGGCCAAAGGCACTCAGGGATGCTCTGAATGGGACTGATCCACCTGAACACTGCCAGAAACTGCCTCCCCTTGTTCAACAATTCTGTCACTTGCATTGCAATGGCACCAACCTCCCAGGAGGGTAAAACCTCTGATCAGGACAGTAAAGCACTTGGTCAACCATGTCCTCGCACTCACAGAAATTAATATAATTTAAATCAGTGACTACAGCACAAGGGCTTTTTCCAAGACATCTTTAAATTGCAACTGTATTGAGGGTGTAATTTCATTATTGCAAACTGCAATAATAAAATTACACCATCAATGCCTCTGTGATCAGAAGATGCATTTTTCACACCATAAAGGCAATCTCCAAAAACAAACTTGTGGCTTTTCTAGGACTGGGAAAAGAAGCAATGGAATCCTTACTTGGCCGTGCTTGGTGCTGGCTGCTTGTTCTTCTTTGCTGGCACGTTGCTGCTCTGCTGCTGCCTCACAACATGAGCAACCCCAACATTCAGAGGCTGTGCTGTGGCCAATGTCACGTGGTTGGTCAGCAGAGATGGCTGTTGCATGAGAGTGCTGTACTGATTTCCATGGGAATGTGCATTCCTGGCGCAGAGAAAAAACAAGAGACCCAAATCCCATGACTACAGTGCAGGAACCACGAGCTGCAGCGAGCCCCTGAGGGGCAGGGAGACATTGTGGGCAGTGTGATGGATGTATTCCCACTTGGCAGGGAGCCCCTGCAATCCCTACCTCCAGTCAGCCAACTGCTGGCTGCTGCCGATGGTCTCTGGGATCACGGCTGCTGGCTGGACAGAGTTGTGCAAAGCAACCCCTGGGAGCTGCTGCCAGGTGGAAGGGAGCAGGATCTGCTGGGTTCCCCCCGGCCAGGCCTGCTGCAAAACAACAAACACAGACACAAGGCTCACTAGGCTTCAGTTCCTGCAGGGGCAGGCAGAGATTTGTCCAAGCAATAAATGCACTGGGGTGGGTTGTTAGCTTGCAGAGATATGGCTCATCATTGCACGCTTTCCCAAGAAGAAGAAAACCAGAGGAATGAGCTTCCCCAACATTTTGCTAATCTCTTTTATCACTGCTGTCACCTGGAGAAAACAGTGTTTATATCATGCTGCACATGCAGCCAGGTATTACACTACCAGGTGCAGCAGCACTGCTTGGGACCATTTTTGAATGTAAACTTACACCACTGTTGTGCTGAGGAGTCCCAAAATATTAAACCAATTTGGTCCTTTCTGCTTTTCTGCCTTGCAGGGCTCCCACTGAGAGAGCTGAGATGGTGTCATTATTGTGGAAATTCAGCCACCTCAACTGAAGCATTTAAGAAAAGGCACACTGAGAGATAATTTAGTTACATGAAGGCAGGTTCAATTCATTAATATTATCACTGTCCCTGTCCAACTATATTTGACAGTGTAATATTTCCATGATTTTAATAATATATGTCTTTCTTTCCTGCAGCTTAAACTGCAAAACCTGCTGTTTTAAATTCAATATCTCTGCAAGTAACAGATCCACTTAGTACAAACACCAGTTCCAAACAAGAAGCCTTCAAAGCAGAGAGCTGCTAAAACCTCTGCCAACATAAGCGGAATAATAATAACAATAACATTGAAAAAATAAAAAATAAAAAGAGAAATATGTTAAAAGTCACACCATGCGTCTTTCCAAAAGCCAACACCTGCACAAGACAAAGCAGAGAGTTTAATACAGCAAGATATAAATTCCCAATGAGAGGCAGAAATCGGGCCTTCCAAGCGACGAACTGTTTTGACAGAGGAAGGACAAAAATATGCAAAGCTTAGCAAATGGCTAATGCAAACTCAGGGGAAGCAGCAAGGGAGAAGTGTTGGAAGCACTAAAGGTGAGCAAATTCACACCAAAGGCTCCCAGAATCCAAACAGAACTAGTCAAGTCCTCCAGAGAAACTCAGAACGCAGGCTTGGAGTCTGGAGACAGCCGGCTCTGATCTCCACTGCTGTACAGGGGAGTTGAACCTCAAGTCCACTGCACACACACAGCAGAACAGAATTTGCCTGTTGAATCAAAGCCCAATTACACTTTGGAGAACGTTGCTAACAACTCACTTGTGTCCCAAGCTCTGCTACAGTCACCCCTTGTGTTTTCAGAGCCCAGATTGCAGCCTTTCAGCAATCAAAATTCAACAGGAAGAAAGAAGAAGCACCCCTGGGTCTGTTTAGCTCAGAGCTGTGACCAGGAGAACCCCACTCTCCTGCCTTCCCATCCCCAGAACCAGGGAGCAGCTCACTTGGTTCACAAGAACTCAAATGAGTGGGTTTAAATTTCAGGACAGGTATGACTCGAGCAAATTCCACTTCAGCAGAGGCCTCCCTCTCGGAAGAAAATGACATTCAAACTACCACTTTAAAGCCACAAGAAACAACATGGTTCACACAATGGAATGTGCTTTGAAGGACATGTGAGGATACCAGCACTTCAGTGCACTGCAATGTTTTCATAAGCTTCACTGATCTGATTCTGGAGTTTTACAATGACTTCTTTGTGGCACTTGCAAACTTGTTCTGATGCAGGTGCCAGAATACAGAAGAGGACAATTTTGCCAACATACACTTCTTTAAAGGTGTGTTCGTTCCCTTCCCCAATCCTTTTTTAAAATTGTTCCAAATGACCTAAAAGCTAGCTATTGCCATTTTGGATACTAGAGCTCACCTTTAATTTCAACCAAGAAATACGTATCAACTGAAAGTATCTGTGAGGAACAGAATCTTTATCTGGATGAAGCAAGCTACGTGCGATTGGCTATAAATAACAAAAGGCCAGAAAATTATTGTCAATGTTCAACAGAGGTTAAGAGAAATCAACTGCTAGAGCAATACATTAAAGGATTTGCTGTCATTAGGGATTTTAGCCTGTGCTTAATGATCTGAAATGTTTCTCCATACAAAGCAGCTTTACACGTGTTGCAAACAAAATATGGAGCTAAACTTGCCAAGTAGGTCAAATTCTGGCCATCCAGGTACCTGTAGCAGAGTCAAGCTAAAGACTGATTCCTTTGTATTCCACAATCAAAAGGCAAAGATAGGAGAGTAAGCAAAGAACAAGAACGATTACAACTCTTCTAGGGTCTAGTTTAGAAGAGCTTTCAATACTAGGCTAGCAAAGGTAATAGTCAATGGATCTGGATTCTTTACAGAGCCACACTAAACGTCAGAGTCAGACAGTGCTTCAGCAATGTTGGGGAGGAAAACAACAAGACATTAAGATGTAGCAAGAACACAGCCACAAGATGGCACATGCTTCCATGCCCTCTGCAAGTCTAAGTTAAAACAAAAACTCAGTTAGTGAACACAATCAAGGGAGGCAATTACCAGTACTGCAGCCGTCTGTTCGACCAGCGCCGGCCGGCCGGCTGCGCAGTTCAGGGTAAAGGGCACCGCATACTGCGGCGTGATGGTGGCTACTTGAGGATGAAGAGTTGCTACCATTAGTGGTGTACAGCTTCCCTGAAATGTAGATCAGGCAGTGAGTGAAACACACGAGCTGAGGCAGGTCAGTGCAGGTCAGTGCGTTGGGCGGCAGGGCCAGGCGAGGGTACCGCGCTGGCGCTCTGCGGCGCGGGAGGGAAGGGACGCACCGACACCAACACCAACACCAACACCCAGACCCTGCAGCTCCTCCACAGGAACCTTCACGGCCCTGGGGAGAGCACCAGGAACTGGCAATCTCCAGTCTAGTGACACAGTTCGAAAGTCAAAACAAGTTGGGGAAAAATTTGGGGACGGGAGCTCTCCGATGACACAGTTCGAAAGTCAAAATGAGCTGGGGAGAAATTTGGGGATGGGATCTCTCTCTCTGATGACACAGTTCAAAAGTAAAAGTGAGTTCTGCTCAAACTGGCACTTTACTGGGTCCCAGAGGGCAAGTGACAGCCACACTGCACTAGCGATGGCACAGAGGGCACCCTGGGCAGCTCCCTGCACTTGCTGTCAGACCTTCAAACCCACACATGGAACTCGTGAGAAAAGGTAAACTATGGGATTTCATGGAAGGCACAGCAGGTCTTTGGTGTCATGAAAGAGCAAAGTTATCTGTGATGAAACCACCTAGACATGTGTTAGTCTATCAAATGTCTAATCAAAATTAGATTCTTGGTGTACAATTTGCACTCTTGGATTCAGGTGGGCCTCTTCAAGTGGATTCTGCTTTTTGGACACCGTGACCTCTATCATTAATGCTAAAGAAACCAGCAATCACAGAATGCCACCTAAATATTTGGACAGAACAAACTAAAAATTACTCCTCTACAGGAAGGTCAGTAAGTGCAATATACTGCCTGAAGAGTAAAACTAACAGAATTTGTGTTAATGCCAGCAGAAACTAAAACTATGCAAATAAATAAAAATGCACTTAATTATAAAGGCAACTACAAATTTTCAGTGAATAAAACTCGTGAATCACCAAGCACTTACTATATATTAAAGGATTACTTTTTGGAAATTAAAATGGTTTTAATTTATGACACATTACTAATATTTAAAACAGCATTTTTAGAATGATTTGTGAATTTTGGTATTGCATATTGCTTAAACTGCAAACTGCAGAAATAGATATGTCATTGCTACACAGTAATTCACACTAAGAATGTAACTAGCTGAGAAGGATTCAGAAATAATTTTGTTGATTTAAAGACAAAATTTTAACATGAGTAATCGGTGTTGTCACCTCTGTTTACTGGGATCTCACTTCTCACAGCAATGATATCTCCTGCCACGTTTTTATAGTGTAGGCAAAAATGACCAGCACTGCCTGTAAGGCAGTGTCCATGCCTGAAAAACACAGCCTGTTTTTAGCAGCTGAAAACCACATGTTTATTCCTATTATTAAATCAAACTCCTAAAACCAGGGAGGCACATGACATAAAATAGCTCAGACTTTAAATATTTCAGAAAAACGAAACAAACCACAAAAATATTGTCTTAGAAGTGACCTGCATTTAATCTTTCAGAGTGTCCTGAGACCCCCCTGCACTCAGGCAGGGTCTCCTGGATGGTGGAATTGCAGTTGAGCCTATGAGGGGTTTGAGGTGGTTTTTTTACCTGTGTGAGAACTCCAGACTGGATCTGCAGTGGCTGTGCTGCAGGTGCTTGTGGCACAATTGGGACAGCATCTTCCATCCTGACTGGGAACCCAGAATGCTTTGTAGTTGCCTGAAGTCCAGCTGTGGAGGACAAGACACATCACTAAGCTGCTTTATTATCCTTTAATTTGTTTCCAAAAATCCAATTCCTACTAGGTAAGGGCAGAGGATGGGGTCGTATTAAGGGACAGAAAAGCTTTGACAAAATCCCAGTAAAACACCAGCTGAAGTGAATACTTCTGCATCCTGGGATCCTGCAGGGCCATCCTGGGATCCTGCAGGGCCATGGCCAGCCAGCCCTCACCAGCCTGGCTCTGTGGGATCTGGTTTGCAGGAACAGTAACACACACACCTAATTCCAAGCTGCTTGAGACAAGTTTAAAGCTCAAGCCTTACACCATCAGTTCCCATATCACAAATAACCCTCCAGACTAAAACAACCCAGGTATCAGCATAAATACAGAACCCTGAGGACGAGCAGAGGCATGAACAGAGCTGCCTGTGCTAAGCTCACTGACCCACAGCCCGTGACAAGCTGCTGGGAGCAAAAACCTGCATCAGGGTTGTGAACTGAGGCTCAAACGCCAGGTATTTGCTCTTGAGATAACAAACACAGCAAGACACACTGATTTTCAGGCAGGTCTGGCTCCTCTGTTCCCTGCTTTCTGTGGAATGCTGCTGTGTTCAGTCTGGGGGGAAAAACTGGTTGAGCAACCAGCTGGAGCCTGCAACCCAGGCAGGCAAGATCCTGTCACCTGCTCCAGCAGGGCCTGGAAGGGAATCAAGCTGCCTGCACATGTCTGACCTGGTTCTGCACTTCCATCTGATGCAAGAGCCCCGTGTGACACCCACAGAGAGCTCTGCTCAACTCAGGCTTTTCTCACTTCAGTGCAAATCACAACTTCTCCAGCCTTAACTGACTGAAACCACAGCATGACACCAAGGGTTCTGGGCTTACTTTGAAAAGCAGGGGGACAAACAATGAAGGTTTGCTGGAAGGGGTCTGTCTGTGTGCAGATCTGGGTGGTTCCAGGCTGCAGGGAAACACTCTGCTGAGCCACTCCTGCCACTGGGGCTGCAGAGGAGGGGTACAGGGCAGACTGGTAGTTGAGCAGGGAGACGTCCGAGTTGGCCAGGGAAAGAGTAGCAGCAGCTGTGGAATTGGAAGCCAACACACTGGCCTAGGAAAATAAATAAAAAAATCATTTATCTCTTGTAATCTTATCTCTCTTTGTTATAAAGCAAACAACAGGAACCATCAATATTAAACCAGGTGGAAAGCACCTGGAAAATGTTTTAGGTAAAAGGCTTAAGACAACACAGAACTAAAAACATAAATTGCACCCAATTTTGCTTATGCTGCTGAACTGACAAATTTTCAATACATGAAGTAAAAAGGCTCCTTGGCTTGAGTTTTGGAAAATCAGACTTTGAGACAGGACTATGAATTTTGGAGAGTAGTTTAAATTTTGGCCTGAAGGCACCAAATCAGCCTACTCCATGTGTTTGATTAGGATAAAATAGGTGAAAGATGCCATACCTGGTTGTGTACTGTGTTGAGCTGGTTGTTAAAGCTCATTGTCAGGTTTGTGCTTGTGTTAGGAGCAACGTGAGTGGTGAAAGGGCTCTTGATCTGATTCACTGTATCATACATGTTCACTCTTCTCTTGCAGATCTCCATGTTCTGAAAGCAAGATTTCACACTGGAACAGAATGACAGAAGGAAAACATCAGATTTGTGAAAACAGGACACAGATGTGACACATTCCCAACTTTATTCACGTGCTTTAGGTATTAGGTTTTTTTAAACCAACAAAGAATGTCCTAAAACATGAAAAGGAAGCTTATGAACATTCCATTCCTTACACATGCCATTGCTGTTTTCAGATCAGCCAGGAACTGCAGAAAACAGCACTGACAGAAAGCTGGGAAGTGCTGCCCTGTGATTCCAGCAAATCCTGCAACAAAACAACCCATCCAAGGGAGCTTACTGGTTACTGTGGGGGAAGTCCAGCAGATGTGCCATTGTAACAAACGAATGGTTCAAAGTCTTCAGTGGAGTAATTCTCTTATCTGCATCAATTGTCAACATTTTCTTCAACAAATCAATGTATTCCCTTCGGTCAGCCTTCTCTGCCAACATGTCAGTCCCTTCTAAGTCTGTAGACATATTCACCTGCAAAATCAAATGGGAAATGCAATTCACACAAGCATCAAATTAATTGCTGCCTAACAATTCAGTAACTTCACATCATACAGAAATACTTATTAAGCATTTCTATCTCTGAGCCTAAGACTAATTTCAGGTATCACAGGCTAACACACTGCCTTTCCCCTGCTCATTCTAGGAGAGAAAGTCAAACTTGCATGTGGAAACCTCAACAGTGAGTTGGGTCTATTTAAAGGGATCAACCAGGCTTCATTCTCCACTCACTGGCAAAATGCCCTCATGTTTTGGGGCAATCTGTAAGGGGCTGGCAAGCCAGAATGATTCCACCTTCTCTACATAGATGTAACCTGATGGTAACGGCTACAAAAGTGATAAAAAATTGAGATTTAAGATTTAAGGCCTAAGGATATTAAAATCACTCAGATATTCCTTCATTTTATCTCTAAAGAGAGAATGAAAATAAGAATGATCTGTAGCTCTTGTTGCTATTTCTAGTAAGAGGTTTAATCCTACAAAGGCATTTGAAGGGGCTAAGCTCTCCTACTGCTCTACTGTACTGGCAACAGGCTGGGCACACTCCTGTCTAACACACTGAGGCATTAGAAAACACAAAACATTTCAAACAGCTTCATAATTCACATTCTGACTGTTTTTAATCCACTGATTTCTGATGGAAATTGGCACTATGGTAAACCTCCATTAGTGCTCTGAACTGCCATTAGAAGAGGACTGGCTGCTCCAGCACAGGAGCCTCATTTTTAGAGATCCCCCCAAATTAAAACATGAATCCCCCTGAATTAAATGTGAAAAATTAATGAGATATCTGTGCCCCAAAATCCCCACACACCTGCGCCATATCATCCAAACAGTTGAATATATATTTCCGAGCTTCTTTTGATTTTATTCCTGTTTCCAACTCATGTTCTTCTGGGGTCTATAACGGAAAACATTAGTATAAACTGAGATGTTGCATATTGATAAGGAAAAAGCAGCAAGAAATTGTGGAGGCAGATGATCTGCTGCTCTCAGACACACCAACACCAGCAGGTCAAACCCAAAGATCCCATTCCCTCAGCAGGAAAGATCATTCATTGCAAAGCTGAATTAACAACAGGGTGACTTCATTTCAAGGCTTCCTTGGGTAGTGCATCAGCCAAAAGAACTGAAGGTTTCTGATTTAGGAAGAACCTATAAATATTTTAAATCCCTCTTCTACAAAAAGAAAGGCAAAATTCCCTTCTTTTTGCTGCTCAGCTTTAAAGGTAAATCAGGCCTAAATTCCATTCTTTCCATAACCAGATTCCTGTTAAACTAACAAACCCATCACAAAATACTCCATATTTTGCTGGCTGGATTGTCAGGAGATGACAACAAGATGACACACTTCCCAGAGAAGGAGCAGCCCATAATAAGCACCCATTATCTCAGTGATGGAACACCCACTCTTTGCTGGTGCTATCATGCACTGCTGCTTTTGTCAGAGCAGCACCAGGAGCTCTGCACAGCTCCTGCAATCACAGAGCCCAAACCAGCCATGTTTCAAAGCCAATCCTCACTGGCAATGTTTTTACATTTCCCAAAACTGGGTGGGAATTTCTATCAAATCCTCAATGAACAAAAAGAGAATTGGGGATGGAAGAGACAGACAAACCTTGAGCCTCCACAGTGGGTATCCCAAATTTGGATCTCTGTTAAAAAACCTGCTTGTTTTCGTTCCTGCACTGAGCAGATACTCCGCTGGAAGGCCTTGAGTTTGTGAAATGTAACGAATCTAGGAAAGAAAATGACAACAGTGAGGACTCCCACCATAAAGAATTCACAGCTAATGGGGTAATTAACAGCCAGGTTTGGTCACAGCTAATAGGAAATTACCTGTAAAGAAAGACTGCCCGGATATGCAAAAATTCAAAATTAAAGGGGCCATTTCAAGTATTTATAAAGCCACTTTTGCAAGCATGCAAAAAATTTTAGGTTTGAAATGCATCTTTCTTATTTTATGGAAATATTCTTTGCTAATGTATATGTAAGCAGACTGTAGGCTTTTAAGACAGTAAACAGTGTAAGAAATGCATATTTTGAGGCAAAAATACTGCAGAATTTACCATGTATGTATAAATAATTAAAGGCATAATTATCCAAGCAACACTGCTGTGCCTGCCTACACAATAGGCCAGCCACTCAATTTCAGAATAATGCCATGGCAAAGCTCTCACTGACCAAGAAACCAAGACCAAACATCCTCAAACACATTTAATATACTTATTTTTACATGTTAAAAAATGGCTCAGAATTTTGGAAGATGCACCTGAATCTTTGTGATGGTCTTGCTAAGACACTGGTGAAGAGATAACAAATAAAAAGGTATGCTCAAAAGGAAAGAAAGTAACAAATTTATTAAGAACTCCAAAATGTTAAGGTAACTCTGCCTTGATCAAACCATCAATTACAGATCCTTAGCATTTCTTATTTGCCAAACTCTTGCTGTGCCACTGTGCCAGAACTATCACTGTCACAGCTTGTGATCACATGGATTTATGAGTTCACTTTTCAATTAAGCCAAGGTGGATCCAAGTGTCTGCACATGAATATTTCTTGTGTCTACACAATACTTCAGGTAGCACTTCTATTTTTACAGGAAATAACTTTTGCTTTACAACCAAAGAGCATCTAAAAAAATAGCTGTAAATCCCATCCCAGCCCATGAACTCATTCCTGGAGAGGTCCTCTCACAAGTTCCACCTCAACTTTCACTTGCTGCTGCAGAATCTCAGAAAACATGAAAGCCAAGTCATCCCCAGTCTTCAAGGGAAATTCAGACATCAAAATGAACCCCATGAAGTCACAGCTCACAGAGAGCTGCAAAATCCTGTCATTAAGCAATGGAAAAAGCAGCTCCTCCCCAGCCACCTACATGAGCAGATAAGGTTCTCAGAATGACACTAAATTCAGTGCACAAGGAAACCACCAGGCTCTACCTCAGCTACTTTAACTCATTCTTCTCATTAAGGTACCACCGTGTTTCCTTTGGAAATTTACAGTGTTGGGAAGATACATGACAAGTAAGTTTTCAGACTTAGTAAGTTTTCATGTATTTTATCACATAAGGAAAACCATACCAAGCACTGTAACAAGATCCCACCACAAAAACCCCAGTGGAAAAGCTACTCTGAAAAAATCCCCTCTCATAGACTTTTTGTCCTTTTATAGGCACTGACTAGGCCAGGTAATAATGCCAAGTATCCACAGAAAGGACTAATTAGTTCAAGATGCCTCTCAGAGTCTTGCCCTTGGATTCCAAAGAAACACTTTGCATAAAAACTGAGGGTTGCTGGAGGTATTAACAGGGCAGGAATGATAGGCTTGCTCTGTCCCCACATGGAAAAACTGCCCTCATGGTGAAATTACAGAGGGTGTTTCACACCAGGACACACACACATACCTCACTTCTGCTTTGGCAGGAAGGTGTTTCAACAGCTTTTGTGTTTGGAAACACAAAACAAAGGGGTTAACTGCAAATTGGCCCCTTTTTTTTGGACAGGATACACTCAGCTCAAGTGAAAACACACAGAACTCTGTGCTCCCTGCCCAGAGACAATGGGAATATCACAGAGAGAAAATGAGCTCAGACAGCAGCAATGTGCACTGATGAGAGCTGATGCAGGACACGGGGGGGTTCAGGGGGGTTTGAACACAGAAAATTGTGGTTTGATGTGAGGATCCCACATCCCCCACGTGCTCTCACCTGGTCGTACTCAGATGCTCCTGGATACAGAGGCCAGCCCAGAAACAGCTCAGCAATGACACAGCCCAGGGACCACATGTCAATGGCTTCACAGAACGGCAAACCCAGGATGATCTCAGGAGCTCTGCTCAGGGAAAAGGGAAAGAAAAAGCCGAAGTCAAATCTTTTACTCTGAAAGCTGTATTTGCTCCCTGTAAACCTCTCTGGGTAAAGCCCCTCCATGCACAAGTAAATCTGGGTGAATATAAATTATTCACTTTAAAGCAGAAGTCATTTCCTTGGGTGGCCTGATGGATCCCAACCTTTTTATCACTTAAGTGGATTCTTTTATTGCCACGGTGCCCCCCAGCTCCTAGGAGGCCTTTTTATCACAGTTGCATAAAATTACTTCTTGAGTAATCAGTTTAATTACACTTGACAATATGTGAGGTGTCCCTGAGCCAGCACACAGCATCACAGAATTATGGAGACACTTTCAAGATCATCTAGTCCAGTCTATCCTAACAGAATTGGGAAGAAAAGCTCTGGCAAATAGAGACTTTTCTAGGAGAAGGTCTGGAACCCCAGGTAAGCAGCTGCAGGAGGCTTGCAGAGCAAAGAAGAGCACCTGCAGAGCCAGGAAAAGGAGCTCCTCAGAGAGCTGCTGGGTTTCTACAGCAGGTTTTCATGCAGGGTTTGCTCAGAGAGTTTCGAGTTGAAAATGGATGCAGAGAGCCCAGCTGGAGGTGGTGTTTCAGGTTTCTGTGCACTCAACCACACCTAATGCAAAATGTACCTGTCTGGCCCAGCCTTCACAGGGAGGTGATAAAAAAAACCTCACACTCCAAGCAGGGTTTGCTTCTCTAACAGGTTGGAATTTCAGGGAGATTTGTGTCTGCAGCTGACTCATAACACAGAAGGATGTTTTAGTACAGCTCTTCACCTACACAGAGTTCTGAAACAAACTCAGGCTGTTCTGGCAGGAGAAATTCTGGTCCTACATTTGCATAGAGCACAAAACCCCAGGTGCTGCAAACCCCACGTGAGCTGCTGTGGGAATTTACTCTGGAAAGTACAGGAAACACGAAAACCTTGACCTTAATCATGCATAACTAACACGAGGGCAAAGGAAGACAGAAAAGCCCTGAACTGCAGGCTCTCCATTTCCTGGTCATGCCCCAGGGCTCGTGTGGCATTTCTGCTGTTACACTGTGGATATTTCAGGTGTTAAAAAAGGCTCTGAAACCAGCTCTGATCCCTCTACAGAATTCTAAAAAAACAGGGCTTGCATAATGTACAGGTGTCAGTAAATTTGACACTCACCCTCCTGGACTGCTCAACCTCCCAACTGTTTGTCCATGGCAAGAAGTGACTCCCCAATTAATCACCCTTTGTGCTGTGGAGACACAGATACACCTTTTGTTTTAGGTGTCTCCTAAACACAGGCACTCAGCCCAGCTGCTCAGGCACAGGGCACCTGAGAAAGCACAAGACCAGGAAAGGCCAGGCTGGATTCAGCTTGGAGCAACCTGGGATAGGAGCTTTAAGTTCCCTTCCAATCCAAACCAGTCTGGGATTCTGTAAAAAAGATAAACAGCTGAACCAGCTGCCTGTTGCAGTGAGGTCACATTTATTCTTTATTATCCAGATTTTAATGTCTGAGCCCCCAAAACCAGAGCTGTGATACACCTTCAGTAATCAGGATAATAGATGGTTCAAGACATAATGACACTCTACCCAGCACTGATCTGCTTCTGCCCTCTTGTTTGGCTGTTCCTGGCTGTTGTTGACTTTGGAAAGGTTTCTCACATGTGAAAAAATAAAATGATTATGCAAATAGGAGCAGCAGCTGATATTTGAATGCTGACCATTTGTACTTTAAGGAAATATGCTAGAATGGATACAACTTTCTACAGGCTAAGAGGTGCAAACCAGAGGAATCTCTCTCTTCACAAGTAGAAAAAAATACAATTCATACATTTACACAGGAGCTCCCCTTGCCATTACTTTATGAGACATCATCAGCAAACTGCACTGCCCCTCTTGATTATCCTGATGCAGGAATTTCCAATTCAGAAAGGACCCAGACCTGTCATGTAAGGAATGCTGCATTTGGACTGGCAAACAAACTAAAACATAGATGGCTTGTGGAATATGCAGAGCATGCTAATCCTTCTCTCGTGTGTTTAACACCCCCCACCAATTCCAATGGAAATAGAGATTTGTGGCAGTTTGTTGGTCTTTAACTCCAGGATGGAATAAACTCACAAATTCCTAAATATCAGCATCATGATGACAGCAAGTTGAAGTCTTGTATTTTATTCCCTGCAACTAAATAAATGAACTTCTCATGAGCCACCTGATTTCATTCTGATTGCACGACAGGGCTGGGAAATCAGAATTTCTCTCATCTCCTTTTATACCACTGCAATTAGCAGCCTTATGAGACGTGAGCTGAACCAGGACAGCAGGCAGAGGTCACTTGCATAGCTGCTCTGCCAGAGATTAAAGTGATTTTACCATCTTAAGCTCTTTGAAATAAAATCAACAACACTCTTTGCACAGATGCTTGCCAAGCGCTGCCTCCCAAAGCTGACAAATACACTCAGGCACTCTCAGAAGAGAAAAGACTCACAGCAGCCCCAGAAAACTGCAAGATTTCCAAACACCCCGTGTTTCCACCTGTGCTTTGGGCTGGTGGGGACACAGAGCCTGTGCAGGTGCAGCAGGGCCAGCACAGAGCAGGATTAGCAGAGCTGGATTTGGCAGCAGGCACTGCTGCTCCCCAGGCCAGCAGGGTGGGACTGAAGTAGGTCATGGAGCCCAAAGCAGAGGTGAGAAGTGGATACTCCTGCACTCTGCAGCTCCCCCCCAGTGCTCAGGGCCACCTTCTCATGGCCCAAATTGTCCAGTCTGTGCTCCACAAGGGCCCCCAGGCAGCAGCAGGAGGCAGAGAGATGAGTAAAACTCCCAGGATGACTGCACTCACATAAAACACAGGACATGAGTAAATCCACTGTGCACAGCAGGGAGATCAGTATTCCAGGGATTTTTTATTTATGCACAGTTTCCTTCCATTGCTCATCCTCCCCAAGAACAAAAGTAACCTCACCTGAGGATGGAACTCTCGCTTTCAGGTGAGGAATTACTGCGAAAACACCCTAGAACTGCCACAGAAACTGTTCACTGCAGAGAGGTGATCTACTCCTACTCCATGATGGGCTTCAGAGCCAATGAATTCTCCATGGGCACTTCTACTCACTCTTTCAAGTGTGAGCAGTAGAATTTCCCCTCCTGAGTGGGGTCAGGCAGCAGCAGAGTCTGTGGAAAAGGGATCCTGCCTCAGCCCTGACCTGTCCTGACAAACCCAGGGTGACATCCCAGCAGGACAAGGTGTCACTGCCAGCAGGACAGCCAGGCCCTGGGCAAGCTGGGCTGTTGGACAGGATGACCTCCAGCAGCACAGACAGCAATTAATAAAAGAAGATTTTTTCCTTAAGGGTATGTAAAAGAAAATCCATCTCACAGCATCCAAGTGTGGCTGGTTTAGAGGTCTCTACAGCAGAGGTTACCTAAGTGGCAGTAACAGGGATTAAAAGCTAAAAAGTGAGCACAGAGAAGTTTATTTTTAATGGCTAACAGAGAACCACATGAAGAATTGGTCTATGCTCTTTCACTAAACACAGCATTGAAAAAAAATCCAACTTGGAACTCATCTGAGCACTAATTTAATGTGAACATGGGTAGAGCAATCCAGTTCTCCCACAACAAGCTGGTTTCTGCACCATCTCTGTAAATTCCTAGATTATGGATTTTAGTAATCATCACCATTAGACTAATTACACATCACTAAATACTGGATTTCCACATCACAGCATTCTTCACTCCAGCCAAGCAGACAGCCCAACACCACCTAACCCCGGGTTATTTGCCTTTCTGGCAGTCAGTCACCCCAGGGAGCTGCAAGGGGCTGGCAGTCCAGTGCCCCACACACAGATGGAGCAGGAATTTCCCTCCCTGCAGCCCCTGGAAGATTCTTATCATCCCCTCACTGCTTTTCCTCAGCTAAATCTGTTTTCTGAGATACCACAAACTGCAGAGCACCAGGGGCCTCCCCAAACTGCTTTGCTGACATGTGTGGCAAGTCAGATAGAGCAGATTCTTGACCAGTGGTCATCTCTTTCCATGCAATAACAACAAAACTGATGATGTATTTTAGAGAGTGAGCATTTTTACAGATATGGGGCACAGGGGACAACTGTGCTACCAAAAAAAAATACCAATCAGTAGTTTAGAACTGGAAAGATTGGTGCCAACAAGCTGAGCAAAGATCATGGGCAATGGATTAAGAAAAGTCTGTATCACATGAAAGGAATGTCATGGAAAGCTGGTACTGGGTGCTAGTTAAAACGAAAAACAACACAAAAACAAAGGGAGCAAGCACACAGGGAGCATGAGGGATGAACAGAGCAAACCTACAATAAGCCAGGCTTTAAAACTGAAGTGAGCAGCCAGGGAAGACATCAAACAGGGCACAGACACAGGGTGGGGTGGAGTGTCTCAGTCCTGTCTGGTCCCAGCTGGAAGGACTAGATACTAGTTCTGAGTTTTGAGCTCACATTCCACCCAAAGCAGCCCTGACAACACAGCAGACTCCTCATGGCCCTTTGAAGCCTCAAGTTCTTTCTGCATCCATTTATTGAACTCTGCTGCTACTTAAATTCAAACACACACTTAACAGAGCCAAGCTGGAGGAATAATTGAAAGAAACAGCACAGCTTGCTTTACACACAGTCTCTGAGTTTTAATCTCTTCTGCCCATAATTTGTTTTAAATTCTTGGGCAGGAGTAGGGTAGAAGACATCTCTAGATACTGCTAAGGGAAGCAGAGGTCTTTCTCATCACTGCTCTAAGGGAGCTGCAGGTCTGCTGAAAGCATGACTTAGCCAGGGCTGACACAGGAAGTCATGTGCTCATGAAGGGGGTTCAGGCAAAGATGAAGAATCAGAAGAAACAAAGCAAATAGAGATTGACATCCCTTTGACTTCCCTCCCTTCTCAATGTCCAAGGTTAATGGACTACTTTCAGATCATGGCAGACAACCCCAAATGCACTAGCTAACACTCCCACACTGCTTCTCCAGTTTGCCACTTCATACAGTGTCACAAACCAGTGGACAGGGTAAAATCAACTTAGTGCATTGATCTGGGAGGGGAAGGAAAGTGCTGGCCTGCAGATTAGGCCACCCCTGCAAGGCAGACATTCTATTTATTTACATCCAACCTTCAGAAGAAATCTCCAGGAAACATGCAGAGCTGCTGGTTTCCTGCTGCCCTTCAGCTGGGGTTAGAGAGAAGAGCTCAGTGACTGCAGCAGGAACCCCCAGCAGGATCAGCCTGAGCTGCTCCAGTGAGCAGGGGCAGGGCTTACCTGTAATAGCGTGACTGCAGGTACGTGGAGCACACGGCCTTGGACACGTGGCTGGCTGACCCAAAGTCTATCACCTTCACTCTGTAGGGCTGGCGTGCAGGATCCACCAACATGATGTTCTCTGGCTTCAGATCTGCGTGGATCAGACCCAAACTCTTCAGCTTCATCAAGGCAGTGGCCACCTGCTGCAGGATGGGCCGGATGTACTTCAGGGGCAATGGACTGAACTTGTTTTGCTTTAAGAAATCATATAAGTTCTGTTCCAGCATCTCAAAGACAAGGCATGTATGATTCTTGTGTTGAAAGCACTCGTAGGAGCGGACGAAGTTGTACTCATCAGCATTCTCACTGCTCAGGCGGGACAGGATGCTCACCTCGATCTGGCCCTGCCGGGCGTACGAAGGGTGGTTCTTCAGGATTTTGATGGCTACAATCTCCTTGGTGCTACGTTTCCAACACTTCGCCACCTGCCCGAACGTCCCTCGCCCCAGGAATTCCAAGACCTCGTAGCTGTTGGTCATCGAGCACAGGATCTCATGCTGGACCAGCTGATAATCCCCCTCCCCACTGGAGCTGCTGCTTTTCGTGGTGACCGTGGTGGTCGTGGCCGCAGCACCCACCGCAGGTCTGTTTTGCAGCATGAGAGGTGGATGTTCCTCAATGATCTGCACACTACCGTTGCTGTCGACCTCTTCACTTTTCCTTTTTAATCCACATTTTTGGTATGGTTCCAGCAAAGAAACGTTGCTCCTGTGGGTGAGGGTCTGGCTGCTCTGGAAGGAGGCTGTGGCGCTGCTGCCGGTGCTGTCGGCCGCCGTGACCACGATGTGCTCGACGGAGGGAGCGGGGAGAAGGAGGTTCTGGTCGTAGGCAGGGATGCTGAAATTGGCTACCTGATGAGAGGAGCTGGCTTGCCCTTGAGCTGCTGGGAGGTTTTTGCTGTGGGTATAATACTTGTCACTACTGCTCTGTCCTGAAACATCCCAGACAGACGGCTCCACTTTCAGTTTCTTGGCACTGCAGAAGGCACTCGAGGATACTGACGGAGGGGAGAACACCTGCAGCTGTGAGGCCATACCTGGAGAGGGAGAGGAGAGCTCGTTAGGGCCAGGAGGTTGAGATGGACAAGATCCTATATCTGCACAAAAACCAGAATGATGAGTGTTTTTCTGAGCACCATGTGGTGCCCACCACTGAGGAAGGGAATCTCTGTAACTGCTGCTCCTAAGGGCATCACCCAGCAAGGCTGTGCAGTGGGGTTACTGCACTTGAGAAGCACAAGGCTCTTTATCCAGCTCGCTAAAGGAGTCCCAGAACACGGCAGGAATCACAGAGTCAATTAGGTTGGGAAGGACCTCTGAGATCACCGAGTCCAACCCTGTGACCAAACACCACGCTTCACCCAGATCAGAGCACTCAGTGCCACGTTCAGTTGTCCAAACACCTACAGGGACGGTGACTCCACCACCTCCCTGAGCAGCTCGTTTCAACGTCTAAGCAGTGAAGAAATTCCTCCTATTGTCCAACCCAAACCTCCCCTGGCGCAGCTAATCGCTCTGTGCTCTTGTCCTGCCGCTCGTTACCCGGGAGAGGAGCCCGACCCCCACCTGGCTACACCCTCCTTTCAGGGAGTTGCAGAGAGTGATAAGGTCACTCCCGAGCCGCCTTTTCTCCAGGCTAAAACCCCCCCCCCCAGTACACAAGAAAACAATACTGAAGATCGCGGGAGCGCAGGAAGTGGGAAGACCCTGCTAAAATTACGATCCCGTCCCCAGGCCTGTTTCCTAGGCACTGTAAAAACAAGAGTTGGTGGGAAACCCAACCCCGGCAGGCCCAACCTCCCCCCGGGGCAGCGCCCGCCGCGCGGCCCGGAACGCC
>JBBMKD010000096.1:5569330-5596648 GCA_037834095.1 Argya squamiceps | reverse complement strand
GTGCGGGGGCTCGCCCTGCGCACCATGTGCGGCCTCAGGTGCGGCGGGGCCGGGGCGGACCGGGCGCTGTCCGTGGCCGCGGTGCCCCCGCTGATGGCCGGCTGCCCTTCTGCAGGATGCCCGGGATCCAGGAGTACCTGCAGCAGCCCCTGGTGAACGGGCTGCGGGACAAAGCGTCCTACGTGCGCAGGGCGGCCGTGCTGGGCTGCGCCAAGATGGTGAAGCTGCAGGGGGACTGCGAAGTGGGTGAGTGCCTGGTGGTCCTGGGGCTGGTGGCCCTGGGGCTGTGTTGGTGATGCCCGTTCAGGTTTTAGGGCTGTCCCGGGGTCCCTGCACTGCCCCGGTGTTGTCATAGCTGCAGGGAAGAAAGAGAGAGAAAGTGGAGAGTAATTAATGAAAGACTGAGAAAACTGGGATTGTTCAGCCTGGAGAAGAGAAAGCTCCCGGGAGATCTGATTGTGACCATCCAGTACCTGGAGGGAGCCTGCAAGAGAGCTGGAGAGGGACTTTAGAGAAGGGTGTGGAGTGACAGGACAAGGGGGAATGGCTTCAAACTGAAAGAGAGCAGGTTTAGGATATTAGGAAGGAATTGTTCCCTGTGAGGTTGGGGAGGCCCTGGCATAGGATGCCCAGAGAAGCTGTGGCTGCCCCTGGATCCCTGGAAGGATCCAAGGCCAGGTTGGACATTGAGGCTTGGAGCAACCTGGGATAGTGGAAGGTGTCCCTGCCCATGGCACTGGATGAGCTTTAAAGTCCATTCCAACCCATAACATTCTATGATTCAGTGATTCAATGATTTTGTTCCATCCCTAGACTCTGATCAGTCAGAGGCCACTGTGACCCACACAGACCCTCGGGGAAAAGCTCTGCCAAGGGCAGGTGTTCCTGTAGAGCTTGAAGTTTTGTTGATCCCTTATCCCAGTTCAAGCCATGTCTTTTTTTCTCTATCAAATACTCACATGCAGTGATTAAACTGCAGTGTGCCAACAGATCCTGATGGCAGGAGCTCTGTGCTTTGCAGATGGTGCTCTGGTGAATGAGCTCTACAGTTTGCTTCGTGACCAGGACCCCATTGTGGTTGTCAACTGTCTGAGGGCCTTGGAGGAGATCTTGAAGAAGGAGGGAGGTGTTGTCATCAACAAACCCATTGCCCATCATCTCCTCAACAGGTTTGTCTTCTTTGGTATTACCATGGTGCTGGAAGCTTCTCTTATTCTCATGTTTTCTATGCAGAAAGTTTCTGGGGGGACATAACGTTCTCTGACCTCTTGTCAGGTACCCAGAGATGGAGGTGGCTATCCTAAGATAAACTAAACCACTTCAGGCTAAGGTCTTAAGAGAAATCTGGGATGCCCTGCTCTTCCAGGGAGTCTTTGCCTCAGCTGGTGGTTTGGTTTGTAATTGTAGGTTTATGTGGTTAGACTTTTGGGGTTTTTTAGTGATAATACACACGATATATCTGTGGGACAGGTATGTTCTAGTGTGTCTCTCCAGATCCACTGAAAGGTATTTAGCTGCTTGAAGAAATCAGTTTTTCTGCAGGTAATTCTATATGATCTAGGAAAAGAGGGGTATTGCTCTGCCCAGAGTTCTTGTCAGTGTTGCTGCCTGGTGCAAACACCAGCAAAAGTGCACATGACTGATACTGAATCAATAACCGGGCAGTTCTCTTGTGGTAAAACTCTGGCACCCACTTGAGTGAGAACAGAGACCCTCAGGAGGTGGGAGGCTGAGGCCTCTGCTCTGCACAGATGTTCTGCCCTCCCTGACTGTCCCCTGTGCTCCTGGCAGGATGCCTGACCTGGACCAGTGGGGGCAGAGCGAGGTGCTGACCTTCCTGCTGCGCTACAAACCCCGCAGCGAGGACGAGCTCTTCGACATCCTCAACCTGCTCGACGGCTACCTCAAGAGCAGCAGCCCCAGCGTGGTGATGGCGGCCACCAAGCTGTTCCTGGTGCTGGCCAGGGAGTACCCAGACGTGCAGGCAGATGTGCTGGTGAGGGTGAAGGGCCCTCTGCTGTCTGCCTGCACCTCGGAGAGCAGGGAGCTCTGCTTCACCGCGCTCTGCCACGTGCGCCAGATCCTCAGGAGCCTGCCCGGCCACTTCAGCAGCCACTACAAAAAGTTCTTCTGCTCCTACTCGGAGCCCCACTACATCAAATGCCAGAAGATGGAGGTGCTGTGTGAGCTGGTGAACGATGAAAACGTGCAGCAGGTGCTGGAGGAGCTGAAGGGTTACTGCACTGACGTGTCGGAGGAGCTGGCGCAGGGAGCGATCTTTGCCATAGGTGAGAGCTGGGCATGGGCTTGGTGCAGCCCTGGAGCTTTGAGGGGGGCTGTTCTCTGCTGAAAGGTGCCTGGGCAAGCACCAAATCACTGCTCTGTGCTGCAGCAGCACAGACATCAACCTCCCCAGGAGTGGTTTGTGTCAGGGTGTTTCTGCAGCACTGGTTATTTCAGAAGTCCTGACACTGAGCTGCTTCAGGTTGTGCAGAAAGTCCTTGAGTGTGAGGAGATGTTCTAGAGAAAATTTGTCATTTCATCTTGTTAATGAGTCTTAAAGTGTTCAGTGAAGCTGTGCAGGGGGTGGAGGAGCTCTAGTACCTGCTTGTTCTTTGAGTTGTGATGGAGGCAGAGTTAAGGTGATAGTTTTAGTTTTGTGAGCTTTAAAAATAGGTGAATTATTACAGTATTCTTAAAGAGAAAGTTGGGGATGGTAAAGTGCTTTTTTTAATGTATTACATTTAAGGAAAGTTCAGAAATCTTCTGAGGCATGGCCTCAAAAAAAAAGAACATGTTCCTGGTTTGGAGAACAAACTCATTTGGCCACACTTTCAGAAATGGTAATCAGAAAGGAAAGGAGGGAGACTGTTCCTTTAAAATGAGTTTGTGATGAGTAGCTGGGCTCATGATTCCTGTTTCACTCTGATAGAAGGTTGATTTTTATGTCTTTTTGGCATCCTTGCAGCCAATATTGCCAGGACATACACAGAGCAGTGTGTGGGGATTCTGACAGAGCTTCTGGGGCTCCAGCAGGAGCACATCACCTCAGGTAACCATTGCAGGCTGCTGCCTGGTTTATGCCCTCAGGAGCTGCCCTTGCTGGGGCTCGTGATCACAAACTAAACCCCCTCAAAGGCACTTGGCTTCCAGTTTAATTGGCACCTTCAGATGGAAGTTTTCCAGGTGGTTTGAGGGGTATAAAGTGTGCTCCTTCTGCAGGAACTGCTCTCTGTGGGAAAGGGGAAGATGGTTGTAGCTGTGTTCATGCTTCTTTCTGGCTGCTGCCTGCTGACTCAGGGAGTGAAGGGCTCAGCAGAGACATTTTGTTGTCTGTTTGAGAGCCAAGATGATTAATAGGCCTTTTAAATCTCTATGATTTCTGTTCCTCACATAACAGTCTGATTCAGTTGTACCCAAGCTTCCTTTTTTTCTCTTCTGCCCTCAGATCCACCTTCACATCACTGCTGTTCCTGCTGTTCTCTTTTAACTGGTCTTGCTCTCAGATTTGAAAACCACACACTTGCACTCAGCTGCTGAATTCCATCTCAGGAGCTGTTGGTGTTTCTGAGTGGGCAGCAGAATCTTCAAAGTTTTGACCTAAAGTTCACGAGCCTCGTTTTGAATCGGGGTCAGCTTTAATTTGTCATTCCAACCTCGTGTGTCTGAAGCATCATGAGTCAGAGGCTTTTTAAAGGCTGGCAGTGGCCACAAGAGAGGCTGCTCTCCAGCAGAGGAACCATCTGAAGTCTCAGTGCTTTATTTTAGACCTGGTGCAGCTTTACTCTGACAAATGCAGTGTCATGGGATTGGGAAGGAGGGTGCCTCAAATCACAGTCACAGGCAGGGCACTGACCCTCCTGGCTGAGATTTGCAAAACCCTTTGACTGGGGGGTGGGGGGGAATGATTTTTTTAAATGTTTTTTAAAAAACTTAGTGGTTTTTATAACTCTTGGGGGATGCTGATAACTGGTTTTCCTCTCAGCTGTGGTCCGTGCTTTCCGGGACCTGGCCTGGCTATGTCCCCAGTGCACAGATGCTGTGTGCCAGGCACTGCCTGGCTGTGAAGACACCATCCAGGACAGCGAGGTGAGGTGGCAGTGCTTGGGGACAGGTGGACAAGGACTGTTCAGCTTCCCTTTGCCTTGAGATCGAGGGCAAAAATCAGAAATGCTCAGATTTGTTCTCTCGGCGTGCTTATTTCACACCAACTCATGGCACACAGCAGCTCCTTGCTGATGTTCCTGTGGTTCCTCCAGGGCAAACAAGCACTGATCTGGCTCCTGGGCACACATGGGGAGAAGATCCCAAACGCTCCCTATGTCCTGGAGGACTTTGTGGAGAAGGTGAGGTCGGAGACGTTCCCGGCGGTGAAGATGGAGCTGCTGACGGCGCTGCTGCGGCTGTTCCTGGCCCGGCCCGCAGAGTGCCAGGACATGCTGGGCAGGCTGCTCCACTTCTGCATAGGTGGGTTCCCTGTGTCCCCACAGGCTCTGAGGGAGCTGCTCTGCCTGTGTGGCCAGGCTGTGGCAGTATCCTGGCTCTGAGGAGGCCATCCAGGCTGGCCAGGGTCAGGTGGTTCCATGTTCCTGCTGCCTGGCCCCTGGCTGGCTGGTGAGGGTGGAGTTAGAGTTGTGGAGTCAGAATGGTTTGGGTGGGAAGGGATCTTAAAGATCATCCAGTTCCACCCCCTGTCCTGAGCAGGGACACCTTCCCTGTCCAGTGATGCACTTCCAGGGATCCAGGGGCAGCCACAGCTTCTCTGGGCACCCTGTGCCAGGGCCTCCCCCCCTCACAGGGAACAATTCCTTCCCAATATCCCATCTGACCCTTCCTTCTGTTAGTTTAAAACCATTCCCCCTTATCCTTTTGCTCTCTGCCTGTAAGCAGGCCTGTATGATATCCCTGAAAGTCTGTTTTTAATAATGGAGTGTTAGTACTCTGGGGAAATGTGGCTGCTGGAATTCTCCATGAATCCATCTCTGTGGTTCCCAGAGGAGGAGCAGGACATGGCCGTGCGGGACCGGGGGCTGTTCTACTATCGCCTGCTGCAGTCTGGGGTGGAGGAGGTGAAGAGGGTCCTGTGCAGCCCCAAGTCTGACCCCTCCCTGGGGCTGCTGGGGGACCAGAGCAAGCAGCCTGTCAATGCCTGGGCTTTGGACTTCAACACTCTGGCCACAGTTTATGGCAGAGAGCGCTGGGCACTCGCCACTGCCCAGCAGCCTGTGGAGCCCTCTTATTCCTGCTCTCCTTGTGCTGACTCCAGGAACAGAGACACAGGTAAACAAACCTGCCTCACCTTCCTCTGGGAGCCTTTCTCCCCTTGCCAGCAGATCACACAATCCCAGAATGGTTTGGGTTGGGAGGAGCCTTGAAATTCCTCTTGTTCCACACCCTGCCATGGGCAGGGACACCTTCCACTGTCCCAGGCTGCTCCAAGCTGCACCCATTCATTTACAGGATCTTACAAGTCTTTTAGAGAAAACCAAGAGAAACATCAAGTCTCAGAATGGTTTGGGTTGGAAGGGTCCTTAAAAATCATCCAGTGCCACCCCTGTCATGGGCAGGGACAACTTCCACTGTTCCAGGCTGCTCCAAACCCCATCCAGCCTGGCCTGGGACACTTCCAGCGGTCCAGGGGCAGCCACAGCTCCTCTGGGCAGCCAGGATGGTCTCCCATGGGTCTGTTTGGAAGAAGGTCAGAGTGCTTTGGGAATTTGGTGTTCTGATCACCTTGTGCAGTGTGTGGCTGATCACTCATTAGCCCAGGGGATGCTGCTGGTGACATTGGGATTCCAGCCTTCCTCTGCTCCATCAAATGGGCTTTGTGGAGCTGGGAGCTGCATCTCAGGTCTTTGTGCTTTCATTTCAGAGTCTCTGGTGTCTGAAGGGAATAAGGAAGTCCTCGAGGTTCATCCTGATACCCCCATGTCTGAAGGGAATAAAGAACTCCTCAAGGCTCATCCTGATGCAGGCAGCCTAAACTTGATTCCTGATGTTTCCCTGACTGCAGAAGAGTTTGAGAAGACCTGGCTGAGCCTGGACACCAGCTGCCAGCTCTGTGTGCCCTGGTGTGGGCCTGTCCATGCAGACACCATCCAGACAGCCCTTCGTGTTGTGCACATCCAGACCATTGCCATGAGCAAGGCTGGAGCCCAGCCCTGGAAAGCTTATCTGAGTGCCCAGGATGACTCAGGCTGCCTCTTCCTCACTGAGCTCCTGCTTGAGGCAGCAGATTCAGAGCTGCAGGTTTCAGTGAAGCAAAATGAAGCAAAGCCAGAGGCACTGCAGTGCTTCATCTCAGCCTTGAGGACAGTCCTGGAGGCAGTGGCTGGACTGGAGTCTTGACTGGTCCTTGCTCCCAGCAGGATGCATGCTCAGGGCACAGGAAAAGTTGATTTCTCTGGCTTCTTTTGCCATACTCAGTGCTGGTTTGGTAATTTTAAACTGCAGAGTTGCCAGATTACCTGGAAAGCCTGGGTGGTGTGGGGGAAGCTGCAGCTGGGGAACAGGGCAGGGTGAAGGGTCTGCCCTCCCCCTGGCTCTGAGGAGGCTGGGGAGGGGACAGGGTCACTCTGGTGTGACTCACAGGGCTGGTGGCACATCCGTGGTGGTTGTCATGAGGCACAAACGTCACTGATGGAACCAGAACTGAGCAGAATTCAGGGGTGTGTTTTGGAGAGGTTTTTTTCCTGAGGATTATAAATAATTAAAACAAAAACAAAACAAACCAACAAAAACACAAAAAAAGCAAACCCACCAGAGGCACCAGGACTCTGCCACTTTTCTCACATTAAGGGGAACAGTGCAGTGAGGAGAGAATGTCTCATTCTTGGCTCCCTTTACCTTTGTTTTAATTTGCTGTCTGATTTCAGTAGCAGCTTCACTTGGGGGTGAGCAGAGCTCTGCTGTGCCACAGGAGGGTGGGCAGGGTACATCCTGCTCACTGGAACCAGCATGTTCCAAGAGAGACATGGGATATTAATTGAAAAGTGTTACTGAGGTGGGAATTGCCCTCTCTGAAGATCCCCCCAGCTCCCTGTGCTGTTGCCAAGCTCCTTGATGGAGGGTGAGGTACACACTGAGATTGACCTAACAGGGCTTTTGGGTACTCTGTGAGGAGCACAAGCTTCTTTTAACCCTATTCTGCCAGATTTCTTGTAATTTTTGATTTCTTTGAATGAATTGATTGCACCCTCAAATGGCACTATGTCTTCCATGCACTTCACTGAAATGCTGTCACTGTTAAACAGACTTCTGCTTTTCCTAATAAAAACATGAATCATTCTTGACTGATTTCTGGAGTTTCTTGTTCCTTCAACCCTCAGGGCTGTGATCTGGAGTGATCTGATCACTGCTGTGGGTCAGGGCAGCTCTGCAGCCCAGCTTCTGTGTCCAATGGGGCTTTTCTCCCTGACCTTCCTTGAAGCAAAGCTTTAAGGAGCAACTGGGCAATAATTAGTCTCAGTCTCAAATGCCAAATTCCTGTAAATGGTGAACCTGCAGGTGAACTCAAAGGCAGATCATCAGTCAGCTGTAGCAGGGCTGCTGTTCCCACAGTTGTGTTCCTGTCCTCAGGGAGAGCTGTACTGGAGCATTGGCATTGTGCAGTTTTCAGGGAAAAATAGCAGAGAACTTATTGGCAATCCATAGTTGACTCTGCTGTGGCCACACCAAAACTGGGCTCTGTCTGGGAAGGGACTTGGAGCTTCTACAGTCTGCTGGAGTCAGATGTGATCCTCTCTTTTGACAAAAGCCATGAGATGTGGGGAATGGTGGCTGGAAGAGTTGACCTGAAGCACATGGATGGTTTTTCTCTGGAAGTCCTGCAGTCCAGGGCAGTAACACCTGTTTGGGTGTCAGCATCTGCCTGAAGGATTCCTTCAAAATATTTTACAGGTGATGTGGAAAACAGACTAGAACTTCCATCCCTGGAAGTGTCCAAGGCTGGTTTGGATGGGGCTTGGAGCAAGCTGGGATAGTGGAGGGTGTCCCTGCCCATTGAGAGAGCTTTAAGGTCCCTTCCAACCCAAATCATTCTGGGATTCTACATTAAAAGCGTGAAGGGCAACTGTGGATTTCTCATGCTGTTTTATGTACTCTTCCAGTCCCATTCCAGGTTTGAAGCCTTCCTGGTGAAGCACAGCCCCTTGTGATGTGAATGCTCCACAGTTGCCCCCTGGGTACCCCCGACAGTGATGGCTGGACACGGTGCTGAAGGAATTGTGGTGGTGGGGGTTTGGTCTGGTGTCCAACATATCCCTGCCCTTGTCCTCAGTGCTGCCAAGTGGGGGTGGTTTGAGCAGAGGCTGCCAGGGCCCCGTGCCCCGTGTTCTGCTGTGTTGTTTGACCAGGATTATGTGCTACGCACTAATTTCCTCTGGGGCTGTGATGAAGTCAGAAAACCACAGGCAGCTCTCCCCGCCGGTGCCTTCCGCTGCCGAGCACTTGACATGTCCCTTCCCAGGAGGGCCAGGCCAGGCACGCTCCAGCTCCACCACCATGGACCAAAGGGGGATCCTGCTGCAGAACCTGGAAAGGGCCCAAGGCAAGAAGAGCAGCCGAGGAGAGTTTGCAGAGGAGTTTTTGGTGAGTTCACTCAAGGCTTGGCTCGGTGTCTCCGTTCATTGCGCAGGGAATCGCTTGGTCACCTCTCAAACCTGTGACAGGGAGACTTTCTAGGGGTTTTATAGCAGACACACAGTAGTTAACTGGGCTAAGAGGAATGTAAAGACATGATAAGAATTTAATAATTTGCATTTGAACTGTTTGCTTTTTAACTAATTTACCCGAGTGCTTCCTGTTTTCTGGCTGGGTGAATGCACTTGTCGGGACATGGTTTCACTTTGCCTGATAACAGAACTGGGGGGACAGGGAGGAATACGGGGGAGCTGCCCCTTCTCCCCGTTGCAATCTGTTAGACCTGTGGCACACGAGTTCCTGCCAGGGATCTCTGGTTTTGCCTTGACTTAGCTTGTCCTGTTTCTATAGAGCACAGGCTGCCCAAGGCAGCTGTGGGTGCCCCATCCCCGGCAATGTCCAAGGCCAAGCTGGACAGGGCTTGGAACAACCTGGGAGAGTGGAAGGTGTCCCTGCCCATGGCAGGGAGTGGGATGAGATGAGCTTTAAGGTCCCTTCCAACCCAAACCATTCTGGGATCTCTGTGCTCTACATCCAGCAGTGCTCCTGGCCCCTCCTGGAAACTACTTTCTTGTTCCCTCGAGGCAAAATCTGCACAAAACACTGATGGCTCCCACCACCCCCTGCGTTCTGCTTTGCCCTAAATTTGTGAGCTGATACATTTTTTGGTTTGGGTGCCAGGGGTGAGGCTCGGATGCCAAAGCACCATCTCATGGCTAAAGCTGGTGGCTGGAGGTGGTTCTTGGTGTATCAGCTGGAAGGAGGTGACTCTGACAGGCTGTCTGGGCTGCTCTGGGAGGCAGTGACATCGCCCAGATTTCACAGACACGGGGAAGAGTAAAACTGGTACCTCTGTGAGGTCTGAGACCTGTCAAGCACGGGAATGAGCTCAGGGTTACTGAGGGGTCCCCACAAGCTCCAGCCCTGCTCTGTCGCACCAGCAAAATCTGGCACTTCAGACACTTGGGGAAAGCTGAGTGTTTGGTTTCCAGGTGTCTGGGGTGGAGGGAAGTGATTAATCTGAGCCTGCAGTGACAGTCTGTTGTTCCATGGAACAAAGCTCTGTCACAGCCTGCTGAGTTTCCCCTCTCTCTGCCGGGGTGTCTGTGTGTGTGAGGCAGCCAGCTCAGCCCTGGTGCTCAGGCTGGCTCCAGCAGCCTGATGTATTAATTTCTGATCAAAATGGCAGGTGGAAATGGTCAAGGCTGCATTTCCTGTTGTATGGGACAAGATCTGCTCAGTCACTTGATTTGCAGCCACTTTTGGCAAGGCAGGCTTCTGTTTCCAAATGTGATAGAAACATTCAGTGCCATTCCTCCACCCCAATTCCTGCCCTCTCCTTGTGGGACCAAGCATTTTTTACGTGCAAATTGTGGTGATGTGGCTATGAATGATAGGGGTTTTGTTAGAGTCCCCTTTTCCCCTCAGTGCAGTCTCACAGCTGCACACTGCCCAGCCTCCCCAGGGAATGGCACAGCCCTGAGGCTGCCAGAGCTCCAGGAGTGTTTTAACTCTGCTCTCAGACACAGGGTGGGATTTTGGGATGTCTGTGCAAGGCCAGGAGTGAGACTCAGTGATTCTTGTGGGTCTCATCCAGCCCAGGATGTTGGTTCTGTGATTCCCACCTCCTTTTTCATACCTAAGCATTTCCCAAGCAGTTTTGTGTTAGATTATTCAGGGACAGAAAAGTCAGATGATTCAGGGCTTTGGCTCTGGGAAGCCTGGCTTTAGTATGGAGTGATGCCCCTTCCATGAAAACTTCCCCTGGAAGCTGGGGGAGAACTGGAAGAAGGAAGGGGAGGATGTGACCAACACCAGTATTGCTCAGAGGGTTACAGGGACGTGGCTACAAAACCCACCTTGCTCCCATAATTTCTATCCCATTGTGTCTGCCCCATGTTCTTAATTAATAGAGACTGGACATATGGACTGTCCTGAGCCTCCTGTACCTCCTCCCTGACTCATTCCATCAGATCTCTGAGATTTAACTTCTATTGTGGCTGAATTTAGTGTTTTAAAACTGCACTTTAATATTGAAACCCAGCAACCCGGACACAAAAATATGAAAGAAAAAATACAGTGAGAATGGTGCTGCTGAAGCTGAGGATAAAAAATTGTGTGTGTTATTTAGAAGCTGCTGGCAGCGAAATAAAATTCTATGATTCTCCAGGAGAAAGATGCTTTAACTCTCCGTGAGTGCCGCAGCTTTATCCTGAAAATGAAAGAGATGAGAGATTTGCAGCCCTAAGAGTCTGTCCCAGGACTCCTCTTTGATCAGCCCATGGAGCCACTCTGCTCCAGTTGCTTGTGCTGCCTTGAGCATCGCTGCTTCCAGCTACAGATGGGAGCATCTCTACCAAAGTGAGAAAAATCAATAGATTTACCTGCCTTTTCTGGTATCATTTGTTGAAGGTGCTTTGACACTGTCACTCCTCTGATCTGGGTGCCATTTGTGCTGAGAGTGGCTCCCCTGGGCCTCGCTCACTTGTGAGGGTGATGCTTTGTGTCACTTCACAAGCCGACGTGTGGGCACTGCCTCAGCACACACTTTCCATTCTTCAGAAGCCTGTGCTGGGGCTCTCAGGTGCTTCTGTCTCTATTCTTGCTCAGAGCAAAGCCACTCAGGAAAGAATTAATGGTGCCAGCCTTGCTTTGCAGTAGCAAACGTGACCCCTCGAGACCTTCATGTGCTCTCTAGCAGCGTGCTGGCTGGAGCACGTCTGCTGCAATTTGTTCCACTCTTTTATCACAGAAGCTGAAGAGACAGTCAACAAAGTACAGGTCGGATAAAATCTACCCTACAGCAGCGTCTGAGCAGCCAGAGAATGTCAAGAAGAACAGATACAAGGACATCTTACCTTGTAGGTTGGAAATGGCACATCTTCCTACTGAGCCTTTTGTTTTTCTTGCTTTTCTCGTTCTCATCCTGTGGTCCCCACATGCACAGTTGTTGTATGTGAGCATCTCACTGCTGTCTGTTGGCCTTGAGTCCTGCTGTTAAATTTAGGGCTTTGGCTGCTGCAGTGCCTGCTCTGGAGCACTTTGGCACAGATCAACACTGTCAGGCCCATGGTGGGATTTTGGGGATGTCCTGTGCAGGGTGGGAGTTGGACTCGATGATCCTTGTGGGTCCTTTCCAACTCATGACATTCTGTGATTCTGTGATATTTCTACAGACAGAAGAACTTCTATTCACTGGGAAACATCCTCCAGTGATTATCCTTGCAAGCTTTCTGGTTAGCACTGCAACCCCCTACATCCAATGGCCTTTGGACAATGATATCTCTGTGATGTACAAAGCAGACAACAGGCAAACCCTGCTGTGGTCTGTCTTGGCTTGGTGCAGTGGTCTCCAAAGGACACTAACCCAGGATCAGAGCAGACTGTCTCTTTTGTCCATTCCAACTTGGAAAAGAAAGGAAATCACAGAATCATTAAGGTCGGAAAAGACCTCCAAGATCGTGCCCAGCTGTCAAACCTTTGTATCCAACCCCACAGAGCTGGTTTGAGCCTAGAGTGTGGTTAGGAGATTTTGGGTTTGGCAGCAAGCATGGTCAGAGGGGATCAGCCTTGCACTGGGGCAGTGGCAGCACCCGCAGCTCTCCCCTAAAACCTCCCTCACTCTCCAAAAGGATCTTGTCCATCCCCTGTGTGTGCAGGCAGCAGGGCTGTGGGAGGTGTGGGAGGGACATCAGCTGCTTGCACAGCCCCCCACCCGCCCTGGATGAGCTCTCTGATGTGATGCCCCCCCAAAGCCCTTGTGCTGCCCTCCATGGGCTCAGTGACCATGAAGGACAGACACTGACTGCTTCCCCTGCTTTTGCAGTTGACCACAGCAGAGTGAAGCTGTCCCTGATTACATCGGACACAGATTCTCATTACATCAATGCTAACTTCATCAAGGTTTGCCTCTTTTGTGACTTTTTGTCCTGCACAGGTGTTGGCGGTGCCACCTCGGTGGGTTGTGCCAGGAGGAGCAGGTTGGGGACTCTGGTGAACCAAAGGGCTCTGCAGCAGTTTCTGAGCTGTGCTCAAGGATAACTGATGTCAGAAAATGAGTGAGCCCTCCAGAAACCCCCCGTGCAGCACAGAGACACGGGGCTGGGGGCAAGGGACACACTCATGCCGGGGATGGAACAGTTTGTGGTTCACAGCCCCAACTTCCTCGTCACCGTTGCCGCCTTTGGTGGGTGACAGGGGTGCAAAACTGCCTGTGGCCAGGGTCACCTGGGCTGAAACCAGTGCAGAGGCAGGAAGCCTTGCAGTGCTGCACGGCTGGGACCTGCTGCTGGGGTGAGCAATGGGGCAGATCAGTGTGGGACACTGCTCCATCCACAGCTCCACCAGTTTTGGGGCTGTCCTGGGCCTACAACCCTTCTCTGACTGACAGAGAGATAGATAGATTGATGATAGATAGACAGACAGATAGATAGACAGATAGATAGATAGATAGATAGATAGATAGATAGATAGATAGATAGATGATAGATAGAAGGTCCCCTTCATTCTCCATGACAGTGACCCAGGGCTCTGTAACCTGTCTGCAGAACAGACCTTCCCAACAGGATCACAGTTCATTCTTTGGCCATCAGCAACAGAGCTGTGGCCACATCACCTCCAAGCTCCCAGAGGCACTGTAAGGACTGGTGCTGGTCTCTTGGGAGCAGATCTCAGCTCAGTCCCAGCTCCCCAGCTCGGCCCTGCCTTTGGTTTGCACAACAATGCTTGAGTTAATGTATGTGCCCAAAATTCAACTATATGAAAGTCTTTCTAAATCCTTAATGGGCTCGCTGATAGAAGTAAATTCAGAGAGCTGAATGGTTTTATTTCTGCTGGTGAACTATGCACAGACATGTCCATGTCTGGTTTGAATGTTCCAGGGTGTCTATGGGCCAAGAGCATACATTGCAACCCAGGGTCCTCTCCCCACTACTGTCATTGACTTTTGGAGGATGATTTGGGAGTATGAAGTCCTGGTAAGGTGCAGATTTAAATATAAACTTTATGTGTCTTTTTTTAAAAAAGAAAAGTTGCCCTTACAGTCAGAAGTCCTTTGTGAGCCAGTGGGAATGTCAGGGTTTCACTCCAGATGTTTTGTGTGTCCCACATCTCTCCTGTCACCTCCTCCCACTCATGCCAGGGCAGGAGTCTGCTGGTGGCTGTCCCTGCCTTTGGGCTCTGGCTGGGGGGGACCTTGTGCCAGGCCATGGGTGGTGTCCCAGTGTGACTCTTCTGGCAGTTGGGGCTTGGGGGAAGGCAGCGCACAGTTTCCTTATCACTGATAAGTGCCCACAAGAGATGAGTTTAATTTTGCTGCCTGGGTAAGAAACTGGTGTTCAGGCCTTTCTAATGAACCTTCTTCCTGCAGGTCGTGGTCATGGCTTGTATGGAGTTTGAAATGGGGAAGGTGAGTAGGGTGTCACAGATGGCCCTGAGTGCCAGGGCAGGGTGAGAGATGCAGATTTTTCTTAAATCTCATTAGTGACAGCCACTTTCTGTTTGATATAAGCTGGTTTTTGTGTCTCTAGCTGCAAATGGTCCCATGGGAGATGCCCCTGCCCATGGCAGAGGGTGAAATTAAGGTCCCTTCCAACCAAACCAGTCTCTGATTCCATTAAATTCTTTAATGGAATTTCCATTTCCAGTAGCATAGGGAATGTCTCTGGAAAGGGAAAACCAGCAGTGGCAGCTCCAAGGAAGGGGAGGCTGGAGCTGGACAGCAGCAAGAGCTGAGCCTCTTCCCAGTGTGAAATTTGGCCTGAAAAGTGAAAAAGGAGACAGCACAGCTGGGTCAGTGGGTAATAACCAAACCTGCTTGTCCCAACAGAAGAAATGTGAGCGGTACTGGGCGGAGGTGGACGGCTCCCCCCTGCACTGTGGCCCTTTCTCCATCACCTGTGTGAGTGCAGCCACCTCAGCACCCTGTCCCACCCCGGGGCACCCATGGAAAATCTGACTCTGACCCCTTCTTCTGCAGGAGGCTGAGGAGAAGAGGAATGAGTATGTGATTAGAACTTTAAAGGTGACCCTGAACGAGGTAAGGAGGAAAGGTCAAGGCAGAAAATGCACCTGGGCTGGCTTTGTTATATAAATAATATATTAAAATATGGTACATTTTGTGCAGAAAATTTTACATTGCTCAGGCTGCTAAATTAGATTTGATAGTTGAAGGAACAAAGGAAGTAAAAAATTCATTAACTCGGGCCTCAGTTTCAGAAGCTGTTTGTCAGTCATGGCAAATCAGACTCCAGGTAAGTGAGGCCAAGAATGTCATAAAACAGCTCCTGCAGCAAAACCAACTGCAAACTGCTGCTCTGCCCTTTGCCTGCTGATGCAGGTGGGAGCTAGAGCAGAAATCCATCTCCCTTTGCCATGCTGACATCCCAGACCCTGCCACTGCTCTTCTCCTGCAGGCAACCCGCACCATCTACCACTTCCACTACAAGAACTGGCCAGACCACCACGTCCCCTCATCCATCGAGCCCATCCTGCAGCTCATCAGGGACATTCGCTGCTACCAGCCCGATGACAGGGTCCCTGTCTGCATCCACTGCAGGTGGGTGACCTGGCTGCCAGCAGGGAAGGGCTGCTGGCCCCCAGACCCCCGTGCTCCCACATCCTGAGGGGTCACAGGGCAGGGAAGCTGGCCAAACCCATAGCCAAGCTCCTCTTGTAGGTAAAGAGCTCCTCTGGGGACAGACAGCACAGTCAGGGGGCAGGGAAGGAGGCAGCAGCAGGACAGCAATAGAATCACAGAGCCATGGGATTGTTTAGGTTGGAAAAGTCCCTTAAGATGGACCAGTCCAACCATTCACCCAGCACTGCCAAGGCCACCACTAAACCACATCCTCAAGTGCCACATCTACACCTCTTTTTAATGGTGCCTTCACCACTGCCCCGGGCAGCCTGTGCCAGTGCTTGGCAATGCTTTTGGTATAGAAATTTCCCCTAATATGCAATCTAAACCTCCCCTGGGGCAACCTGAGGCCATTTCCTCTTGTCCTGCCTCTTGTTATTTGGGAGAAGAGACCAACACCCAGCTGGCTACACCCTTCTGTCAGGGAGCTGGAGAGTTTGGGTCAGAGACCACCACCCCTGGGCATGTCCACATTGTGGCTGGTCACCACAGGAGGGCTGAGAGTTGTTCTCAGGGTGTGAGCTCTGCTGTTCTCACAGTTTTCTTGCTTGCAAGTGTTTGAAATCTTGCAGTGCTGTTCTCATGCAGCTTCAAGAAAACAATGTATATTTTTAGCATTTATCTATTGTTTATATTTTTCTCCTCTGGGAGGAGAAAATAATCGACGGTGGTATTCACCATCCAGGTCGAAGAGGTGGCAACCTGTGTAGCCAATCTCTTGACCTCTGTACAAATGTATATAAGTATTTGAGTCAGATAAAAGAGAGAGAAGCTTTCCCTTGACCTGCTGTGTCTACCTCGTTCCTCGTGTGCCCTGAAACACTGCCTCCCTCCCAACCCTGTGCAGCAGAGCCCTGCGTGGGCTGAAGCTGCAGCACCCTGCGGGTCTGCAGGATGTGTGTGGGCTGGCAGGTCACGGGTGGCTGTGGGTCCCCTCAAACAGCCCTGTCAGCACTCACAGCGTGCCCACCCCATGCCCTGGGGCTGTCATTGCAGTGCTGGCTGCGGCAGGACCGGCGTCATCTGTGCCATCGACTACACCCAGAAGCTGCTCAAGGACGGGGTGAGTGCCAGCCCCTCCCTGCCCTCGATGGCCCCTGCACCCCTCTGTCCCTCCCCAGCCTTCTTTCTGCCTTTCAGCCCCTCTGACTGCACTCAGGGGGGTTTCAGGTGGATGGGAGCTCCCCACGGCCTGACTGGAGCACAGCAGTGCTGATTCCCCATTCCCAGTTTGTGCCACTCCTCTCTCTTTAGGCACTGACAGCATCACACCAGTGGGGCAGAATCCCCCCTCCGCTGCTCCCTCTGGCCAGGCCTTCAGCTCACAGCACGTGGCCCTGTGCTGACCTTCACTCTTCAATACATCTTTACTGTTACATTCATCTCTCTGTATTCACTCATCAGATATTCAGTGTTTCCAAACCACCCCCTTGCTTTACTCTGACTCTCCAAGAATGGCACAGGCAGTGATCCTTGGCCCCAGGGCAGGTGCTGGGACTCAGAGGACAGCCTGCTGTCTTCTGTTCCACAGCTCCCTGAACCCATCCAACTGGGATATCACATCCTTCATGCTGCCCACAGCTGTTATAGAAAGAGTATTTTTGTGTGGAGTGTGAGACAGGAGAGAGGAGGATGGTTTGCAATAAATAAAATAGCACTTTAGGAAGGCCCTTTGTTAAAAATTATTGCAGTAACAGATTTCAGACAATACTCTGAACTGCATCATGACTTGAAAGCTTTGTGGAATTAGACCTGTCCATAATTTTTTATCAGAGAAATCATAGAAATCATGGAAGGACTTGGGTTGGAAGGATCTTAAAAATCGTCTCTTTCCATCCCCCTGCCATGGGCAGGGACACCTTCCACTATCTCAGGGTGCTCCAAGCCCTGTCCAACCTGGCCTTAGACACTTCCAGGGATCCAGGGGCAGCCACAGCTTCTCTTCATCCTGTGCCAGGGCCTCCCCACCCTCACAGGGAAGAATTCCTTTCCAATATTAAATCTAAATCTCTCCTCTTTTAGTTTTAAACCATTTGGTCTTTTCTCTTTCTCGCCAGATTGTTCCTGTGAACTTCAGTGTTTTCAGCCTGATCCAGGAGATGCGCACACAAAGGCCTTGCATAGTGCAGACCAAGGTGTGTTTGTCACCAGCTGGCCCATGCTGGGGCCTCACCTTTTCCCCAGGAGGGTTCACAGCAGGGACACCCAGAGCAGTGGTGCTGGTGGGAGCTGGGGTGTGGAGCTGCTGTGCAAAGTCCCTTTTCTGAAGAGAGCAGTGATTTGGCAGAAATTAATTTGGCAGCTGAACGTTTCCCTGTGGACAGCTGGGCCAGTGCTCACAGCGTGATTTATCAAATGCTTATGCTGTGAGACCAGGGACTGTCCAGGCAATAAAGTGGGAACTTTCCTCAGCTGCAACAGGCTGAAGAGGAAGCTCAATGCAGAACAGTATTATTTGCACAGCCAAAAACCCCCCAAAATGCTTCAGTATGAACCCTGTGAGAGTTGTGGCTTCTGCCTCTTCTCAGAGTTCACACCCTGCACATGGACAGGAAAGCAGCTTCTCTCTGGGGTGACGCTTGCTTGGGAAGAGGTGGCCATTTACAGGCCCCACCAGTGCTGGTGTCACATTTTTTGTCTGTCTGGAATGCAGGAGCAGTATGAGCTGGTTTATGATGCCGTGATCGAGCTCTTCAAAAGACAGATTGAAGCACTCGATGCCCAGAAAGGTTCTGCTGCTTCACAGGTAAAAGTCCCAGGACAAACACCCTGCCTCTTGCAGCCTGGGCACTCCAGCTCTGACCTCAATTCCTGCTGCAGACCTGGGATGAATTCCCATATTTTCTGCTCCCCTTAATACCCAAACTGAGTCTCTTTTGACATTAACCCATGAGAATCCATCTCTTCCCCCGAATGTGCAATGCTTATCACAAACAAGACCTAGATTTTCTTCAGTCTCAAAACCATTTTCTATTTTCTATATATTTTTATGATTGTTTAATGTCATGAGTGAATAGAACAGCACGAATTTTCTACAGGAGTGACTGATTTCCATGGGGATGTGCCAGTGAAGTTTGTCTTCATGGAGTGTTTGCAAGCAGCTGAGGGATTTTCAGACCAGGTTGGGAAGGTTCAGGTTGGGAAGCTTGGGATCACAAGGCAGTGATGCTGAAAGTGTTACCTCATGTGTGCTAGTGAGGGAATCAGCACTACAACCTGCCTGTGGCAGAGCACAGGGGGAAATATCTTGTGAAAAAACATGGTAAAGTCTCACAAATCTGTCACACCTCTGAGGAGAAGAAATGTGGTCTTGGTGTGAAGTTGCATATTAGGAATAGCCAAAACATCTCTAGTTGAGGTTTCCTTTGCTCTTGCTATTCTGTGACTGCTGCCATGAGCCTCACTGGATCAAATCCAGGAAAGTAATTGCATCACAGCAAAGCCTGGAAGGTCACAGTGAGCTCATTTTGTCAGAAACTTTTATCTAAAGAATTAGGAAGGGGATCCTGTGATGGGACTCGTGCCTCAGTTTTGCCATAGGATTTGCAGGACGTTCCAAGCCAGAGCTGAGTGAGAAAAACAAAACTGGGAAAAGTCTTTTTTGAACTGGTTAAGGACAGTCTGTGAGCAAAGGTCACACAGGGCTGGGTTGACACAAAATGCAGAGGACGTTTCAAGTCAGGATGTGGTTTTGTAGCTCTTGCCCAAACCTCTCGCCCCCCTAAACCTCCCTGTTCTCTGAGGACACTGTGCAGAGCACGGGGGTGGCCATGAGCTGGTGTCACCAATAAAAGCAGCACCAGCTTGCCCAGTGTGGGCTCCTGAAGGCAGAGTGTCTGCACAGGCTGCCTGCCAGCTGCCTGGCACAGCTGGATGGTTGTAGGGCTCACTGTACCCTCATTTCAGAAAGGTGCTGTCAGGAGTTGCTCTTCAGGAAGTTCTATCTGCAGTTTCCAGCTCCACCTTGGTGTCATTTCCCAGGTGCTTTAGTAATTAGAAGTATTTGGCAAAAATCCTAGCTCCTGAAGCAGCACGTTGGTGTTCTTTGCATTGTGCCTCCTCACTCTTGTTTGGAAATTTTCTTTTCCCCAGGAAGGAGCAGGGCATCCTGTAACCAAGCCAGACCTGACTCCAGTGGAAGACGTTTATGGCCTGAGTTTACTCACCTGGTAAGGCCTCAGCACAAGTATCCCTGGCTGCTATTTCCAGTCACCCACACGGTTTCAGAGAGATGAACTTTTAGATGTGTGCTTTGGAACACTTTAGCTCTCAGGATCTGCTGCCTCCCCTGAGTCTCACTTGGACTCTCATGTCTTAACATAATTCATAGAATCATAAAGGTTGGAAAAGTCTCCTAAAAGCACTGAGCACAACCATTAACCCAGCACTGGCCAGCCCAACACTAAGCCATGTCCCCAAGTGCCACATCTACATGTTTTTTGAACACTTCCATGGATGGCGTTTCCACCACTTCTCTGGGCAGTCTGTTGCAACGCCTGATCACCCTCTTGGTGAACAAACTTTTCCTAATTTCCTAATAATTCCTGCTCTTCTCACTGATGTATCTCAGCCTCTTCCCTGTGTGCCATTATCCCCTTCTTCTGCCCTGGGCTTTGTGTCACACACTGTTTCACATATGAACTGAAAACAGTATAAAACAGTATAAAAGTCTCATGGAGGCTGGGTCATCCCAGCCTTCTGCCTGGAACAGAATGCCCTCACACTGGTCCCATCTTCCACCTGCACATTCCACTCCAGTGCCCCTTGCTGCAGTCCTGAGGATCCAGCTTCCCAACACCTGCAGCTTCCAAGGCTGGTGGGATCTCTCTGTGGACACATTTGGGATTAGAGTGTCTGCTTTCTGTAAATAATTTTGCTTTTTGGTTCAGTTTGGTCACATTAAGGGGGCTCCTCTGTTCATCATTTAACTGTGCTGAAAAGGAGCACAGTCCTTCCCTGTGCTCCTTGCTTGAGGCTGGGCTGGGCTCTGCATTCCGGAGGGAATTGCTCCTGGGAGCAGCTCTGTGGGCTCTGCTAGTGAGCTAACATTTCCTGAGCCCTCCATGGCTTTGTCTCCACACCACTTCATTGTGCTTTTACTGCAGCTCAGAGCGAGAGGAGCAGGCTCCACACCAACATCCCCCTCTGCAGCAGGATGGGCACCAACACCTCCCTCCGGTGGCACAGAGCAAAGTGTCCCTGCCCTCTCTGTGCGCCCCGGGAGCACAGCACAGCCCTGCCCGGGGCGTGCCCCCCATCAGACAGGCCATCTCCTTCGGTGCTCTCAACTTCAGCAGCTGCAGGAAGGCAGCTGCCAGCCAGCCCTGGGGGGCTGGGGATGCCCCCCAGAAATGCCGCAGCTGGGAGCTGGAGCTGGACCCAAAGGGAGCAGGCAGGAGGGGGCCTGGGGCCAGACCACCTCTGGCATGGACTGTATCGACCCCTCTGGCGCTGGGGCAGCGGGGAGAAGGCTGGGAAAGGGATGCAGGGGATGCCAAGCCTGTTTGGAGTCCACAGTGGCCAAAAGCTGGTCACTCAAGCCTCCAGGATGGATTTTCTCCTGTGGACCTGAACCCCTCCAGACGAGCAGCAGATGGTCCTCCAGCCCACAGGAAGCAGAGGCAGTGCCCTCACCCTCACCTGTGCTCAGCAGAAGACCCCTACTTCTCATCACTCTCTCCAGATGATCCCATGTCCCCTGTGTTTCCCTTTCTGGAGGGGCAGGATGAGCTCCTCCCTTCGTGCTCTGCCAGTGCCCCACTACAGCCCACCACAGCCAGCTCCCCATCCTCCCACCATGCTCCCCTGAACCAGGACAGGATCCTCCCCTCGGGTAAGTGCTGCTGGGACAAGGGGACACGTGGGACCAGGTCACTCTGGACTGGGGTGAGCTGGAGGGAGTGGTCAGTGTGGTCATCTGGTGTCCAAGCAGGGCTGTAGCTGCTCCTCAGGACTGGGCTCTCATGGGAGCTGAGGGAGCAGCTGGTTTCATCCTCACACTCTTTTCATCCTGCCTGGATTTTTTTCCCACAAACATTTTAATAGCAGCATAATTTTGCTGTTTGCATTACACAGCTGCTCTGAACCACTTTGTCACCTCTGAAACAGCTCTCACAGGGAGGCAGGGAGGGTGCTGACCAGTTCTTATACCAAGGTGCTCCAAAAAGCAGTCAGAAAGCTCCCAGAAATGGTTTTCTCTGAGGATCTAGTTTTCACATCAAACCCCACTCTTTGCTGCAGAGTGTCATGCAGGGGACACTGAAATCTCACTGAGCTTGAAAGATCCAGGATTTCAGGGGTCCTGAGCAACCTGGGTGACACCCCTGCCCATGGTGGGGGTGTTGGATCTAAAGGGTTTTTAAGGTCCCTTCCAACCCAACCCATTCTATGATTCCATGATTCAACACAAGTGTGTTGCCCAGATCTGTAGTCTTAAATCCATCACCTGTCACATGAGGAAGGTGGAATTATTCCTTGTTCTGGTTACTCCTGGTCCAGTTGGGGATTTCCTATTGTCCACAGCTTTGGCACTTGCTCCACTTTGTCCTGCCCAGGCCCCTCAGCATTCAATGTCACAAAGACATGCTGGTTATCCCAGTGCCCTTGGGGAGTCCTGGGAGTTGCAGCCCAAGCCAAGCAGCAGCAGAACCCCCAGCTGTGTGCCTGGCTTTGTGCTGGGTTATGCTCATTCTCCTTGTGCAATTGGTGCTGGGAGTTATTTGGATATTTAACTACAGTTTAGAGGTGTTGAACCTCAATCTCTGCCGCATGGCAGGGCAGGAGCAGCCCCCACTCCCCTACACAGATCTGTGATCCCCCTCGTGTCCTGCCATGCCAGTAACCTGTCTGTGTCTCTCCAAGCAGCCCCCCTGGCACAGCCTGATGATGATGATGCTCCCCCACCCCTGCCCCAGCGCACCCCCGAGTCCTTCATTGTGGCCAGTGAACCTGGTGAGTGATTAACAACATTAAATGTGCCTCTGAGCAGCACTGAGGGCTCATCCAACATTGGGGTGGTTCCACAGCATCTGGCAGTGCCTGGAATGAGGAATGATCTCTCTGGTGTTCAATTGCTTCTAGGACAATTTCCTCAGGCCACTTCGGATTTCCAGCTTCCAGACAGAAACCCAAATATTGGAACCTCCTGGGAGTGGAGTGGTGAGTCTCACTCAGAGGGGTTTCATGACCCTGTGAGACTGAGACCATGTAAGGTAACTGAGTGGCTTTTTACCTCTTTTCCAGAATTATTCCTATGCCAACCTCCTTACCACGTTCCCTTCTGTGAGAAAGACTCTAGTTTTGGTATTTTGTACTTGCCATAAATTATTTCATGGAATGGTTTGGGTTGGAAGGGACTCTTAAAATAATCCCATTCCACCCCCCTGCCATGGGTAGGGACACCTTCCACTAGACCAGGATGCTCCAAGCCCTGTCCAGCCTGGCTTTGAACACTTCCAGGGATTTCAGGGCTCAGGATTGGAAAGATGTGGCCTCAGTCTGGCCCTTTCTTATCAACATCTACTTTATTCCAAACATTATTTTTTTGGATTCTAAGACCAGTACAGGGTAATACACATATTGTCCCTCATTTAGGGAAGGATAATGAAGAGAGGACATTGGTGTTCTGGTGACCTTCACACAGCCCTGTCAAACCAACAAAACCTGACCAAAATTTAGGCACCTCTTGATCATCCCATAGCTGAGTGACAGCTCTGTGAAGTGGAAGAATGAGGCACAAGTCTGTCTTCCTTTACATGAGTGTGGAGGTGTATGTGGGAGGGTGTTTGCACATCACATCCTTTCCTCATCTTCTCTGGCTTCCTTGTGTGCAAGAAAACAACATTTGGGTGTGGGAATTTTAAATACCTGCCTTGTTTTTTGTTTCCAGAGTGTGAAGATTTGGAGCCCACGAACAGGTATGAGTTTAACACTGGGATAATCTTTGGAATTAAGACCTGCTTTTTTTTCTGAAACTGCTTTACTTAGTAAATGTGTTTAGTATCTGTGCTCAGAAATTGTTGCTAAATAGTTCTACAACTACATACCAGAACCAGACAGTTCTGCAACCAAGTAAACTGGTAGTTATATGTTTCCTAATCAGCTCCTGCCTTATCCTGTACATGAGGATGTTCCTTGGAGCCTCCTCTTTGCCTGCATGTTGTGTGTTTCCTTTGAGACAACTGAGATAAGCTGGTTGCTTCTAATATATATATATATTATTTTAAAGCTAGGCAAGCAATTCTTTTGTCTTTGCTTTCTCAGAGACAAAGACAACCCAGGATCGCTCTAATTCTCCTCCTCCCCTTCCTGAAAGAACCCCAGAGTCATTTGTTCTTGCTGAGGCAGCAGGTAAGTGCTGAGCTCTTTTCTCAGGATGTAACTGAGGTTTTACACTCACACCTAAACCTGTAGGTTTCTGAGAGCGTGGCCCACTTGTTCAAATAATTACCAGGTAGTGCTTCAGCACTTCCCTGCAGGAGAGTTCAGCAAATACAACAAAAATAAACACAAGTGGGCAACCTGCAGAAAATTTCTAGAAATGCTGCATTAGAGGAGATGAAAAACAACAACAAAGCACTTGGAAAAAAGCAGGAGGATTTGTGAATGACCACTGAAAAAATATGTATGATGTATGTTCCCAGGTCTGCAGCCTGCTGCAAGAAATTCCTCAATTCCTGCAGGTTTGGAGAACAAGGGCTCAGAAACATCATCCAAAGAACTCATGAAATGCTTCAGGAGGAGCAAGGTAAAAGAAAGAAAAGCTGTGGAAACCACAGAGGGAGAGAGAAGAGCTCTGGCACAGCTGTTGCTGCTCTCTCACAGGTCACTGGGGGAACAGGGACTGCTTGGAGAGTGATCGTGTTTAGGGCAAGAAAATAAGAGTAATAAAAATATTCTGGTGTAGAACTGCAAACACCCACCCTGTCTGCACTGGGAATAGGGTAAACCAGCCCTGCCCATGCCAGTGGTTGTGCCCTGGCTCTCCATCCACCTGGAGTGCCAGTTCCTCTGGGAAAAAGTTGCTCCAGTGGAATCTGAGTCTGTGTCCTACAAGGACAGAACCATCACCAGCCTCCTCTTGATGAGCCTCCTGTTAATTATCCTTGTGAGACTGTACTTTGGGGTGTTATGGTGGAACAGAAAAGCACTTGAGGAAAACAGCAAGAAAAACATAAACAGGAGGTATTTGGGATGACAAGGAAAAAGCCAAAGAGAGTGGCACAAAGTTTGCTTTTTATGAAATATGATACATTTATCAGTGAATTCCCACAGTAGCTGATCTATTTATACATGTAAATTTATCAGTGTTTTTATACATGTACATTTACCAGCAAATTCCCTTTACCACAGTAGCTGATCCTCTGCTCCACACACTTTTTTTTCCAACTAGTCTTTTTCCTTTTTTTCTTTTTTACAGAGCTTGAAAATACTGAAAAATGTGAAAAAAAGTAAGTCTTTCAGGCTAATATCTTCCCAACGGATTTAGGCAAGTATGTGTGGGACAGGAATTCCAAGAACCTGAACTTTTCCAGTGTGAAATTCCCTGCACTTTGGAGCAGGACATGCAGAGCTGTGCCAGCTGAGCACCTTCTCCCCTGGAGAGCTGTAGCTGTTGTAGGAATGTCACAAGGATGCTGTGCTGCCCTTTGGGGACCTTGGGGACAAATTATCAAATCCTTCAGGTCATTCTAACCTGTGTTGCAGGACCCTACAAATGGGAGATATGGGTGCCGGGAGAATGTGAGCCCCTGCCTAGATTCTGACCAGGCTGTTTGGAGCATGAATAAGGAATTTCTCATTAGAAGCCCTTTGATCCAAAATTAAAATGCTCATCTTGAAAACAGGAATTCTAAAAAAGGGTTTAAAGCACTTCTGAGCAAACATTTTCTCAGCAGATATTGCTGCAGTAGTAAATCCACTCCCTGTAAATATGGGATTGCACAAATTAAGGAAGGAATTCTCCCCTGGGAGGGTGGGCAGGCCCTGGCACAGGGTGCCCAGAGCAGCTGTGGCTGCCCCTGGATGCCTGGAATTGTCCCAAGGCCAGGCTGGACAGCGCTTGGTGCTGGTTTGATGGCTGGACTTGATGATCTTAGAGGCCTTTTCCAGCCTAAAGAATTCCATGATTCCACAAGTTGAGCTCTGGAATTACCAGTGACCAACTGCTCCAGCCTCATTTTTTATTTCTAGGCATCTGCAATCCATCTTCACTGACAAAATCATCAGAACCTGCCCCGACAAACTCTCCGAGGTCTTTCCTTAACTTTGGTATGTTTTCCTCTTTGTGTTTTGGTAGGAAGAACCTGGTTCTTGGAAGTCTAAATGCCAGGCAGAACACTTACAAACTACAAATATTTAAAATAATGCTCATTGAGTTTTACACATTTAGTTTTTACACATTTACAACTTTATTTGCAACTACAGGATGTTGCTTTTCTGTCGTATCTTAAAGCTTGGGAAAGAGCTGAAATGACAAGTATTTTCAATTCCTGTGTTATTTTAAGGGATTACATAATCAGCATCTGTAACATACCAAATTTGTTGCATTAAAAAATATGTAATTTCTTCCTAGGCTTTGCAAATCGATTTTCAAAACCTAAAGGACCAAGAAATCCACCCCCAGCCTGGAATATTTAGATGTATTTTACAGACTTGGCATTGCAGATTTGTGAAGTCATCCTGAAATACTTGGAATGCCCATCCCAGCGAAGCTTCCACCAAAATAAACACATCCAAAGCTGTTACACAGTATTGGCAGCTCAGGCACTACTTGCACATTCACTGAATTTAAATCTGGAGTTTTAAAGTCAAGAATGTAAAAGTACCAGCAGATTTCAGTTAATTCACAATGGGATGGAAGGTAAACCTTGGAATACAAGTTTTTTCCCTAAGGAGGGATATGCTTTTGTTGTGTTTTGGAATGTCATCACTTCAAAAGGATGGATTTGAGCATAAACTGATGATGGGACCCAGTGAAGATTATGGAATGATCTGGAAAGCCACTGGAGCAGAGTGAGGTGGATCAAGACTCTCTCTCATGTTTGTAGGTCTGCTGTAATCAAAGACACTGAAATGTTTACATTACTTGGACTCAGCAGGAATTAGCATCCCAAATTTTAGAAATAATACAAGCTTTTGGTTTTTTCCCCCATCTGAGTGAATCAGAGCATTTGTCTGGATTTTGGGGCAATAAGACTGAAGATGGTGATGAATCCCATAAAAACTATACTGGTATAACTGGACTGCACAATTGGCTGACCCAGCTGCTCTTCTATCTGGGAAAAAATATATCCCAAAAGACCACGACAGCAAGGAAAATATTGTATTTTAAAAACAATGCTGTTTTTAAGGCTTTGTGATTCTCCAGCACAGAATTTCAGATGGGAACAGGGAAATGAGATTTCTCGCCAGACTCCTCACCAGATTCCACCAACCAAGGTGGGATTTGGGGAATGTGGTCAAGAAGAATCTGCTGACCACAGCTGTAATGGAAAACTCAGCTGGTTTAAAGCTGGGGGAATAGCCAATATTGCCTTTTTTATTACTGTAGTCACGGGTTTTCTTAGCAGCAGAAAACAGTGAAAGACTACTCAAAATTATATTCCTGTTTCTCCCAGGCCAGACGGGGTTTGGAGCAACCTGGTGCAGTGGAAGATGCCCCAGCCCATGGCAGGGGGTGAAACGAGATTTTTAAGTTCCTCCCAACCTTTAACATTCTATGGTGCAATGATTTTATTCCATCCCACTGGCACGGGCAGTGATGGCCTCCTTAGTCTGGCTCCAACAGCTCCACATCATCTCCCTCATGGGTAAAGCCTCCGCAGCAATCCGCGGTGGGTGTTTAATGGATGAAGCACTTTAGAACAAGCGACAAACACCATTGTAATAAAAGTTTTTCACCCCTCCCCACTCCCGGGTCCGCTCTCCCTCAGCGCTTTCCCGCCCTGCCCCCGCCACCCACGTGACCTACGCCGCGCGCACGCGCCCCCCGCCCCCGAACTACAGGTCCCAGGGTGCCCCGCGGCGGCGCGTGCGCGGCG
>JBBMKD010000096.1:5526290-5568780 GCA_037834095.1 Argya squamiceps | reverse complement strand
CGGCCGTGTCGTAGCGGGCACACGGCGGTGCCGGCCCGCGGACGGAGCGCGGGGTGGCCGCGCTGCTCCTGCCGCTGTCAGAATCGCCTTCATCAACGTGCGGGTGCTGTGCGAGTGAAGGTTTCTTCTCTCTATGCTTGCATAAACGTGTGAGGAGCTGCTCGTGTGAGGAGCTGCTGGTGTTTTTTTTATTATTTTTTTAAGTTTTTAATTGTTGTTTTTAATAAGTGGCCTGGGAAGGGATCTCGTGATTTTATACGAATATTTCCAAGGCGGGTGTCAGAGGATGGTGTCAGGTTCTTTGCAGGGGTGCCCAGCAACAGGACAAGGGGGAATAGCCATAAACTAAAACACAAAAAGTGCCTTCTCAACGTGAAGAGGAATTTCTTTCAATGAAGGGAGGCCGAGCACTGGAACAGGTGCCCATGGAGGTCCTGGAGTTTCCCTGTCTGCAGATATTTCAAATCCAGACCTGTGTCACCTGCTCCAGGTGACTCTGCTTTGGTAGGGGGGTTTCCCTGTTTGATCTCCAACGGTCCCTTCCAACTCGAATTATTCTGTGTTTTGTTTCACTGACAGGCCAAAATATCTCTGTATTTTGGTGTGTGCTGTGTGTGGTTTTGTTTACTTTTCTTTAACAGTACTGAGTGATTGTTTTGGTTCTGCTCAGAGATTTGTTACAGTAAAAAGCTTCTTGGAGAGAGCAACATAGATAAAAAACAACTGCAAAAGCTGCCGTAATTAAAAATATAATGTGGTGAATTGTGCTTGAGGAGTGTATGGGCAGGTTTTGTGCCAAAGATGCACTTGCTTACAGAAGTCAAGTGTCTGTAGAGTAAACTCTAGATAGGATTGTCTTAAGGACAGACAAAACTATTACTAGGAGAGGCTTTTCTCCCGTGGTTAATGCTTCCATACCACTGTGCTTGGATAAGGACTATAAAAGCTTCTGATTGTAAACCTTTTCAGTTTTATCTGTGTTTATCAAGCAGCAGTTTAGAGCAGTGTAGCTTTGTAGACTGGAGTGTCACTGTGTCAGTTCTAACTCAGAATTAAATTAGGCCTCCTAATGAAGGCTGAAACAGCGTGAAAATGAGCATCAAAATTCCAGATTTGCCAAGGAAAGCTGTTTGCTCATCTGAAGCTCTTCACTGCCTGTCCTCAGCTGTAGGGGCAGTTTTCTTTTCCTGACTATCAGTTTTTATTTTGATATATAACCTAATTAAATTACTTATTGCTTTGACTATACTGTGCTTATCTGTGGCTCCAGGTGACAGTGAACACTCCCACTGTTTCTGCTGTTTAATAATGGTTCTGTTGTGGGATGTCAGATCATTTTAGAGTAGCAGAGTTATTGGCACTGCTGTCACTCTGTCTCTGTGCTGAGCCCAGAGTTTAGTGACCTATCCACAGCTTTTTTGTGTGTTTGAGGTGCTGGAGGCTTTCTGTTTATTTAAAGGAATAATTAAAACTATATTTCCTTCAAGATTGCCAGGCATTGTTCTAATGTTACTGTTTAGCTTCCCTGAATACAGCAGTTACTCACTGCACTAGTGGGACTCTGCTGTGTCCAGTGCATCCAGCAGCAGCCAGGGCAGCTTTTTGTCCTGAAAACAGACAAGTTTTCACTGGAAGCTCCCAAATGCAAGGATTCCTCTGTCTGTTGTTGGGATATAACTTCAAACAGGAAGATACTCTGAATTAAAAAGTGTGAGGTTTTGAAACTCTACCCAAAAATCAGAAATGCTTAAAATAAGCAACCTGTAACAACCAAATGTTCTTAGAAACGTGCACAGGGAAATATTCCCGACAGCTTGAAATTCTTGTTTAGGACAAATGCCTGGTGTGTGAATTGCACGTTCACTCAGTGAGGAGAGCAGTGTCTGTGCTTCAGAGCCCAGAGACTGAGCAGACTGCACTCCCCACATCTGAGCCTTGCAGAAAACCCCATCCCAAGAACTGTTTCAGTTGACTTCAAGTGATACCGCCCTGCTTTTCCTGGTTGCTCTGAAACAGAAAGCTCAGGGCCTTTGCTGCTTGCAAGGGCTGCAGCAGCACGGTGAAAACTTGTATTTCAGGTCCTAAGACATTGTGTGTAGTGAGGATTAAGCAATCAGCACTTTCTTTGCTCCATGAGTAACTCTGTTCCTTACTCCAGGCTGTTGTGAAGGTCGGCCCTCTCCGGTGAGGAGCTCCCAGAGCAGAGCAGTAATGATCCAGTTAAACACTGGTTACACTGGAGGACCTGCAGCTGCCTGTGTTTATCACTACACCCTTTCCCATAAAACAGTGTAACATGGGGTTTTTTCTTTAAATTAAATGCTTTGAGGGAATACCCATGTGCAGCCAAAGAAAGGAAATTTTATTAGGATAAAGCCCTGTGCTGAGGGGAAATGGTAAAACTTTAGTTTCTGCCTCTTTGGCCAGGTGCTGCCTTCAGCAGCAGGTTGTTCTCATTCTCATCCCCGTGGCTATCCTGCTAACACAGCTCCTGGAGATTTCTGGGCATTGTTGGATGAAATGGTTCTTTTGATTCAGGCACGTTAAAATCTTGTCTTGGCAATTGAGTTTTTTACAGCTGGAGCATCAAGTTTTCTAATTACCTTTGCCCTGTGCTAAATGTTATTTGAATTAGTTTTTATTCTTGAAAAAACAACTTAAACTATTCCATTTTCCCTGACAGAACTGCTTCTTTACATTTTATCTCTCAGCCTTTTAGAGGTTGATTAACCTCAAAAAATCCCCCAAACAACTGAAACAGGCTCTCAATTTATTTCTCTCCATTAACTGAATTGTTAACTCGAAGACTGAATCTGTTGATGTGATGATTTGGGTCCTTTAATTTTAAAAGATCATCAATCTAAGATTTACTCAAGTGTTTTTACCTCTAAATGTAAGTAAAGCTTGTAGCTCTTCAGTGCTGCTCTGTTTTCTTCTGTCTCATGTGTCCAAAAGCAGGGAAGTGTTCTGTAATGAAAGTCTTAATGTTTAAATGTTACACATACTTGTTTATCCTCTTCCCCTGTATGGCACTGCCTTAAATGTCACAAGTTATTAATGTACTTAATTATAGATGCTCTGAAATACAGACTCCTTTTAAAGGTATTCTAATAAATCTGTTAAAAATGGAAGTATTTCTAAAATATTAAGCTAGAATTTTGGAAGTTTTCCTTAATTCAAGGTTTTATTTGTATAATTAGAGATACCCTGACTTTTGACTTAATTGTACAAGCAAAAATGCAATGTTTTACAACTGCTCAGTGTCCCTGGGAATAGATCCCTTCAGCGAGAGGCCTGAATTCTTGTGGGGTGAATATGCTGCAACTGCACAACTCTAATCTTCTCTTTTATTGTCGCTGCCAGAAACTCCAGATGAAAATGGCAAAACCCAGCGAGCTGACAGTCTTATTCTGAAGAAGATAAAGAAAAAAAAGAAAAAGAAACACCGGGAGGACGTGAGGGGGAAACGGCTGAAGATGTACAACAAGGAGGTGCAGACGGTGTGCGCCGGCCTGACCCGCATCGACAAGGACACTCTGTCCCAAGGACAGTGTGACAACCTGGAGATGAGCAAGGAATCCTTCAGGTACCTGAAGGATGAGCAGCTGTGCAGACTGAACTTGGGCATGCAGGAGTACAGGATACCCCAGGGAGTGCAAACCCCCTTTGTGACACACCAGGAGCACTCTGTCCGCAGCAGCTTCCTCAAGACTGGCACTAAATTCAGTAACTTCATTCACGAGGAGCACCAGTCCAATGGAGGTGCCCTGGTCCTGCATGCCTACATGGATGAACTCTCATTTTTGTCTCCAGTGGAGATGGAGAGATTTGCAGAAGAGTTTCTTGCGTTGTCATTCAGTGAAAATGATAAAAATGCAGCTTACTATGCTTTAGCCATAGTGCATGGAGCAGCTGCTTATTTACCAGACTTCCTGGATTACTTTGCTTTTAACTTTCCAAACACTCCAGTGAAAATGGAAATTTTGGGCAAGAAGGACATTGAAACAACAACAATTTCAAATTTTCACTCTCAGGTAAGAACTATTCAAAAGCATAGATGTTTCACAATACCTAGATGTGATTAATCCCAGTAACCCAGAGCAGACATGATTTAAAATAAACAAGTCACAAATTTGTTTTCTAAGCAGATGAAGAAAGGTGATGTTAGGACTACACTACTGTGCTGTTTATTCCTGCTTCTGCTTTAAGCTTTTCTGTGCTCCTGGTAGTTGGTGAATCACTCCTCAGACCTGTGACCTGAGGAAAGATCTGCACTGAGCATCTTTTTCTTCTAAACTTGGGAAAACACTGAGATTGTTCAAAACAACAGCCAGGTCTGTCTCCAGAGTTGCACAGACTGCAAATGCTGGCACTGCTTTTCTAGTCAGTAGAGCTGGGGTTTGTTTCTGGGGTCTTGGGGTTGTTTTTTGCACTGACATCACTTTTCATGTTTCAGTATATTTGATTCACAAAGTTTTGAACATCTTAATTCCCTCAGTACCTTATGCTGTTTAAACTTTCTAACTTGAAGGTGGATAGAGGATCTTTTTAATTGCCTTGGGAAAGAAGTTTCATTTTATTTACTCCCTTGGTTTCCATGGTAGGCTTAAAGCAGTTTAAATTCTGAAACTGTATCTCCATGTAACTTAAATGGATGCAACAGTAAAGACTCAGATAATTTTAAGATTCCCTATGAAAATCTCTTGGATTTTAGTCTTGTGACCAAACTCAGCCGTATCTGTGAGTATACCACAAGATTACAGTTTAGATAAATTTCTTTTTGATGGAATAAAGCTTCTTTCTGTTTAGTCTGAGAATGGATCCAAACTGCTGATTACCTTGAAGGTCTTTACTGGAAGTGTTAATTACATTTACTAGTCACCTGTTGGGAGGATAAAGCTGAAACTCTGCAGTGTTCAGTTCAGTACCATGGGAACACACCTCTAACAGCAGATTTTGGGATGTTAATGCCTGTGGAGGGACTGTTTGGATCTCTGCAGGGGTTACCAAATGCTCATGAGCAAACATTGGAAAAACAATTACTGCTTTACAGAAAGTTGCTGCATGGTCTCTGTGAAGTGTTTGAATGGCATTAAGTGAATAATTGTGACACTTGGCTTTTTGTTTGACAGTGATTTGCTGCTGCACCAGCTTCTGTTTCTTGGCTGAGATAATTCTTTGTGCTGACAGAGCTGGGTGCAGGGTACCCCAAAACAAGCTCTGAGCATATGAACCCCTGCTGTGGGCAACAGCATTTCTGCACAGCACACACCTGAGTGCTGCAGATGTGAAATGTGTCCACAGCTCAGCCTTTACAGCCTTCTGTATTAATGATTTATCTGTGTTCCTTAGTGTCCTGATTGCATCCTGGCTTGGCTATGTGTGATGACCCCTGAAAAGGCTAAACAGAGCTCTGGAATGTTTAACAATTGCATTTTCTCTGGGTGAATGTCCTGTGAACACCAATACTGGCACTATAAATACACATGAGGAATGTATGGTAATAAATAAGAGGCTTTGCTGGGTTATAGTCTGCTGGTACTTCAATTAATTCTATTTTAAGTACTGTCTAAACTTGATTAAGATTGAGTCATGACATAAGGTTCAGTTGGTCTAAACCACTTCTCTAAACCCAGCTCCAGCATGACCTGGTTAATCCTCTCTGGCTGAAGTGTGTTAGTGCAGCTCTCCCTGAGCAAACAGAGCAGGGGAGCTCTCACAGGCTCCTCAGAGAATACAGATGGTGGAAAAGCTGAAGGGAACATTGAAATTGGTGCTGGGCTCTCCCAGGTTTTGCAGGCTTGGGATGGAGAAGGCTGCAGTGCCCTGCTGAGGGCCTGGGCTGAGGAAGCTGCCTGTGGTGCTGCTGGGCCCTGGCAGCTCTGGGGGGGATAACAGGTTGGCCAAGCCTCACTTTCCACCCTTCTCTGTGAGAATTGTACAGCACAGAGGCACTTCATGGTTGTGCTTTTGCAGATTAAACGTGTTGCACTATTGTATGCTGTAATGCTGATTATTTATAATGAAGTTGCTCCCATTCTGGGTTCCTTCCCTGTGCATGGGTTTGTTTTCTGCACTGACCTGTCCCAAGGGGATTTGGAGCATTAGGGAGTCTTGAATCCTGAAGATTCAGTGTCAAGAAGTCAAAATTTGTTCTGTAAACTGCAACCTGATGTGGCCTTTGCACAATATTCAGCTGCTTTGTGTTTTGAGGAAAACTGAATTGCAGTATTCAAAACAAGGACTTTAATCTGAAGGACTTGGTAAATCTAGTGATAATTAACTGCCTTGCAAGGTGAATTCCTTTGTTCTCAGGGCAGGGAGTTTATAGCAAAGCACTCCAACATGTGTTTGTTACATAAATGTTTGGTTTCAGCATCTTAAAATAATTAAGCTTTAGTGTCCTCTGGATTTTTTCCCTGCATTGGCTCTCATTGGTTCTAATGCTTCAGTGCTGGAGCTCAGCTTTAGTGTGGAGCTGTTCACTGGGGCTGAGATTTTTCAAGGCTCAAATCACTTGTAAGCTTTCCTCACAGAAGGGCATGCTTTAATTTGGAAGCTCTTTGCAGTGCAGCTCGAATGAACTCTTATTTTCCTTATCACTTGTTTCAGTACAACTGCTTCCACTCAGTGAATGGGAATATATTTAGAGTTAAAAAAAAATCACTTCTGCTTTTTTTCCCCGACTGATCAACTGCCTGATGAATTCTCTCTGTGATGCAGAGAACAGTTAGGCTGTCACAGAGGGTGTGTGGGGGTTCTGGGAGGAGGCCAGGAAAGAGAATTGGGGAAGTAGGTTTTGCATAAGCTGCTGTTCCTTCTGGGAGGAAGGTGGGAGAAGCAGCCAACAGGTGATAACTGGGTGTGTTTTCTTCCTCCTGCTGTTCAGAGCAGGTTACTCTGTCCCTGCAGAGCTTTGGTTCATGAACCACAGCACAGTCTGGTTATCTGCCCCATGTGAACTTCTCTGATTCTGGAGGGGTCATTTCTTTTTTTTAGCAGTAGCTGCCAAAGTATGAAATGGAGAAATTGTGCATCTGTACTGCAGACTTCATCTGGTTTGTCACTAAAGCCAAATAAACAATGCCCAGTGGTCCTGGACTGTGTCAGATTTTAGTCAGACGTGTCACCCTTGCTGTGCTGGCATGTCACTGCCTTGTCCTTCAGCAGGAACCAGCCTTGTGCTTTTGCTTTTCTCCCTGTAGCCAAATGTTTGTGTGGTTGGTTTTATAGCTGACTTGGCATGCTGAAATCTTGTTGCTGTCAACTGATTCATGCTTTTCTTGCAACTGGAGAGAAACTTCTGAGACTTAACCTCATTTGTCTCCAGCTGATGCCTCATCTGTGTGTCCTCCCCTCACCCTGTGCTGCTCCCTTAACCCGTGCTGAGGCTGGGGTGGCTCAGGAACATGCAAATAAACACCAGCTCTGACAGGAAACACTGCCTCTGTCTGCTTCTGTTCTTAGCCAGGTGTGGAAACAGTGGAAACACTGATAGGCACATGGTGCAGCTGAGAGAAAATGTCTCCATGAGCACCCCAGCTAATTTTAAACGTGCCCATACCTCAGTGTGGGGTGTGCTCAGCACTGATGGCTGGGTGGCACTGGAGAGGGCACAGCCTGCCTGAGTGGTCTTACTGCCCCCATTGTCCTTTTGCAGCAGTAAAAACAGTGGCAGTGACTGCTGGTGAGCCACTGCTGCTTTCAGAGCAGCACAGGGAACAAATTACAGCAAGGGAGGTGCTGTGTAAATAAGTTACTGACTTCTGGCAGCCAGATGAACTGCAGTGACCCCGGCTGAATTCCTAAACGAGAGTTGAACTTTAAACAAAAATAAAAACCACTGAGTGAGGTCTTGATGGATGTAACAAAGTGACTTCAGCTATTTCATTATCTCAGCTTTCTTCCCTGCAGTGAGGGGTGCACACAGGTGGCTGTGGAGTGAGTGGAGCCAAGAGGGAGTTTGGAGGACCTGGTGAATGAAAGGCCGAAGCAGTTTGCAGTGCAGGGTGCTCACTCATGGGACACTAAACCATCCTGCTGTAGTGAGAGCAAAATGCCTCTTGTTTTAGATATCCATTACATCATATTCTTGAGGCCACTGGCCTAACCAGGGGTGTTGGTGTTTGCTGCTCAGAAGGAATTAAGAATGAGAGAGAAGCTATTTTTAAAAAACTGAAGAAGTTTTTAATGGCAAATTAAACTACTAGACTACATCCCCTGTGAGTGAGGTGCTTGATATGAATAGTGCAGCCTGCTGGGGATTGCTGTGAGTCTGTGCATGTTTTCAGTGTAAACATGTCCTGGGTTTAATTCTCAAGTCTGTTATATTCCTTTAATTTCTATTAAAAACTAGCAGAGCCCTGAAATCCAATGTTTCCCTAAAGTATTTCTACTGTTTCCTTTAAAATTCCTGAGTTCTTGTCTATTTTTCCATTGTTCCAATGCATTAAAGAAAAACAAAGTTAAAGCTTCTCATTTTTCATTTCCTTTGAAAGCATTACAAGGAAATACTTCATATGGAATTATAATTCATTTTAACTCATGACAATCACCTGTAAAATACTAGTGACTCTCACCAGGTGGTTTCAGTAGCACAGAACTCATCTGGAAGGAGTCTGTCTCCACTTACATAAACAGTGCCAGGCAGTTAAACTTCACTGGCTAAGGACCAGAGCACTTCAGTCCTTAGTTTTTCTGTAGGTGCACAGAACTAAAATATTGCTGTGCTGTTCCAGTGCTCCTGCTCTGAGCTGCATTCAGCAAATACAGTGAGCTAAACTCCTCTAATTATCTATGGCTGCTGCTGGAGGATAAAACTGCAGCAGTAACTCTATTCTTCCTTTATTATTCTCTCTTAATTTATCTTTAACAACTGCATGGAGTAGTTTAATAACATCTGGTTTGCTGCCTGAACTTGCAAAACTGAAACTAAACTTCAAGCTAAGCTGCTGCATCCCTGTATCTGTAAGTGGAGTTATAAAATGCATCACCCTGTGTGAACATGACTGTTAAACTGCAAATTTACCAGTAATTGTCTGTGCTGTCCCACCAGCTGGAGTTTTCCCCCCTGGAGCACTGCAGGGTGGTGGAAGGCTGGGGCTGAGTGTGCAGAACAGATTTGTGCTCTGTGGACCTTGTGCTCTGTAACATCAGTGAGCTGTGGTGCCTCCTCTGGGGCCATGTGGGACATTCCAGCTGCTCTCCATAGGATGAGGCCACACAACACTGGAGTCTTGCCCTTGGCTCTCCTCTGGGAACAGGAAATTGGCAGCAAAAGTTTCCAAAAGATGACCTGGGAAGGGGGACAGTGTGTGTGTTCTAGAGGATGTCCACAAGCTCTGAGATTAAAGTGTTTCTGGCCCCAGCAATGACAGCAGGTTCTACTGCAAATAATTATCTTAAAATTCTTCTCCATGAGCACTGACACCTCACTTTTCCTCTGGTTTTTGTGCAGTTTTCTGTGTATACTATAACAATATCACCAGAGCCAGTGCATGAAGGACACTGAGGTTCCTCACTGCAGTCCCAGGGGAAGGAGCTCAGGGGCAGGACTGAAATGAGGAATGTGCATGTCCCAGCAGCATCCGGTTGGAAATACAGAAACAACAGTCCAACTGCACAAACTAGTGGAGAGTTGAAGCTTGCTGCTGGAAGACTGAGTCACAATGAAACCTTGTGTGGTTGTTTTCTCAAGTCAGCCTGGAAGTGTTGAATTGTTCCTGAATTAGTCAAATATTCACTTGCTGTTATTCAAACTTCAGGATTTCCTGTCAGTCCAGGCAGGAGTCCTTTCTTTCTCTTCTGTTCTAAACAACCCTGTGTGCATTCCCAAAGGCACATCTGCTGAAACAGATGCAGATGAGTCCAAGCTTCACCCCAGCTGTGTTAGATCAGTCAGTTTGACTCCTGTGAGAGCACTAAAGCCGTGGTGGTGTTGTGTCTCCTGTCTGGCCCCAGGTCAATCGGACGTACTGCTGCGGCACCTACAGAGCAGGACCCATGCGCCAGATCAGCCTGGTGGGAGCCGTGGATGAAGAAGTGGGGGACTACTTCCCAGAATTCCTAGATATGTTGGAAGAATCTCCATTTCTTAGAGTAAGCAGTGATTTGTGGTGTGTTTCAAAGCACTCTAGATGTTTAAGCAATTGTTAGGTTTCCAAGTAATTAGAAATTGCAAGGTGTTTTCTTGATTGATGTGCTTATTTGGGCTACTAAAGTTCATTCTTTCCTGTGTCTGATGGAAAGGCATGGATTGAGGTGGCTAATTAAAAAAAAAAAATCAAGTCTATTATATATATATGCACTACTTTCACTTCTACTTCCCTAAAAACTATGCTTGATAAAATTAGCTTGGAATATCTTTTCCCTCTCAAACTCAGTTTTTATGCAATTCTTTTGACAGCAGATTTGAACCAGTTTTACCAAAGGCATCATTTAATTTTTCTATCTCACCCAGTGTTTTGTGTTATGTGTGTTTTGTGGGTTGTTTTGTTCCTGTTTTCTTTTAGATGACTTTGCCCTGGGGGACTCTTTCCAGTCTCAGACTGCAGTGCAGGTCCCAGAGTGATGACGGGCCCATCATGTGGGTGAGGCCGGGAGAGCAGATGATCCCCACAGCTGATATGCCAAAATCACCCTTCAAACGGCGCCGGTAAGCTTTGGGTTTCCTTTTGTGCTCGAGGCAAAACGTTGCAGTTAAGTCTGTGTCAGATTTGAGAACAAAAGCAAAGTGCTTGATGTGTGTAACTGGCTCTTCAGAGGGCTAATTCAGATTTAAGTTTCACTTTCACTTTGTTTCAAATTGGCTCAGCTGATAAAGCAAATCTTACCTGTGATGGTTATTTTATTTCACTACTTCTGATAGTATCTTTCAGTACTTCTCACATATCCTAGATCAATGCTTTAAGATTAAAACCTCTTTTTATTATCCTCAGGAGACTTAATTCATCTTATTTCTGTGGCAAGACCCAATTTGGTGGTAAGGGCAGGTGGAATGCTGTAAAGCAGCAGAGATCCTTCTACTGCTTATGCTGCATTCTAATGTCAGTGCTAAAGCACTTGTAACACTCCCTGCCCAGGAATTATTGTGTAGTCTTGCTTTCTGTCTCTGAAATTTCAGAGTGTTGTTAAACAAATTTCAGAAGATTTGGAAGCAAGGTTTAGAATTTGGAAGCAATATTCTAATTGTTGTATCAAGAAGAATTTTTGGATGTACTCCCAAATAACTGAAGCTCAGGTTCTGTAAGATATCTCTATTTTACATAAACACAATGTATTCATACCATACATTCTTGGAGGAAGTCTTTCAGCAAAAGTGAACACAAAAATTATGTGATTTGATTTGTTTTGTAAAGTTTGATCTCATAACTTGAAATGTACTTTGCTGGTTTTGTAAACACCTAGAAAAAATCAGAGGGAAATGCTTTGTTCCCTCAAAGCCTGCAGAATTTTAAGATCAAACCCAGAATTTTAAGATCATTTCAATACAAAAGTTAACTTTTGAGCAGCAGGGACATTTTGAGTGTGTGTTTTTCTCCCTTTGCAGGTCCATGAACGAGATCAAGAACCTGCAGTACCTACCTCGCACCAGCGAGCCCCGCGAGGTCCTGTTCGAGGACAGGACCAGAGCTCACGCCGACCACGTGGGGCAGGGCTTTGACTGGCAGAGCACAGCTGCTGTCGGGGTGCTCAAGGCTGTGCAGTTTGGGGAATGGTAAGTGCTGCTGGGATGCAGCTGTCCTTCTTTTTTATTTTAATAATTCCTTGCAAAACAAGCCTAATCAAGTTTAAACCCTAAAATGAGACAATCACTGGAATTGTCCGCCCAGATGGAGTCACTGGTTTGAAAATAAAACCTGCATGTGGCACTCAGTGCCATGGTTTAGTTGATGAGGAGGTGTTAGATCATAGCTTGGACTAGATGCTCTTAAAGGTCTTTTCCAACCTACTTCATTCTCCACAGAGCTGAAAACCTCAAGCTGTGTACCTCCTGCTTTTCCATCTTGAGGCAGTAAAAATATTGTAACAGCAGCTTGCAGAATATTTTAGTGATAGACAAAAGCCTTAAACTTGGACCATCATCCTTGATTATTCTTTCCTTGGGCAGGTATGTTAATTCTAGCTTTTGTATCTGTAGTCTGAGCTCAGTGTAATTAATTTCACAGCTGCAGTGCTTTCTCAGGTCATGTACCCAGGATATTGCTGCTGGCCTTGCAGAGAAACTGGACTTGCATCATTGTAATAGCTACAAATTATAGTAGAAATTGGATAGCATGATTAGCAATATCATTAGAATAAAAGATGCCAGTATTTCCTATACTCTGGTTCACAGCTGTTGAATAAAGCTCCTCACTGCTTCAACTTCAGTGTTACTTTGTAATTTTACATTTTTCCCTTAATGCAGAATTATTCTGTCCAATTACAGAATTGAGGCAAATTGTGGCTCCTAGAACACAGAGAACTTTGATAGTGGCAATTTGAACCTGGTTCTCAGGCTTTTCAGTACATTGTCCATGCAAACATTACTTCTGTTGTGAATGCTGCAAAAATGGAGAAAGAAGAAAGGGAAATCTATGAATTATCCCTCTTTTTCAAAATAATACACTACTGAGAAGTGTGGAGACTTTGTGCACAGTGTAACACTGGAGCAGGGCATTGGTTCAATGAAGCTTTCTGCTGGGGAGAGCTGTAATGTTCTGTAACTCAAATACTTCCAAAATTCTTGGATTTCTCTTTTTTCCCTAGGAGTGACCAGCCTCGTATAACCAAAGATGTGGTTTGTTTTCATGCTGAAGACTTCACTGATGTTGTGCAGAGACTTCAGCTGGACCTGCACGAACCTCCAGTGTCACAGGTATCAAATCTGCCCTTGTGACAGCTCATTCCTGGTGTTTTGGGAGAGTTTCTGACAGATCCCAGCTTCTCCCTAAAGTCAGGCCTTTTGTGTCCCCTCAGTTCTCAGCTCTCTTGGGTAAATTTCCTTGTGTTTCAGGATAAAATTGTTCAGTTGGAAGAGACCTTTTTCATTTCCTTTCCCCCAAGCTGGGGTTCATGCTGTGAGTCCCAGGGTGTGCTATAGAAACAATCTGTTGATTAAGCCATGTGTGCCTGTTCCTGCTTTTTTTTTAATGTGTGATATTGTCTTAGGCTGTGGAGGCAGCTAAACTCAGTCCTGCCAGCCCAAACAATGCAGCCCATTGTTGTTGTTTGTAACTATAGAAACCTCTTCATTCTCCTCTCAAGATGTGCACATCAGAGATAATGTATTTTAAAAGTCCAGTTCTCATTTGAATTTGAAGTTTTACCCATGAAACGGAAACATTCTGATTTAGACATGAATTAAACTGAAAACAGGAAGATGCTGAGTTGTTTGAAGAGTTCACCACTAACTTTCCCCTCTCTCCCTCTCCCAGTGTGTTCAATGGGTGGACGAAGCCAAACTAAACCAAATGAGACGGGAAGGCATTCGCTATGCCAGGATTCAGTTGTGTGACAATGACATCTACTTCATCCCTAGAAATGTCATCCATCAGTTCAAAACAGTGTCAGCAGTCTGCAGCTTAGCCTGGCACATCAGACTCAAACAGTATCACCCCGTGGGGGAGACTTCTCCAAAAGCAGAAAGCAATTCAAGCCTGAACAGTGATGATCCTGGAAACACAGAGGCAGAAGGTGAAGCCCAAGGTGTGAGTGTAAAAATAGAGTCTGAAGAACCAGGTATAGAAATTCAGCTTACCCCAGGGGTGCTTTCCTCCTCTGTTTCTTCAATATCAGGACTTGTGCAACCAGATCAGGTGGCCCAGCCCCTTCCAGGTTTTAAAATAGAGTCTGATCAGCAACACAATCCACAGGATCATGCAGGCTCTTCTGTGTGATATGTATATATTCAAACATTTTTTAAACAACTTTTTAAAATTTTGATGTGAAGTTATAGTTTTATAACTGGCTTATGTTTTATTGGAGAAATCTTGCCTATAATTCTATAAAGAAAGGTGACATTCCAAAATGTCAAGCATATCTTTTTTACACAGATTATGCAAAATTCAAGTTGTATTTTAACCCCTTAGTACAACCTGTAACAGTGGTCTACCACTTCTTTCTGTTTAAGTAAAGAGATGTTGAATATCTTCTCAAAGTCAGATTGAAATTCCTCCAGGAACATGAAATGATTGAACTCCATTGGTCAGTGTTATTTCCCTACTTTTACTTTATCTCTAATCTTCACCAGAAAGTGATGCTTTTGTAGAAGACTTGCAAAGTGACTTCCCCATCTCATTTTAATTGCTTAAAAAAGTTAAAAAGAAAAAAAAAAGAAAAAAAGAGAAAAAAATAGAGAAAGCACAGCACTTTTGATGATTTGTGAAATTTTTGGTATGTCTGTTCTTGACATGTTGGTTTATATACAAGCTATAGAAATTGATGTTTCTTACAGTTCCTACGAGGGTGACCTGTAAAAAGAACTGAAGCAAGTGTCTGATTCCTGTTGAAATGCAATGACTTACTGACCTAACACTTCTCATAGCACTGCTTATGTTGTTTGATGTGAGGGTTTTTGCTTCCAAAATACATCTTCCCTGAACGTGATAAACGCTAGTGTCAAAATTAGAGAACCTCTTGGTAGTCTTGTGGAGGAAACTGCTATCTTTGAGCACTTTAAGGCTTTAAAAATACTTAACCAACTTGGCAGCTTGTTTTGATGGGGTCGTAACGTGTCCAATGGATCCACACTTTCCCTTGTACTGATGCACTTAATATAATAAGCATTGAGCTGATACCTGACTTCCTAGGATAAGGACAGCCTTACTGTGTAAGTTCTGTATTAGTATTTCACAATAAAAAGTATTTTGGCGTTGGACTGCTTTTTCCACCTGTAGCTCCTGGGTGCCCAGTTGCTGTGGAAAAATCAGCAGCACATGCTCAATGTGTAGAGTGTCAGCTATCAACAGTTTTTAAACAATCTTTCAATATTTCTGGATGTTAACGTGTAATCTGTATTTGACTTTCACTCACCCCATTTATTACTGCCCTTTCCAGTCATCAAAAGGAAAAGTCCCTTTTCCCCTCTCCCTCCCCCCTCCCCACATTTAGAGTACAAGTTGGGGTTTGGTGCAACTTAAGCTGTCTCCAGATAACTTTATTTGTTCTAATCCTCACTGGGGTAGGAAAGATTTGAAACACTATGTTAGACTAGACAAAAGCAAAGATGCTGTGTTAGTTCTGGATGCATCTTTTTAATATCAATTATTACTCTTCTCTTTATAAGGGTCTCTAAAATATGTTACTCTATTATAAATCTTACTTTGTGCAATATTGTTTGTGTAGGCTTTTATATACATATTAGCACCTCAGTGTAGAGGTCACTATTTTAAACTGATAGAGAAATAATCCTCAGAAGATACTGCAGTGATTAGTTAGAACCTGTATTACTCCTTATGTGTATGTATGTATTGTCTTCGGTACAAAAATGAGGACTAGGAAATATTTCAATTTAAAACTAATTTACAGATTGAAGTGGTAGTGACTCGTTTAGTAATCTGTGTAAATAAGGTGTTAGAATGGAAAGCTTTTATGATGAGAAGTAATGTGATTCATGCAGGGGTGTAATTTAATCTTAGCAGAAATTCTAGATGACTCAGCGCGGCTCAGGAGCGAGCCGTCAGTTCTCTGGTGGGTTTTTTCCACTTTTTATGTTGAGAGGAATTTCATAGCTTTAAGGGTTGTGCAAAGTAAAATTCCTCACAGGCAATAGTGGTTTCAGTTCATCCTTCACATTCAAAGATTTCCCGGGGGTGTTCTTTCCTTTTGACCAAGTCTGCGAGTCTTCCACGTGCCCGTTCCTCTCCCGTGCTGCCCCCTGGCCCTTCCCGGCAGCCAGCACTGATCTCTCAGGAACTGCCACAGCTGCAGGGGCCCAGCGAGCCTGCAGAGGCTGAATAAACACAGTGAGAGCCCCCATGCACCAACCTGTCTGTTTATTGGGAAAATTGGGATGGAATGAAATCCATTTGGAAGTCCTCTGTAAATTCTAATAGAACGTTTTCAAATGGATGGGGGAAGGACTAGGGTGGTTTGTGCTACTTTCCAAGCTGTAGCTTTAGTGAAATCTGTCACAACAGCCTGAAAATCAGCCTACAAATACCTGCAAAATGCTCTGACTTCCTCTTGCATGGAGGGACATGACCAATAGCATCATGCCCTCTGTGCTCTGCTCAGTTACTAACTTAAAACCTAATGTCAGATTGAAATGCACATAAATAAAGGTGTCTTTGAATGACCTGAATGTTGCTGATGCTATCCTATTTTGGAAGACTGAGGGAGAGAGGAACAAGCTGTTTGAGAATCTCTTACTAAATCCATGCTCAGCTTTGCTGTGCTTTAACCAAACTGGCAGACTTTCAAATTCCACCTCAGCTCTGGATGTAAAGTGTGAGAGGGATTGCTTGGGAAGCTGCTCACTCTCCAGCCATTGCTTCAGTTGCTTGGAACAAAGCCTTGATGGTTCAAATGCAAATGTTTTCCAGCCCAAGACCTGTAGAACACTGATTTTTTTAAATGATCTCTAGAGCAGTTTAGAGAGGAAGTAACGAGTTCAAGCCACTTAGTGTTTGAGCAGAACAAACCCAGTAAATATTACTGACTATCTCATGTTAAATAGCTGCTATTTGAATTTCTCCAGGATTTCATAAAGCAGGCTCCTTAATGAGCTGATCAAACTTTGGCACATTTGATGGCTCATTCTAAAGCTGAGAAAGTTGGAGCTGTTCAGTGTGGACACCCCACAGCCCCTTCCAGGATCTGCAGGGGCTACAGGGAGGCTGGAGAGGGGCTGTTCATCAGGAACTGAGTGACAGGACAAGGGAGAATGGGTACAAATCAAAAGAGGAGGAATTTAGGTTAGAGATAAGGAAGAAATTTGATGGGTGGTGAGGATCTGGTTGCCCAGGGAGGTTTGTGGATGCACCAACACTGGAAGTTTTCAAAGCCAGGTTGAGCAGCCTGGCCCAGTGGGAGGTGTCCCTGCACACGGCAGGGAGTTGGGTGATTTTTAAGGTCCATTCCAATGTTTTTACATTCTGTTATTCCCAGTGGAAAGCAGATACAGAACAGTTCCTAAATATGAATGTGCTGGTCAGTTACTGCAAATCCTCCATGGTCATTTATGAGGATCTGCTCTGTGATGTGTCAGGTAGAAAATGCTCCAGCTTTGTGCTGGAGGGAGCTGGCACTGACCTAGTGCTCTGTCTGTGAAACAGAACTGAGGCTTAGGCTCGACTTTAAATCAAGTGCTGGTGACTAAAACAGTCCAGGGCTAAAGGCAAGTGGCTCAGCTGTGCTAGAAATGTACTCGCAAATGCAGTGTAAAGCTGAAATAGCAGCTGGCTTTGGTTTCCTCTCTCCTCTAGGCAAACTCCAGGTCGCTTTGTGCGGGTACCTGTCACCTTCTCTTCTAGGAAGGGGGGACACCACGAGGTGTTTCCAGGGGCTCTGCTGTGCTCTGCCAGCTTTACTGGGTGTTACAGTTCAGTTCCCCTGGACAAGGCAAATTGTCAGAGCTTTCCCCAAGTCCTTCATGGAGCGTGACCGCCCCGGTTTGGGGTGTGAATCAGCTGAGTGATGAACTCTGCAGTTGCAGTTCCCGAGGAGTGCTGAGCCTGAGCAGCCCTGTGCTGGCTGAGGGGGTGGGAGAGGAGCGGAAGGATCCTTTCCTCTCCCCCAGAGCCTGTTCTGTCCCTTCCTGTGGGCTCTGAGCAGTGGCCAGGGCACCCCGAGCATTCAGACAAACACCCGCTTTCTCCTGATTTCTCTGTACAACATGTAAAGATACCGACTCCTGTATTGCTGTTTCGTGATTTAATTTGATTTGATTGGCAGCTACGATTATTTTTTTCTGTGGTTTTAATTTATCTAAGGTCTCTGCCTCCAGAGGACGTGTACAATTGCCTGGACGACTGTTTGCTTTGTGCGGCCTTAGTGTATTTATTGACATTCGCGCGTGTGCGGGGGCGGCCCCGCGCCCCCCCGCGCTGTCGGTAGCTGACTGTACACCAGTGTCAAACTGTTAAGCTATTTCTTTGTAAAATAGTCCTGCGGAATGCATAGAATTTTTTTCCTGTAAAGTATTTTTTTAATAAACAAAAGTCTGATTTTGTCCTTTACCCGCCTGGGCGCTTCTTCCCTCTGCGGGTTGGGGCGGGGGGAGGGCGCTCGGCGCTCGGCTGGCGCTGCCTGGGCGAGTGAGAGGGGGGGGCGGCAGGCGGAGCCAATCGAGCGCCGGGCGGTTTCCAGGGTAACGGGAGCGGGGTTGGTGCCGGGTTCGGTCCCGGGCCGGGGTCGGTACCGGGGCCGCGCCGGTCCCGCCGCCCCCCATGGCCTGTCGCGATGCCATTTCATGGTACCAGAAGAAGGTGAGTGCGGCGTGGGGCGGGCGGGCGCGGGCCCGGCCATGCCCTCAGCCTCCCCTCCCCGCAGATAGGGGCATACGACCAGCAGATATGGGAGAAGGCAGTGGAGCAGACCCAGAGGAAGGTACCGGCGGCGGGGGGTGGCGGGCGGGCCCCGCGCCCCTCGCCGCTAACTCGGCCCTGTGTTCCGCCCCGCAGGGCTTCAAGAACAAGCCGAAGAAAAAGGGGCACATCCAGCCCGATCTGATCGATGTGGATCTGATCAGCGGTGAGCGGTGCTGGCTCTGTTCGTTCCTCTCCGGGACAGGGATGGCACGGAGGGAGCGGCTGGAGCTGGGTCAGGGCAGGGTCACGTTGGATATCAGGAAAGGTTCTTCCCCCAGAGAGTGCTGGGCACTGCCCAGGCTCCCCAGGGAATGGGCACGGCCCCGAGGCTGCCAGAGCTCCAGGAGGGTTTGAACACAGCTCTCAGGGATGCCCAAGGTGGGATTGTTGCGATGTCTGTGCAGGGACAAGGGTTGGACTTGGCGATCCCTGTGGGTCCCTTCCAGGTCAGGATATTCCATAATTGTGTAAGTGCATCACAGCTTTGTGCAGAGCGGGGGAGGCAGAACCTGCCCTGCTGCCAGGGGAGCCCTGCTCGTGAGCACTGAGGCAAAAGGAGCACTGAAAACCCGAGAGCAGAGCAGGAGGAATTCGGGGTGGCTCTGCAGGGGTGGTCGATGGGAGCCAGGTTGGGTGGGCAGGGAGAGGTCAGAGCCAGAGCTCTGAGAGAAGACCAGGAGCTGCTTTAGCTGTGTCTGCTGGGACTGTGTAGCTTTGAAATGTGCCTGTAGCCGGGCTGCTGTCACCCTTGCTCAGCCCTGTGACAAAGGGCAACTCCAGTAAGGGAGGTTCTCATGATTCACAGTTAATGATGCCTTATTTCCCCTTCAATTCCAAGGCTCTACCTTTGCCAAAGCCAAGCCTGAAATTCCTTGGACATCACTGACAAGGAAGGGAATTGTGAGAGTGGTGTTCTTCCCCCTGTTCAGCCAGTGGTGGATACAGGTCACTTCCCAGCGCATTTTTATGTGGCTCTTGGTGCTCTACGTTATGCAAGGTGAGGGAACAGGCTGTGCCATAAACCTTCTCCTGCAAGGAATGTGACATGGAAGAATGTATGGATGTAGCTCTTGAGGGGAAATGGGTTAGGGGGGGACCTGGCAGTGCTGGGGGAATGGTTGAACTTGATGGTCTCAGAGGGCTTTTCCAAGTTTAGTGACTCCGTGATTTTGTAGTCCATAATCTAAAGCATGAGGATCTTGTCTGGAACCTCCTTAAATGTGCATTTCAAGGTGTGTGGCACTAGTAATTGCAGAAATTAAATAATAATACAACAAAGCAGAGTAAAAACAAATAGTTGAGCCAGACCCTTTAATTTCTGGTGCATTTCCCCCTTTTCCAGTCGTAGCAGTGGTGCTGTACTTCATGGTGCCTGCTGTGAGTGCCAGTGAAGTGATGGGACCCCTGTGCCTTATGCTGCTGCTGGGGACAGTTCACTGCCAGATCGTGTCCACACAGGTGAACAGACCTGCAGGGAACAACGGGCTGAGCCGGCGCCGCAGGTGAGCCCCAGCAGGGCCCTGGGGGGGCTGGATCAGCTCTCCCTCCTCCGGGTTTGATACAGGTTAGCACCTGGTCAGAGGTTTATAAACTACCTGCTAATGTATCAATCTCTGTGTGCTAATGTATCAATCTCTGTGTGCTAATGTATCAATCTCTGAGGGTCCAGCCTTTGCAGAGAAGTGGCTGAAATTAATTAGCCAGGCTGCTGCTCTTCAGAGGTGTTTGGTAAAGCAAAAGGTTTAATAAATGAAAAATAACAAAATAACAAACATTACAGAAAACAAACAGCTGTGTCCACAGGAGTCCCAGAAAACTCTGACACCTTGCTAAGACACTCCAAAAAGCCTTTACTTCCCTTTGTGTTTCTTCCTAAATACTGAATGCTCTAGGAGGGACAATCTCTCTTGCTGCCAATAAGATCACCAAGAGGCTTTGAGTTACACTCTCACAGCCCAATCCATGCTCTTGTGCTGGTGCTGAGCCAATCACATAAATGAAAAACACAGAATTTTCTAGTTAAACTTCCTAAAATGTCTAACTGAAACTCTCCCTATTTGGAAACACCTTCTGGGTGTGTGGGGTGCATCACTACACAGGTTGCTGCAGCAAAGATTCCCTCTGGATTTTGTCCCTTGTGCCTTTCCCAGTGATGCTCTGATGTGCTGGAAGTATAGGCAATTTATTATTTTTTTAATTTGGAAGTCAGTATTCTGTTTGCATGACTTCAGGAAAAAGGCATCCAAAAAGCTGATCAAATCTCCTTCAGATCTTTTAGGAAAGCCCTTAAAGTAGCTTCTTACACCAATTCAATTCTCCTTGTCTCCAAACTCAGGAAGTTACGCAAACCTGTGGGTGTGGATGGGAGCAGCTGGTCTTCTTCTGACAAAACCAGCAGGGAAGAGCAGTGTGGCTCTGCATCTCTGCTGACCAATTTATCCAGTCTGCTCTTCCAGAGGAGGTATGTGATTTCTGCTGGGTTTGTGCTGCTCATGGGAGCAGTTTGGTACCTGGAGGATGAAGGCACAGCATGTGCTGTCACTGACATCCCCACTGCCTGTCAGTCTTTTTTTGAATTTAGACTTTCATGGTAATGTGGGAAGCTGATTCCTCAGGAATATTTAGTATCTCCTTATTAGATCAGATAAAATTAGACTGTATAAAATTAGATCATGTGAAACCAAGAATTAAATGAGCTGTAGAACATGGTGAAGATAATTTTTATTTATCAGATAAGTGACCTTGTTTGAATGAGTGCTCAGATTATATTGCTGTTTTAGTTGATTTCCAAAAGCAACTGTGCCTTGTGGTTTGGACAATTGTCTCACTTTGGCACCTTCCTTCTCTAAAAGTAACTCAAGGAAAAGGAGCAGAGATTGTATGGGATAATATTTCATTGTTTTCTCCTGTTTTCCCAGGTAAATTTCTTGGTGAGTTTCCAGGAGGACATTTGTCTTCTGAGTTGCTCTTATTTTTTTTTTAATAAAAATAATGAAAAATTTCCCCTTGATTTAGAAGTTTTAAGATACTATTAGAGTTACAAAGGATGTGTCAAGTGAGGGTGAAGCAGATATAAATCTTTTTGACAGACTCAGCACACAAAGCCTGTCAGCCAAAGAAAATTATTTATCCCTTAGGTATCTTGTTTGATGCTGCACCTGTGTGACAGGGGAAAATCAGAATGTTTTACCCCAATGAGTTTTTCCCTGACATAAAAGCATTTAATTGCATTTTCTCTCCTAGGAATGGAAGAATAAAGCTGGTAGCTGAGAAAGGGACAGAGACAGAAAGCAGTGTGAATGCTGTGGGTGATGGCATCAGACCCAGACAGGCCAGATCTGAACACAGGCTGCTGCACTCCAAAGACAAAAGTAAACTTTCTGATGGGGAGAAGAGCCATCAGGTACTGCCAGGGGAGATCCTTTGAAATCACAGTTTCAGTGTGTTCTTTGTGTGCCCAGAAGTGTGTTGGTATTTAACTGTATGGTTTGATCTAATACAAGATATTCCCTCCTTCTGCTAACCTTTGTCTGCATTAGGGAACCTAGAAACCCCTTTCTGCCTCTCACTGAGCAGCTGAAAAGGTGCTGGTATTTTCTTTTCATAATCATAGAACAGAATTCCAGAATAGTTTGGCTTGGAAGGAATCTTAAAGCTCATCCCACCCCCTGCCATGGGACACCTTCCACTGTCCCAGGCTGCTCCAAGTCCTGTCCAGCCTGAGCAGGTGTGGTCAAACACAGACAGTGCTGGAGTGTGTGTTTTACCAAAGTGCTCTGCTAATTGTTGACACTTCTGGTCACAAGGTGTTCAGTTGAGGGGGAGTGCTGATCCTGACTAAACAAATTGGCCATTTTCAAAAGCAGTAAAATACTTTGTCTTGCAAGTCTGAGACATCCCATGGGGAGAGAGAAAGAGCTAAAGTATCATGACCTCTGTTGGAAGCTTTGACACAAAGATTTTGGGAATTACTCATGAGTTTCCTCTGGGCCAGTGGTGTGTTAACTCCACATGAAGAACTTGGAATAGATCCTGTGTGGAATTCTGTGGTGCTGTGCCATCCCACCTCCTCTCTGTGAAGGAGTTTGGAGAACAGAGCTTGATGGAGTGGCACAGCCCAGGATTTTGGGTTTGTTCCCTCCCAGCTTGTAGATCCTGGGGCTTAAGGCTGCTGGTAAGGCACAGCCAAGAGCTGCTGCTGCCTCCTCCTCTTCCTGCCCTTGCCCCAGCTCCACCCACCCAAAATTCTCTCTCATTACCTCTGGGGCAAGACAACAGCAGGGGAAAGGAGTTAAAATCTGCAAAGTCTCTGTGATGCCAATTCTGTTTCTGTGTGTTCTGTGGGGATCATGTGCTGGCTCTGCAGGCACTGAGGGCTGTGCCAGGGGGGCAGCTCTGCCTCTGAGCCTTTGCTGGGACTCAGGCTGGTCCTTGGGGTGGCTGTGGCTGCATTTGCAGGATGATGGCACCACCAGGGACGGGGTTTCTGACGAGCTGTCGAGCGAGGAGGACACGGGGACCGTGGCACAGAGGATCCTGTTACACCACAGCATGGAAGGGGCCTCCAGTGACAACAGCTATGAGGAGAAGAAGAAAAGGCCTCTGGTTTCTCTCAACCAGGCTGTCTCACAGGTACCCAGGTGTGGTTAGTGCTGGTTTCCACACCTTGTTTTGCTGTGGATAATGAGGTGGTTTTCTTTTGGTCTTAACAGGTCAAGCAAGCCCTGAAAGGTGCCAGAGACTCTGACAGTGTTGTGGAGTCTGAGCTGGAATCCACATTGTACAGGCAGGTATGGTTGTAAGGTCAGCAGAGGGAGCTTTTCCAGGCCTGGAAGGGTTCACAGAACCAGAGAATGGGCTGGGCTGGAAGGGACCTTAAAACTCATCTCATTCCAGCCCCCCTCCATCAGAACAGACAGTTATGAAATGATTGTGCTTCAGAATCCTCAGGTGCAAGGTGTGACCTCCTCCCTCCCTGCTGCTTGGAGCTCTGTAAACCTTCAGAATGTTCACAATCCTGACTGTGCTGCTTTGTTAAACAAACCACAAACAAACAAACAAACAAACAGCTCTGTTGGCAGCAAAGGACAGTCCAAGCTGCCTCTAATTGCTCCTGTGGAATTGCTGCAATTGCTCCTGTGGTTGGGAGGCAGTGCTGTGCTTGCAGCTTTTAAGCTAATAAATTTTGATTTTAAAATCACAGACTATCCTGGAAGGGACCCACAAGGATCAAGTCCAACTCCTGTAATGAAGTAATAAATCTATTCTGTGAGATATACTCAGTCACTTCATTACTTTGGTTTTTTTGGTCCTGCCACTCACCCTACTTTAAAATAAAATAGAAATATGTGAATATCAAGCTATAAAGATGGAGATATATAAATTAATACAAAATATAAATGAAATATTAAGACAGATTATGCAAAAGACATAAAAAGGACATTTTTTAATTAAAATGAGTATGTCAGGTTTTATTTTGTAGGTTGGGAATGGAGATAGGGAATTAATGGGCTCTGTGTGAGTTCTGGTATAGAAATGCTTTTTCCCCAAACGTTGTCTTAAACCATTTCCACCGTGTGGGTGCAACTGTGGGAGCACTCAAAGCTCTGGGGACGTGGGGAAAAAGAGGAGGAGGAGGAGGAGGAGAAGAATGGGGAGGAGGACCAGGAGGGGGAGGAGTACGAGGAGGACGAGGAGAAGGAGTAGGAGGATGAGGAGGAGGTGCTGGTTGTACAAACCGCGCCTGGGGCCGTGCCGTGTGACCTTGGCTGCCGTGGCAGGAGCCCAGGTCGTGCCTGAGCGCGGCGCCGCGGAGCTGCAGCGGGAGCCGGCGGGACTCGGAGAGCACCCGGCAGGACTCGGAGACCGAGGACATGCTGTGGGACGATCTCCTGCACGGCCCCGAGTGCCGCTCCTCCGGCACCAGCGACAGCGAGGAGCGCTCCGCCCGCGACTCCCGCAGGGACGTGAAGGAAGACGTCTTCCAGCAGGTGGGAGATTTCCATCCTGGATCAGGGAGTGCTTCTCTTTCTTCCTCTTGTTGTGTTTTATCTTTTTTGCCTGGGTCGGGATTAAATGCACGAGATGGTGTTTATTGTTTGGACTCAGATGTTTATTAATTCTTATCTATGTTACAGTCTCACAAATCGTGAGTTCTACAGCACTTCTAGCTAACAAAGTAAAAATGGAGCCTTATCTCTCTCTCTACAAGGCCTTTTAAGGATAAACTATCCAATTATGATAAATTGGATAAATTATTTTTATTTTTTATTATTATTATTATATTTATTATATAAAAATTATTTTACTTTTAACCCAATAACCAACCATCCATGGCCCTCAATGGGGACTTCTCTATCCAATTACAAAATCCCACCCAGACCCATGAAGAAAAAGGTGAAAAAGAAGGTCTGGCCTCTGCTCTAAAAGCTCCATCTTGCTTTATATCTATTACTACATTCTAAACCCTTAAACTCTTAAGTTTTCCACCATGTGATATTACACACTTCTATTCAAACTACACACCCACAATCCCAGTGCTGTCATTCAATTTTGGAAACTTCTCCATGGCCTCAGGTCAAATGCAGTGTTTGCTTGGGGGTCAGTGCCTGTCAGCACAGAAGGTCTAAAATTCTCAGTGCCCAGGGTTCCAACACCCCCTGTCTTCCCAAATATGAGTGGCACACGAGGATGCTGTTGGTATAAGGTGAACAACCTGGATGAGGCCAGAACCACATGGAAGTCTGGAGTGTTCTAAACAAAATCAGTGATTCAATGATCAAATCCATCCCTCCCCTCTGCACTGCTATCATCCCAAAACAAAGTATTTCACTCAAAATGGAATTCCCCCTTCAATCCAATTGCATTCTAGGCAAAGGCATTACTTACAGGAGGACAGAAAGAGCTGACCCACCTTTTGCACTCCTCTTTTTTCTAGAACCATCTTTTTTGGCTGCAGAACACCAGCCCAGCATCTGCCAAAGTGAGCGCTCTGATCTGGGAAGGGAACGACTGCAAGAAGGTGGACATGTCTGTGCTGGAGATCAGTGGGATTATCATGAGCAGGGTAAGGGGGCTGTGTGGCAGTGCAATCTCTCCCTCACACTTTAGAAAACAACCACCAAAACCCCTGGAAATAGTTACACATGCAAATATTAGGGGCAGGATGAAACTGGTCCCTCCCCAGCTGCAAAGATGGTTGCCCCACATGTTGTTACTGAAAAATTGCCTAACCCCCAGTTTAGGAGGTCTCTTGAAGACTGATGAGTGCTGATTATTTTTGATTGCCTCTGCAGGGTGCTGAAGGTGGGGGGTTGATTATTTGGCTGATTGGTTTTGGGTTTGGACTGAAATGGGTGGAATTATTTTAGGCTCTGTCCTGTGAAGGGAAGGGGAACCCACTGCTTGCCTGAGTTGATATTACCACAACAACAGGTCTTTCCCTTGATGCAAACCCCCGTAATCATCCCAATTTTATTCCTGCTTGCCAGGTTAATGCCTACCAGCAAGGAGTGGGGTATCAAATGCTGGGAAACATCATCACCATCGGGTTGGCCTTCCTGCCATTCCTCTACAGACTGTTCCGCACGGACAACCTGGAGCAGCTCTGCTCCATTTCCCTCATGGAGCTTCTGCACATCTTCTGTGGAGCCCCTGCCAGCACCCCAGTGCTCATCCTCTCTGCCATCAACTTTCTGGAAAGGCTGTGCTTAACCTGGATGTTTTTCTTCATGATGTGTGTTGCTGAGAGAACCTACAAACAGGTGGGTTTAAAGGTCCTGGTGCCTTTCAGGAATGTGGACAGCAGGAATAAAAATGGGATGATGACCTTAAAGCTCATCTCATCCCAGCCCTTGCCAAGGTCAGGGAGGGGAGTCTGGGAAGGCTTTTATTCATCAATCACAGATTATACCTATCAATACCATTCCTCACACCCCTGTTCCCCTCCTTACCTGTCCCCAAGGTCTTATTCTGTCCACTCTCTGTTGCCCAGAGAAACTGTGGCTGCCCCATCCCTGGAAATCTTCAAGGCCAGGTTGGACAGGGCTCAGAGCAACCTGGAGGAGTGGAAGGTGTCCCTGCCTGTGGCAAGGGCTGGAAAAAGATGAGCTTTAAGGTCCCTCCCAATACAAACCAGTCTGGAATTGTATGAAAACAACTGCTGCTAGAGAGGTTGAGCACCCAGGTCTCATGCTGGGCTTCCCCAGTGACCCTTTTTGCCAGGTACCACAAAGAATCCCCAACAATCTGCTCTGTTTTACATTAATTTATGGTTCTGTTTTTAACTTGCAGAGGTTTTTGTTTGCCAAGCTCTTTGGTCACATTACATCTGCTCGGAAAGCCAGGAAATATGAAATCCCTCACTTCAGGCTCAAGAAGGTGGAGAACATCAAGATCTGGTTATCCCTTCGCTCCTACCTGAAGGTAAATTCTGATCTGGGGTTTGCTTATTGCAGAGAACATGACAGTGACAGTGACAATGACAGTGGCAGCTGTTTGTGGTGAGTTTTGGCTGCACACTGCCCTCAGCCCTGACCCCGTGTCCTTGTTCCTGCAGAGACGAGGCCCCCAGAGGTCTGTGGATGTTGTGGTGTCCTCAGTCTTTTTACTGGCTCTTTCAATTGCTTTTATCTGCTGTGCCCAGGTGAGATTTTAACCTTTGTGGTTTATAAAGTAGAGAAAACCCTCCCAAGTGCTGGAGGCTTTTCTTTCAGCAGCCTTCAAAAGGCTTGGAGTGGAGCTGTTTGACCCCAGAGTAACACAGAGAGTGTAGCGTTTTTTAAGAGCTTTGTCATTTTTAGTTGGAGAAAGAGATTCATTCTGTGCTTGCAGAGCAAGGTCAGGGGTTTTCTAATCATTAGGAAAATTTCAGAACATGGGCATTTGGGCACAAAGGAGAGGAGACTCTGCCCAAGGACCTCAGGTGACACCAGAGGGCTGATTGGGGTGTGCTGTGTAATCACCACGTAGAAAAGCAGGTCAAGAACTATTACTGGCACCTTTTAACCCTTGACTAAACCTGTTACAGACAGCAGTGCCAATGCTGGAGCTGTTTTCTTGGTCAGTGCTGTGTTCAGGCAGGTCCTTGATCCCCTGCAGGGGCAGCTGGGGTAGGAGGCTGGTGGTTTGCAGATCCTGTCACTGCTGTGGCTGTTCCTGTAAGGCACAGGTTTCCAGAGGAAGGAATGACAGTCCCAGTCCTGCTGTGTGAGCCCACACTGGGAAAGGCAGAAGCAGCTTAGCCTGGCTGAGGCTGCCAGTGGGACAGGACAAGGAAAGGCACTTCACTGCCTGTTGGCTGGACAGAGGGAGGGCAGAGGAGGAACAAGGCTCCTTTTCTGAGCAGAAGGAAAAAATATCCAATTCCAGGCTAAAGGCAGGTTAGAAATGAGACCTTTCCCTGTAACCCCATCACAGGAGTGATTTCCACTGCCTGGGAAGAGCTGTCAGTGCAGAGCACACAGGGCTGGGCAGAGGAGGAGCAAGGGCAGTGCTTGTGCACTTGTCCCAAGAACAGGCACCTTGTCAGTGACATTTGGTGCTTTGTTTTCTCCCCATACAGGTCCTTAAGGGTCACAAAACCTTTCTGAGTGCAGCTTACAACTGGGAGTTCCTGATGTGGGAGGCAGCACTGCTCCTCTTCCTGCTGCGTCTGGCATCTCTGGGCTCTGAGACCAACAAGAAATACAGCAACATTTCCATCCTGCTCACTGAGCAGGTGTGTCCCTTTAGCTTGTTCTCCCCTGGGCTTTGTGGTTTGTTTGGATAGAATTATTGTATTTCAAACCAGCTTAAATATTGGGATCAAACTTGAAAATGTAGGAATCAACCCTTGTGTTGGCTAGAAGGCAACAAAGCACTGGTCAGCAGGGGAGGGATGAGCTGGTCCTGTTGGGACAGACTCAAACTCCAAAATTCAGGGTTATTTTGGTCTCTTGGGTTAATGTGTGTTAGCCAAAACAACTGGAAAAGAATGATGTTATCAGTGCTAAATTCACTGCTTCAGGAGTGACAGCAGACTGCAAAATTAGCTCCAATTTCCCTTAGTTAGGAATCATCTGGGGGCTGGTGCTGGAATATCAACCCCTGGCCTGTGGTGTCTGTCACAGATAAACTTGTACCTGAAGATGGAGAAGAAGCCAAACAAGAAGGAGCAGCTGTCTCTGGTAAACAACGTGCTGAAACTGTCCACAAAGCTGCTGAAGGTGAGATGCTCTGCCTGAATGCTGGGTTTTGTGGAAGCAGGGGGTTCTGGCAGTGCCATGTGGCCCTGCCCTTCCCTGGGCTCTTGAGTTAGGGCTCACAAAGGGGTTTTTCAGTGCTGCTGGAGCTGTGACAGGAGAGGGAGCAGCACAAGGCCAGTGTGGGTAATTAGTGCTGTGAACTCCTGATGAGCAGTGGTTTAACTAAGTGAGAGGAGAGGGTGAGCACAGCACCTCCTGACTGCTCCAGTCTTGTTTTCCTTCAGCAGCTGCAGTGCTGGAGCTCAGTGCCAGCAGCAGAGAGAGATTTGGGAAGGAGTGAGCAGAGTCTGGGAGTCCATGGGTTGGGCTGGGTGATTCTGCAGCCTTTGGATTCAGCAGGAGATGTCTCTGGAACACTGGCAATTCCTGTACATTATTTAAGAAAGGAGCCAGAGGCAGCCCAGCCTGTTGGAGTGCCAGTGCTAAGCTAAAAGTCAGAGGATGAATTCTTTGGGATTGGTGAGTGCTAATGCACCCCTGTCCTTGTCACTGCAGGAACTGGACAGTCCATTCAGGCTGTATGGGCTGACCATGAACCCACTGATCTACAACATCACACGGGTTGTCATCCTCTCTGCTGTCTCAGGAGTGATCAGTGACCTGCTGGGATTCAACATCAGGGTGAGTGTCCCCATCCCAGGCAGCAGGACAGCTCTGGGGTCACAGCCCTGAGAGAGGCCTGGGTCTGCACTGGGAACCAGAACAGTCTGGGTGTGTTCCCACATCCCTGAGGCAGCTCTGGGGAGAAGTTTCAGTTTCAGTTCCCTTCAGGTGAAGCTGTGAGAATCCAGGGTTCCTCCCTTTATCCCAGTCCTCCTGTGGCTCATCCTGAAACTGGAGCAGGATGGGCAGGAGACACAGAATGTGACCTGGAGATGAAGATCATTCCTGTTAGACCCCAACTCCCTTTCTTGTCTCCTTGCAGTTATGGAAAATCAAACCATGAACTGGCAGAACATCAGCCCTGGGCATTCCCACCACACCAGAGAACCAGCAGTGTGGGCAGAAAGAGGAAAACTGACAGAAATCTGTAATTCCAATTTTGAAACAGATTCCCACAGTGTGTATCAGAAGTTTTCTTTCTGCTTTACTGCTCTACAACCCCCAGAATGAACTGGTCTCATCAGTGATGGCATGCACAGAAAAACTGGATTAATGGGGCCAAACCCTGGCAGCAGGAGCTGCTGTGGGACATCAGACACTAAAGCCATACAGGAGCTGCTGCTGGGGGACACCAGTGACTGACTGGGGCCATGTTCCTGTCAAACCCGGACCCTGGGCAGGTGACAAGGAGGAACTGAGCCCTCCTGGCCCTGTCAGCCTTCCTGGGGCTGCACTGGAACCTCCCAGGTTGAGAATCCTTTGCTGCACTGACCTGGCTGTGCTGAAGAGCTTTTCTTTCCTTAAAGCTCTGTGTGCTCAAGGCTTTGCCTCCATCCTGAAGCACCTCAGGATGCACCAGGTGAATTCCCCCTCCCTGCTGCCAATCCAGCAACACCCAAATCCTGCTGGTGGCTTGTGCTGGGGCTGCTGCAAAGAAATGATCAGTATTTTATTGAGGACGGTGGTTACAGGAGAAAAAACTTTCAACACATACCACAGGCAAAGTGTTCATGAACTGGAGAATGTTTTGCCACATCTGTTCCCTGGAATACTCAGTTTCATCCTCTTCTGGCTGTGACAGCAGCTCTGCTCCACGGTGTGAGCAGCACTTGCAGCAGAATACTGCAATAGAGTCTCACCCTGAACACCTGGGGAGGAAATCTGGGGGGAAAAAACATCTTTGACAAAGACTTCCTCAGGTTCATGTTTAGAAAGGTCATGGAGAGCAAGGAAACATTTGAAGGCTTCTGTAACATTTCCTTTCACTGGCTCAAATGGCTTCTATTTATTAATAGTGAAAAGAGCAAAAACTGAGGAACTTCTCACTCCTTCACAGGAGGGTAAAATAGCAGAGGAATTTTTGGTAGTAAATGGTTTACAGCTATTTTCTGTACAAGGAAAAGTTGTGAGATGTAAAAGGAGGTGACAGTTTTATATAGCAAAATGTGCAAATAAACCTGCAGGACAAGCACTTGATCATTACCAACGGTTTCTACAGCACTGGATGATATTTATACATCTGATTTTTCAACAACTGTTACTGGAATGGGGGGGTCAAGGAAACATCCAATAATAAATTGCATTTGTTTTCCAGAAAAGCAGCATGTTTGTGGGTAAAACCTGGGTCACACCCCTGAAAGCCAAGCAAGAGCCTGGTTTAGACAGTGCAGAGCCAACAGGCCATGAACTGGAATTGGGTTTTAAGATCTGTGTAAAAATAATGAGTCATTTGCAGGTCTCTCTCCAGTCAGAACCTCAGGAGTCTGTGTGAAGGTGCTGTGCAGCAGATAAATATTTACAGCCACCACATCCATCCATTGTGTAGCTCCCAAGGCCATTCCATCCTGTGGATGCAGGAGGCACAGAGAAAGGGAAGGGAAATCCCACACAGGTTGGACATGGTCAGGTCACATTCACACAGGAAAACAGGGGAGGTGATGGCAGGGAAATCATTTCAGTGCTGCCAGGTCCTCTGGAATTGAAGGTCTGGATTTGTCACTGTCCTCAGTGGTCAGGGTGAAGGCACACAGCATACCCAGCCTCTGGGGGGGAGAACACAGAATCAGAATCAGAATCTTTAGGTTGGAAGAGACCTTCAGGATCATCAAGTCCAACCCAACCCAAACCTCAACTAAACCCTGGCACCCAGTGCCACATCCAGTCTTTTCTTAAACATCCAGAGATGGTGAATTCACCACCTCCCCCAGCAGATCATTTCAGTACTTTATCACCCTTTCTGTAAAAAACTTTTTCCTGATATCCACAGAAATATCTGCACAGGCTACTCAGAGTATTAAATATTTCACAGCCCTTCTCCAGCCAGGGAGGATTTGTACATGTTCTGCTCCACAGCAAACCTCATTGCATCACCCAGCAGCTGAGCACAGTCCAGAGCTGCTTTAAAGCCCTTTGAATTCCCAAAGTCTTTGTTTTAAAAGCTGTTTGAGCAGTCAGCTGCCCTCGTGAAGAATTCCACTCACAACTGCCTCACTGTGCTTCATTAGCCCTTAAAAACATCCAAAGTTTCAAAGCCAAAATGAGATACTCTCAAAGAGCAAATCCTATCAGTTTGAATTTTGAGTAAGTGAAGCTCAATCCTCTACTCCTTTCTCCTGCAAACTGGACCAAGAGGATCCTTTTCCCACTTTTCTGCTGTCATTCTGCACCTCAGATGTCAGGAAATCATCACTAAATTATGAATAAAATAAACCCCTGCAGTGTGTTGTTCTGACAGCCATGGGGCTGATGTGTCAGTGAGTTCTGGGGGTGACATCCCTCTGTAAAATATCCCTGCCATCCCAAACCACGGGGGTGAGTCCCCTGTACCCATCAGCACTCCTTGATCACTCATTCAGAGAAAATCTGGGAGAGTTCTTAAACACACAGGCAAAAACTACACTGAGGAAGCTGCTCTGGCAGCTGAGTCTGTCCCAAGGTCAGTTTTTACCTCTACAGAGATAAAAAATCCAATTCCTAATTAGCAATAAATAATTAAAGGTGGGACTTCATTCTCAGGTCTACACGCAGGCTGATGTTGGGTGCCACATGTGAAACCAAAGGAATTATGTTACTGAACAGAACCCAGAGTTTTCTCTCCTCACACAGAGGTTTGCAAACCAAACCCCCCTGAATCAAGGAACTGAAGTGACTGTGCTGCGTTCAGAAAAAGCAAAATTACAGAACTATGTCAGATATCATATTCAGCTCCAGGGTTTTGTGTTGGATATAAAAATCCCAGGAAACAAACCAATGGAGCAGCATCAGTGGCTTCTTTGCTGCCCTGGGACTGACAGAACCAACTGTCCCCTGTTCCCCCAGCAGGAACACGAGGGATTCCTGATGGAAACATGCACCAAGCTCTGGAGAAAAGCCCCAGTCCAGCCCAAACCTGCCTTGTCTGTGGCTGGAACCCACGTGGCAAGGATTAGATGGACTGGGTACAGGAGATAGCTTGGCACAAGAGCAGGAAGTGAGTCAGGATCACACTGGCAGCAGAGGCAATAAATAACTTTGTAGAACTCCCAGCACTCAGAGAAGCAAATTGGAGCAGCAGATGTGGCCTGCAAAGAGACACTGGGACAGCAGCTCATGGCAGAGAGTCCCTGAAACCATCCACAAGGTCCTCATGCAGCTTAGATAAGGACAAATCAAAGACTTTTCCCCCTCTAACCAGTTTCTGAGGAATAAAAAAAAAGACAACTGTGTGAAAAGAACGAATGCTTTACATGACCCTCATTGGAAAATGGATTAGAACATGTTCTAGAAGTCACTGTCAGTCAGTCAGAGCCATTTTCCAGCCACTCCTGCTGCTGGGGTGGTTTATCTTGTCAGGCACAGAGTTCTCTGCTCCTTCCACATCCCCAGACAGCTGAGCTCTGGTGAAGTTTCTCCTGGTGCTGGTAAATAACTCACTGCAGATGGGGAAGCAGAATGGGAAGATGAAGGTAATGGTGACTGTTCCTCATAGATTACATTTGCTGGATTGTTGCTATCCCAATCACCTGGAAGAGAACAGTGAGAGATTTGACCAAATAACTATACAAAAAGTAATAATCACTAAATATTTCAGAATTTCAGGATCTCAGCAGCAAATACTGAGTCGAATTTAAAAACCATTATGGAGTGGCATATTCTCAAAGCCTTCTTTAGCCAAGTTTCTGTATTGTGCTTTTCTAAAACCCTGAGGATGTGATTTTGGAAAAAAAACTCTGGTGCTCAGAATGCTGGATCCCTGCAGGACTGACATGGTCTGGGATCAAAACAGTTTTAGAGCCTACACAGCAAAATTGCAAAATAGAAACTCCCTGACCTACATTGTTTAAAAAAGCTAAATTAACTGGAACTGTTATGCTAAAAAAATTTTGAAACAGTGAAAATTTGGGGTTATTCATAGCTTTCCAACCTTTCCTGATATCCAGCCTTTCCCTGATATCCAATCTATCCCTGATCCAATCTTTCTTGATATCCAGCCATCCCTGATCCAGCCTTTCCCAATATCCAGCCTTTCCCTGGTCCAACCTGTCTCTGATTTAGCCTTTTCTGATACCCAACTTTTCCCTGATATCCAACATTTCCTGATCTCAAACCTTCCCTGATATCCAACCTTTCTCTGATCCAAGTTTACCTGATCTAACCTTTCCTGATATCCAATCTTTCCTGCTACCCAACCTTTCCCTGATCCAATCTTCCCTGATATCCAGCCATCCCTGATATCCAACTTTTACCTGACCCAAGCTTACCTGATCCAACTTTTCCCTGATCCAGCCTTTCTTGATATCAAACCTTCTCTGATATCCAATCTTTCCTGATATCCAGCCTTTCCCTGATCCAACCTTTCCTGATCTCAAACCTTCCCTGATATCCAACCTTTACCTGATCCAACCTTTCCTGATATCCAACCTTTAACTGATCCAAGCTTTCCTGAGCCAACCTATCCCTGATATCCAGCCTTCCCTGATATCCAGCATTTCCCTCATCCAAGCTTTCCTGATCCAACCTTTCCTGATTCAACCTATCCCTGATCCAACATTCCTGATATCCAACCTTTCTCTGGTCCAACCTTTCTCTGATTTAGCCTTTCCTGATACCCAACCTTTCCCTGATCCAGTCTGTCCCTCATCCAACCTTTCCCTGATCCAACCTTTCCTGATATCCAACCTATCCCATATCCAACCTTTCCCTGATCCAACCTTCCCTGATATCCAACCTTCCCTGATATCCAGCATTTCCCTCATCCAAGCTTTCCTGATCCAACCTTTCCCTGGTCCAACCTATCCCTGATCCAGCCTTTCCTTGATATCCAACCTATCCCTGCTCCAACCTTTCCTGATATCCAACCTATCCCATATCCAACCTTTCCCTGCTCCAACCCTTCCCTGCTCCAACCTTTCCCTGACCTCCATCCCAGCTCCCCTGGCACATCTCCAGCCCTTCCCTGGGTCCTGTCCCTGGGGAGGAGCTGCAGACCCCGCCGAGGTCTCTCCTCTCCCCGCCCCAACCCCTGGGGTTGCCCTGCCCACAGAGCCCAGCCCTGGAGCTCGGTGTGATCCCACCCGGAGGAGGAACAGAGAGAAAACCTCAGCACTGAACCTCCCCTCTGGAGTCTCCCCAGCACGAGGGGGAAAAGCTAATTACTGTGAAGAATGGGATAAAAGGGGAGTTAACAAAAGCAAGAATTCCACATCCAATTAAGCCTCCCAGGCAGGATCCGTGCCAGCCCCAGGCGGCAAATGCAGCACAAAGAGAGGCAGAGCCGTGTGCCAGAGGCAGGGCAGCACCAGGGCTGCGGGGGGGTGATGGAATCTCATGGGCACCTGGCTCAGCTCCACGCTCCAGCCTCTGAAAATGCAGCCACGGAGCCCCAGCCATCATCGTCCTCTCTGCTGGAGACACTTATTTTGCTTCTAGTGCAATATCGTTACACAAAGATAAGAATTAACATCATATTTTGGGGAAAAAAATAGGTTTGTATTTCCAGAGATAGCACAGAACAATGTACACACAAACATTCCTTAAAAATTCACTTACCTGGACAGTGATTCTCCTCCCAGCTCTCTGCTCCACGGTGCAATCTCTTGTTGGGGCTCCTAAAGTGCCCCAAAGCAGCTGCTGCTCACAAAAAATGAGATAAGGACTTAAAGGCAGATTTAAAATCCAGTTTTTCCAGAAAAAACCTTCCAATAGTTCCCTATTTTGAGAATTTAAACTGAATTCATCCCAGCTCAGGGTAATTGTTTTGTTCTGAGCCTAAACATTCAGAACATCTTTCCTTCTGACTCCAAGATTTGCACAAAATTCTAGAAGAACCTTTGCCAAAGGGTCTGCAACAGCTCCATGACAACATTTTCTGTTTCTTTCATAACTACAACAAGTGTTCAACTGTCCTGAGGAGATAATCAGATTTAAAACACGAGCAAAAAGAGTCTGAGAGACAACTCAGTGCATTTTTACCCCCAGCTTTTCTACCTGTGTCCACCAGGGAAAGGTTTTGATGTTCTGCTTTCGAGAGTTCCCACATCCCCACACCTGGATGGCTCCTGTACCTGGGAATGACTTTTCTGCTTTTATTCTGCTTTTCCTCAGAAAAAAAACAACACAATTTTATGGATCCTGACATGAACAGAGGGTTTTAGCCTGTTTGGAAATTGAGAAAGGTCAGAAGGGATCAGGGCTGGTCACATCCATGAAATCGGTTCAGATATTCAATTTATTATAATTTTGTAAGGCAGAGAGAGCCATGGCCATTTGAGAAATATCCCTCTGGAAAGGGAAGGGAATGAGGACCTGCAGGGGCAATGGGGATTAGGAAGCCCCAAAAATGGAAGGAAATTGCCAAATTATTTAAGGCGCAACAGAGTTTTACTGCCCAGCTCCAGGAAAGGTGAGGAACTGGTCCCAGAGCCACACTGGGGGAATGAGTTCACTGACAGGAATCTAAAACTGTTTTGTCTTCTCCGAAATCAAAATTAAAATATAATATCATTTTAATAAAACCATTTTAAATCACTTCATATTATTTTCCCGTCCATGGAAAATAATGTTATTGTGCACTTCACAATAAATTCAGTGGAAGAAAACCACATTTCAGGATACAAAATGACTTTGCCAGTAAAGAATAAGGAGCCACAGTCTATGTAAAAAGCTGCTTCTTAGGCAGCACCTGAATGCAAGTACTGCCCCAAGATGGACTTTTGTGCAGAATTATAAATAGATAATCTCCTTTTTCCTGAAAGGGTTAAAAAAATAATCCCAAGCACCAAAAGTAGAGATCTCCCAGCCCCCATGGGTGCAGCACATTATTGCATTTCTTAATTAAAACCAAACAAATTCTATTAAAATATTAAAAAGGGCTCAAGCATCTTAAGGGAAAGGAAATTTAAAGCCTATTGAACTGAATTTCTCAGGTATGTGGGGCCTCCCAAACCCTCCACAGCACTCAGTGCCTTTCCTGTGACATCCTTAAAGAGGTTTTCCTCTGGAGATAAAAATGTCAACTTTTCCTCCTGCTTCACGCTCAGATTTTTAATTCAGAAGCAAAGGCAAGGAAAATTCCATCTGTGGGTAGAGATCCCTCAGCCCTGCTCCCAGCTGAAACAGGACAAGAGCTGACAGGCTCCTGCTTTGCTGAAAAATATTAAAAAATCTCTTCATTCATTTATTCCCAGGAAAAGCAAAGATCCCAGGGCTGGCAGGGAGGGAAGCACCCAGGACAGGATTTGGTGTCAGGTTCAGAGGGCAAAGCACCAACTCTGCCAGGGTTTGTGCCCAGGGAGGCTCCACAGCTCCCATCAGAAAGGACATTTTGGGTTTTCTGAAGCTGCATCCTGGGTTTTCCCAGCTGTGGAGCAGCCCTGGGAGCTCTCCCTGACTCACCCAGCTCACTCTGGATTTCCCCTCTGCACTCAGGGCTCTGCTGACAGCTGAGCTCTGTTCCTGCAGCTGTATCCAGGGGGATTTAAAAATGGAGATTTATTCCCACTCCCGTGGAACAGGTTCTGCTCTTTTCTCCTTCACTGTCACAAAATTCTTTACATCTGAAAGACTCAACTCCAGCTCCCCTGAGCCACAGATTTCTCTCTGACTGATCTTCACTCTGGTTTTACCACCTGCTATTGAGGGGGTTTTATTCCCTCTCTTTGTTGAGTGTCCCCAGGTTCAGGTTTTATCTCTACATTTCAGCTCCAGAGCTGTAATTGAGGCAGTGGGAAAGGTTTTTACACAGAGTCCAGGTAAGGTGGTGCATAAATCATGTCTAGAAACATGATATTCAGAAAACTTTGTTTGGAAACAAGTGGGAGGTGTCCCTGCCCATGGCAGGAGGGGAATGAAATCAGCTTTAAGGTCCTTCCAACCCAAACCAGTCTGGGCTTCAAAGATTAAAAGCTGCAGAGAAACAGATCTAATTTAACCAACTCAAACTTCAGCAGCTTTATAATCACCCTGGGCAACTGCTTTGAAGTGTGTCCCTTCAAACTGGGATGAATCAGATTTGATAAAAATAAAAATCTTAATAGAAAAAATAACAATTTATAGAGTTCTCTTTGCTTCAAGCATTAACAAAGAGGAATGTTAAGTCTTTGAAATTCTGTGTAGCAGGCTGAGATGGCATGTTAAATATTTGAAATGAATGTGAAATTAGAGAATCATCTGCTGGCTTTAGTCACAGTCTGGCTTTAGGTATTTATTATTTAAAAGGTGAAAAAAGCCAAAAAATAAAGATCAGGGGTTTAATTAAACCCATAAGCAGCAATCCAGAAAAATGCAAGGTTGGAAAACAGCTTTTCTCTCCAAATGATTGGATTTTACATATTTACATTTTTGTTTAGAAACAATACCACAGTGTTGTGCGGGAGCTGCCATTAAACCCCAGGCTGGAGCTGGGACTGTGCAGCCCCCAGGACTCCCTTTGCTGCTCAGGTGACACAGCAGGGTTTTGCAGGTGAAGGATTTGCAGGAAAAAATCTGCCAAGGGTTTTTTCCCACAAAAGAAAAAATTGTGACCCTTTTCCAAGGGGAAGTTTTGGCACAGAGAAGCACAGAGATGTTTCTGTTGTATCCCAGGGATGCAGCTTTGGGGAATTTTGTGTGTTTTAGCAGGGAAGAAAGGGAAAAGTCAGGGTTTAATGGAGAGGTTTGGAGAGCAGGAGCACCCAGGGAGCACCAACCCCACTGGCAGCAAAGCCCTGGCAGCTCCTGCTGCACCAGAGCCCTGAGCAGGGGGAGATTTTCTTCCTGAGCATCACCCCATGGTGCTGCAGCCCCCTCAGGAGGGCTCATTTCCCCTTGGCTGGAGGACACAAGGTCTGGACAGGGCCTGTTTCTGCGTCAGCAGCACTTTCCCTCTCTCACACATGGGAATTTCTCTCATTTCACACCGAGTTGTCAATTCTTGTAACTTCTTTTTGGCACAACCACCTCGGCAGGTGCCTCTCTGTGCCCCACCTGCCTCCAGCTCTTCCAGAGCAATGAGCTCCCAGCTCATTCTCCTTCCAGGAGCTGATGATCCCTGTGGCTCCCACCAACTCAGGTTACTCTGGGATTCGCTCTCTTTAATTTTGAACATCTTCAAACACTCCATTGAAGCCAATTACCACCAGCAGTGACAAACATGAGACTCTGGCAGTGTGGTGGCACCTTCCTTGCCTTCCTCAGCCACCACTGTGAGGGTCACCAGGGTGCCACGTCCCTGATGAGCTGCAGGAAGCTGCCATGGGAGAGCTCCACCATGGACTGGCCAAAATCCAGTCCCCCACCTTCAGCTTCCCACCCTGGCCAGCCTTGATAACCCTCCCAGCCCTGTGAGGAACCACCAGGAGCCAGGAATAGCCACAACAACACCATCAGGACTCGTGGAATCCTGGAGTATCCTGAGTGGGAAGAGACTCACAGGGACCAAAGTCCTGCTCCTGGCTGTTCACGGGGCAGCCTCAAAGATCCCACCATGTGCACGTTAGAGAAGCATCAAACAGACCCAGAATTGCCACAGTCAGAGAATCATGGAATATCCTGAGTTGGAAGGGATCATCCAATCCAGCTCCTGGCCCTGCACAAACACCCCAAAATCCCACCCTGGGCATCCCTAGAGTGGTGTCCAAACCCTCCTGGAGCTCTGGCAGCCTCGGGGCCGTGCCCATTCCCCGGGGAGCCTGGGCAGTGCCCAGAACCTTCTGAGGGAAGAACCTTTCCCTGATATCCAGCCTAAGCCTCCCCTGGCACAGCTCCAGCCCTTCCCTGGGTCCTGTCCCTCCTCTCCTGCTCCAAAGGGTGGCACTGCTGGTACAGGAAAAACCTGCAGATAATGAGGTATGTCTCACTGGGGATGAATGGAGACACCAACCCAACCTTGTCACCTGCAGGCTGTCCTGCCTGAGGGGAAACACGGGAAGGAAATGGGTCACGCCTGCAAAGGGATGAGTCAGCCCGTGGGGCTCCAGAATGCTCTAGAGCAGTTGGTTTTGCCACAAAAAATGCAGTTCAGGCATGGAAAGGGTCAGTACAGAAAGATCTTGCTGGCCTTGAGCTTCCATGGGCAGGCTGTGACAAGGGATGACTGCTGTCCTTGCTGGGAAAAAACCCCGGCACTCTTTCAGGCACCCAGCACTGAAATGTGCAGCTCCTGTTTCTGGTGTTGAGCCCCCAGCCCAGGGATTGCCTCAGGAACTGAGCTACAGGGGTCAGTCCTGTGTTCACACTCCATGGCTGTGGGTTACTCTCTGAGGAATCAGCCTCAGCTGTAGGTTTGGAGACTGGTTCAGCCTTTCTGGTCTCATCAGCTGTTAGTTTTGGAGACTCTGGTTTAGCCTTTCTGGTCATGGGTCATCAGCTGTTAGTCTTGGGCTTGTAATCCATGGCTCTGGTTTTTCTGGGGTCTTGGAGCTATACATTGTGTAAATCCTAGGTTTGGATTCTATGGTCCCAATCCAGGAAGAAGATGACCCCAAATTTGGGGGAATTAATTTCCTTAATTGGGAAGGAACATGTGTTTCCTGTGTTTGAGGAGCAGTTGAGAGGTGGCCATGGGGAGGCCAAGGCCAGCCAGGCCTGGTTGTTGTGGCAGCTCTTGTCTGGGAGGCATCCTTGGCTGCAATGAATTTCAGAGGGACAATCAGAATTTCAGCCCCAGTGCCTTGAGGAGAAGGACAGCTCTTTTCCATGGGAAGGGAGGAGTTGCAGTCCCAGAGTTTCAGGTCCAGGTGAGAGGTGGCCCAGGGGAGGCCAAGGCCAGCCAGACCTGACAGTCCTGGCTGTCAGTCCTTGGTCTGGGAGAAATCCTCAGATTTTTGCAGGTTTAGGAGGTGGAATGTCACTGTCAGCCACAGCAGCTGGCTGTGAAGGGTCGTTCTCTTCAGGAAGGAAAACCCAGTGCCTCAGAGTTTGGGGAGCAGCAGAGGGGCCACCAGGGCCTGCCTCACCCAGCAGTGCCAGCAGCTTCTGTTTGGGAGCAGCTTTAGGACAAATATTGGTTTCCAGCTGCAAAAATTTTAGGATGAATGTTGGTTTTCAACTCCTAAAATTGCCAAAGTCCAAGTATTGGTCCCAGAAAAAAGCTGCTGGGAACCACAGCTCTGGCTGGACTTGGTCGTGCAGGGTCATGCCACAGCTCCTCCTGAGACACTGGGGTGCTGGTTTTTTTTTTCCATGGAAAACAACTGTCTGTAAACCTAAATCTAATCCTGACACTAACCATTAAACACAGAGCTAGCTCACATCCTAATACTTTCCCCTTATCCTAACCATAAAGTCCAACACTAACAACTGATATCTAACATTAATCTGCTCACCCTGACCCTAAACTTAACCATACACCCTAACCCTCACCATTAAAAACCACTTAAAAACCTATTAAAACATAATAAACTTATTCCTAACCCTAAAAACTAACCCAAACCACAAACCTAAGCCTAAATCCTAACCCTTAAACCCAACCCTAACCTTAACCCTAATACCAGTCCCTACTCAAACCTCAACCCTAACAAGTTAGACTAGAAAGATAAACATCAAGGTGAGTAGAAAGTAGACACTTGAAAAATCAATAGCAAGGTGAATTGAAAGATATTAAAAAGTATCATAAAATTCACATACCAGAAACATGAATAAAAGGAAGGATAGGAAGTAGGTACCAGAAAGATGAATAACAAACTGAATAGAAAGCAGACAATAAGAACCAGATATGAAAACTATAAATAGAGAGAGGAATAGAAAGCAGATATTAGCATGATTGATAGACCATGGATACCCAGACCACAAATACCTAAAATGTGGAAGGAGTGAGTTCCAGGCTGGACTCTTTGTTCCTGGTTTATTTTCAGTGGTCCTGGAGTGGTTGCTGGCTTTTTAATTTTTTTAGTGTGGTTCAGGTTTGGACTCTTTTTATGCCGTTCTCTTTGGGGTGTGTGTGTGGTTTTGTTTTTAATTTATTTTTCCTTTTTTTTGCAGTTCTTTGTGCTGCAGCTGTTTGGTATTGGTTATGGGGTGGCAGTGGAAAAAAATTTTCTCCCTTAATTTGCATATACGGTAGAATATTTGCATAATTACTCATTAATAATTATTCTTCAGTGCTCCATATGGGAGTAAGTGGGGTGGAGAATAATAGTAAAATCACGAGAGGTGTTACTCCAATCTGGAGCACTATTTATGGGCTTTATGCACTAGAAACAAAAAGAAGACAAATAATAGCGTCTGGTGCAGCAAACGCCACGCTGCCTGGAGGCAATTTTTAATTTATTTAATATTTTTAATTCTAAAAGTCTGAACAGAAACCGCTCCTAAGTCAGACCGAAACAGCCACTTCAGGGGACCTAAAAGGGCACAGGATCGGGAAGCGGGAGGCAGGGTGGAGACGCAACCGCGCCGAGAATTCCCTGGAAAAGCAAAAATCCCCCGGAAAAGCCGAAATCCCCCATACCCAGAAGATGTCACTGCGCGACCCCGCCGGGAGCCGAGTGGTACCGCCCCGCGCCCCCCCCGAGCCCCCCCATGGTACATCCCGCCCCTCCGGCGTGCAGGCCCCGCCCCCTCCGCGCGCGTCACGGCCGCGCCCGCCTGCGATTGGTGCATCCGCGACGCCTCGCGCGCAGCGACCAATGGCGGCGCTGCGCCCGCCCGGAGCCAAGATGGCGGCGCGGCGGGCTGCGG
>JBBMKD010000096.1:5491405-5519479 GCA_037834095.1 Argya squamiceps | reverse complement strand
TTGGGCTGGGAGCCTTCTGCCTCTCTGCTGAGCCAGCCTTGTACCGTGTGTGGCTGTGTGAGCTTGGATTGCCCCCTGAGCAGTTCTCCAGCAGTTTCTCCACTGGAGAGGCTGACTGGGATCTAGCAGGGCCGTGGCTGCACCCCAAAAAGACACACTGTTACAGGGAAGGCCAAATTCCTTGAAAGCTCTTTCCCCAGCTCCTGAGCTATATGCCTGATGCTTGTGGGTGCACATCTGGCAGGGTTTGAAGGGCTGGTGAGGGAAGAGGCTCTGCCCTGAGCTGAGTTTTCCCCCTGCAGGGTTATCTCCCCGCCAACTCGGAGCGCAGGAAGCTGACCCTGCAGAGGAAGAGGGAGGAGTACTTTGGCTTCATCCAGCAGTACTACGACTCCCGGAATGAGGAGCACCACCAGGACACCTACAGACAGGTAGGAACCCTCCTCCTGCCTTTCTGCTTTGGGTATGGCCCTCCCCTCTCTCTCCTGCTGCTGCTTGTCCCCATGGGTGGGGTCATGCCAGGACTTGCTCTAGCTGGAGCTGGGAGGAGTCTTCTCTTTGGGAAAAGGCACCATGGTTCTGCCCTGGTTAGTTTAAGCTTTTCCTAAATGGATCTAATACTAAATTTCAGCCCTGAACTGCCTGCCTGCACATGAGCAGAGCAGACTGCAGATAACTGTAGATGATTTTCCCAGCACAGCTGTCATCTGTAGCCCTCACTGTGCTTGTCAGCTCTTGCCTGGGGGAACACTGGTGGACTCCCCTCTGTTTGCCAAGTTATTGTGCCCCTGGAAAGCACAGCTGGTGTGTGTAACCCACCTTCTTTTCCAGATCCACATTGACATTCCAAGGACCAACCCACTCATTCCCCTCTTCCAGCAGCCACTGGTGCAGGAGGTAAGGGGGGTGAAGCTCCTGCCCTGCATTTGCCATGGGATGTGTGTGTGGAGTGAGGCCAGCACTGCTCCTGGGGGGTTAACTCTGTGGGGAAACCTCCCTACCTGACAGCTCCTGATGCAAACACCTCCTGGAACTGTCTGGGCTTGTCCCATGTTTCTGAAAGACGTCAGACTTGCAGCTGGGGGGTTATGAGATGATCTCTTCTTTGGCAGGATGTAGCCAAGAGCTGCTAAAAAACCTGAAGCTTTTGTTTTGAGACAAATGAAGGTGAGCAGAATAGTTGAACCAGAACACAGAATAGTTCTGTTTTGCTTCAAAACCTCTTTTATGGGAGCAACCTGGGCTGGGATGAGTTTGAGAGGTGGCCAGGAGGTGTGGGCACCTGTCCTCTCTGGAAACAAGCTCAGTGTGTGTATGTTGTATCAGAACATGGTGTCCAGGGGGTTGGGGCACTCTGGGAATGTTGGTTGTTGTGAGGGAGGCTGCCCTGTTGGGAAATATCCTGATCTGTGGTGTTTCTCTGGAAGTACTGTGCTGATACCTCATCTTCCCACCTGATGTTCAGCCAAGGAGGCTGCTCTGCCAAGAGGCAGCCTTGTCCTGTGGATATTAAGCTGTCTGAGTCTTGAAAAGTTGGGTCTGCATTTCCTGAGGCAGAGGTTTTGGAGAGGAGCCTGGACTGTCCTGTCTGAAGAGTGGGGTTCACCTGCGTGTGGGACCTGTGAACGACACACGAATCTCTCCTAGAACTTTAATGCTTCTAACATCACCTTACAGCCACAGCAAAACCTGTCAGTGCATGCTCTGCACTCCCTGAGCTTAGCAGTTGTGCTTTCCTGCCTTCCCTGTGTGCATGGCTAATGCAGGTTGCTGCTTTCCCTGCTTCTTCCCCAGATTTTTGAGAGGATCCTGTTTATCTGGGCCATCCGGCACCCCGCCAGCGGCTACGTGCAGGGCATCAACGACCTGGTCACCCCCTTCTTTGTTGTGTTCCTCTCTGAGCACGTTGGTAAGTGACACCTGCTGCTCTCAGCCCTCCTCTCCGTGGGGTTTGAGGTGTGAATTTTCACTGGGGGGGCATGAGGAAAGGGGATTTAGAATTAGCAGATTTTCTGCTCTGCCTTCAGAGTGCCTGGGCCGGGCTGGGGTTGTGTTTTGACCTCTTGCTCTATCTCTGCTCCCTGGATGAACTGACTTCAGTTTCAGGATCTTGCTGAGCCCCACAGAAAGGGAAGTGCTAAGGGTGGGTTTGCATTTCAGTGCACTTAACAGCCTCACAGCTTGGAGGGGAATGGGATCTTCCAGGCACTGAGGGAGCTCAGGCAAAGCCCTGATATATAGACTTGGAGGAGGGTTTGCACTCAGAGCTTGGACTTGGCAGACAGTTCCTGCTCTAGGAGGGATGAGGAAGTTTAAAGAGGCCCTGCTGAGAATGGAAAATAAACTGTTTAAATACAGATTCCCTCTCTTGCTGCTAGTACAGGTGTGTTTGTCAAAGTGAGTTTTAGAAAGCAAACTGACTTCTGCCTGCTGCTGGATTTCTTGTCAGCCACTTGCTTTTAGCTGGAGAGCAAGTCCTTTCCACCCTTGGTGTTTTTATTCTTTCTCTGGCTCTAGCTGTGTTTTGGAGTTGACATTAGTGCTGGGATGTCATAATCCCTATGTTTAAAGGCTCTTAGTGTTCACTGTAAATAGAAGGAAAAAGGAATTTATAAGACTGTATTAGTGACAGAAATCCTGTTGAATAAATATTTTTTAAGGTCTGATCCAAAAGCTGAAGTGAGTGAAAGAGTGAAAGCCTTGCACTATCAAGCTAAGGCTTTGTAAAGTAATTAGTGATCTAATTACTTTAGCTCTGAGGGCTGGTGAAGGGCTGAGCCACCTTCCTTGTCACTGACACAGCCAGTGGGGTCAGGGGTCATCCCTGGGAAGGGCTCTTGCTCCTCACAGCCTGGAGGAAAGGCCCCAAGTGTGGCTCTGATGGCACTGGAGTGAATTCCCTTCTGTGGGAGGAGCAGATCAGCTCTGAGCAGGTTCCCTTTGAGGGGCTTCTCTGGCCTGAGCAGCATCCTGGGCATTCAGTGCTGGCAGAGGCCCCTTGCTCAGGGCTGATTTATTGGGTTGGATTGATTTACAGGAGCAGAGCTGTGCACAGTGAGTGACCTGGGCAAGAAGGGAGCTGGTGTGAATCATCTGAGCTGCCTGTGGGTGCCTGCTGTGACTTCCTGCAGCCCTGTGCCCTGGTGGGTGTCAGGGATTAGCTCTCCCTGCATGTGGCAGCACAGTTCATGCTGCATTGGCCCTCTTAGGCTCTGTGCTGGGTTTGTGTTTCTCCCCATCTTCCAGGGCTGTTTTCACCCCCAGCTGAAGTTTCTCCCCATCTTCCAGGGCTGTTTTCACCCCCAGCTGAAGTTTCTCCTCATCTTCCAGGGCTGTTTTCACCCCTGGTTGAAGCTTCCTCGCTGGATGTGGCCTTTCTGTTTCCATCTCTCTCTGAAACTTGGGTTGTGGGAAAAACTCCTCTTCAGGAGAGCAGTTGTGCTGAATTTGGCCAAGCAACAACCCCCCTTCTGTCTCCAGAGGCTGGGATTCAAAGCCAACCATGAGATCATGAGCTGTTGTGGTGGTTACCTGCTCCCTGGGCTGTGTAGCAGTCAGAGTTAAAAGACAAATCAATAATTGCCTTTAATTTCCATGGGGAAGAGCTGGCAGTGGTCAGTCCTTCATAACTCCTCTGTAACAGGATGTAAGTCCTTGATTTGGAGCCTCCTCTGTCCAGCTGCCCTTGCAGAGAGGCCCTGAGGAGCTGGGCAGGGCTGGGGGCTCTCTGTGCTGGATCAGTGACCCTCAGCATCCCTGGGGCCTGGTCAGCTCAGTCTGTGCTGCAGCCAGGTCCTGGCAGCACCACAGGCCTTGCTCAGTTTGCTCATCCTGTGCAGCACACCCCAAGGGACAGCTCACCTCTGTGGGCAGTCTCTTGTTCAAAGGAAATTCTCCTTGTGTTTTTTAGGCTGTATCTTCCTTGGGAAAGGGAACAGCCAGTGTGGCTCAGGGAGCCACTGAGGGCTCACACACAGAGCTGTGTGTCACCTCTGGGGATTCCCATGCTCACCACTGGCCTGGAGAGTTTTCCCTGACATTTTCTGGAGAGTTTGCTCTGGGAAATTGGCACCAGCACTGGCACCATCCTCAAACCCCTTGGGTTTGCTGCCCCTGCTCTCCTCTCAGAGCAGGTGTTTTGTTGACCACAAGATCCCCAAAGGAGCCCAGTGTGCTGCCAGCTGGCTCCTCTGCCTGGCTGCCCACCATGTCCCCTGGGGTGTTGGCCCCAGAGCTCCTGAGGGGCTGTTCCCCCACAGCAGGGAGCCCTGCAGCTCCTGGGGTGCCTGTGTGTGCCAGAGGTGGGAGATCACAGGCTGTGATGTTGCTGAGCTGTGAAACACAAGGCCAGGATGACACCCTGGTCTTCTCCTGCTCAGTCCAGGGCCTTCTCATGGAGCAATTCCAGGCTGGTCCCCACTGCCAAGGTCATTGCAGGCTCCTGATCCATCACCCCATGCTTTGGGCAGGGATTGCATTTGCAGACAACAAATCATCTTGTCTACAGATCAGTTAAAACCTCTCTTTGGAGCTCACCAGCTGATTGATGTGTGTGTTGATAATGTCTCCACTAATTTTGTTACCAGCCCAAGGCCTGAAACATCTTCAGTGGGCTTGTTCAGGGCTGGAAAAGGGGAAATGGGAATGGGAAAAAGGAGGGTGCTTTGGGCAGGGAATGGTTTGTCCCTTAGCAGTCACTTCCAGGGAACAGTTTGGCAGCTTCCTTTGTTTGGAGTTGACACAAACAGTGACAGAATCAGCAGTTACCCAACAAAGTCCAGGCCCTTGTGTGCAGAGGCATTAAATACAGCTGCCCCAGGGCAGGGTGAGAGCAGTTTGGCCACACTGCAGTGCCTTGGTGCCTTTCCTTCATCACCAGGGAAGGTGCAGGGGGGATGTGGGGCTCTCCAGGTCCTGAAGGAGGGGAACTGAAGGGAAAACATTCACAGGACAGCTTCTCCCAGCTGCCCTGGATGCTTTGGGGACTGGCTGAGCCCATTATTAACCTGCCTCTCCCAAGCCTGTCTGAAGACCTCCCACTGACACTGTTTGCCTCTTCTTTCTGAGCAATGCCTTGAATCCAGTGTGTGTGTGTGTGTGTGCCCCTCTGACCAGCCTGAGAAAACACCAGCTAGGCTGAGGCAGGAAGAAGCTTCTCCCCAGAGTTTCCCAGTCCTTGTCTGAGCTCCCCTTCTGCCCCTTGGGACCAGTTGCTTTTCCCACCCAGTCTGGATGCAGAGCTGCTGCTTCCAGCTGCTGGGCAGACTGCAGTGCCCCCTTGGCAGGTGGGATGGGTTTAGCTGTGCTGTTTTCCCCTTTGCCCCAGGCTGGCTCATCTCTCTCCCTGCCTCTGCGTGGGCAGCACTGCCTCAGCTCCTTGGCAGCCTTGGGCCCCTGCCACTGACTGACCCATAGCTGGGGCAATTCTTCCTCCTGACTTCCTCCAGCCTTTCCCTGATCTCTTGGAGCTTCCCTGCTCTTCCTGGAAGAAGAAACCTTCACAGGTTGCCAGCACAAACCTTCCCCAGGGCTCTTCAAACACCACAAGGCTTCATTTTAAACTCCTGAGATGTTATTTCACAGAGGCAGCAGAAGAAAAGGCAAGCCCAGCTCTCCTCTGGTCCCACAGCATCCCAACAGCCCAGCATCCACTTTGTCCACAGCACAAACTGTGTTTCTGTGATCCCAGCTGCACACAGCTTCTGCCCCCTGTGTCACTGTTCATGTTCCCACGTGGGATTTATTTATTGGTTCAATAATCCAGTGGGCTCAGCATGCAGCTGCCAGCATAAATCTCCAATTTTACAAATTTCCCATTGACTGGTGGCTTGTGCTGCAGGTGGTGCTGAGGAAGGGCTTGAGGGAGGTGTTGGGGCTGCAGGAGCAGCTGGGTTTGTTGTTGGTGCCCTCTGGATGGGCACAGGCTCATCTGGGGAGGATGGGGATGCAGAGATGGTCTGGCAGCTGAGGAATTGGGGCAGCAATGACAGCTCAGCTCCTCCTGGAGGAAACCATATCCCTGTTTCTCCAGGTCATCAGGGAGGGCATAACAAGCACAGGGACACTGAGCTTTCATCCCTCCCAGCTCAGGTCCTGCAGCCCCTCTGCTGTCACTCCCAGCTCTCAGGGCTTGTGTTTGCATTTGGGATGGCACTCAGAGCTCAGAGGTGAGCTCAGCATCCCCAGGTGTGTCAGAGCTGGGGACTGGAGCCTCCCCCAGTGCTCCCTGCCTGTGTGACACCACTCCCCTCCCTGATTCCAGGCCTTGCATAAGAGCTTGTCCCAGCTTTGGGAGCTGTCTGGCACCACTCCAGGGCTGTGGGGGGAGCAGTGCCATGGAAAGTATTGATCTTGTTGGCTTCTGGCTGGCTTTGTCACTAAATCCTAATCACAGTCCAGTGAAGACACTGTTACCCTGCAGCAGGAGCAGAAATGGGTGAAGGGAGTGGGGACACTTGTGTCACCACTCCTCCTCACCTCCAGTTTTGTCCTGGGGCTCACTGCAGGCAGTGCAGACTTGCCCAGAGCTGTGGGAATTTGTGAGCTGAGCCTGGGCTTGACTCTCCTCCAGCTGTGCAGTCCTGCCCTGAGCCCCCTCTGCCAGAATATGGGGAGTCATTAAAGGCTCCCTATGGAAAGCAGGGATGGGGGTGCATGGAGCCCTGACTCCTCTGGTCTTTGCCCTCTCCTGTGTCCTCTTTGAGCCCTTTGGAAATGTCACTCACAGGAACTTTGCTTTTGTTGAGCCCTTGTTGCCCTGGGCTGGGGGTGGCACTGCTGTAGGTGACCATCACCAAGCCAGTGGATTATTTCAGTCCCTGTCAGAGCCACATGTTGGGTGTCTCCTTTTCCTGAGGCCTCTTCAGTGCTGCTGCTGAGCAGATATTTGTGCTGAGACACACTCCAGACACCTGGGCTTGGTTCAAAGCCTCTTGCAGTGTGTGTTGGCTCCTGCTGGGGACCTCCTGCCCCTGTTTGCTGTGACACTGGGTGCTGGCAGAGCTGCTCCCCCTGTCCCTGTTCCCCATCAGCTGGGCAGGTCTCCACAGCCCCTTCCCCACCACGGTCCTGCATCCACAGGCAGGTCTTTGCTCATTCCCTCAGGGCTGAGCCTGCCTCTGCCACCAGGCCTGGGTGTCCCCATGTCCCTGTCCTGCTGCAGTGCCTGCCCTTCCACCTTCCTCTCTGTGGGATTTTGGGAAGGAGATGGACACTGAACAGATTTTTCCTGCCTTTCTCCCTACCTGGACCATTGGCTGTAGAGAAGGCAGCAGAAGAGTGACAGTTTTGGATGGTGGTGATGATGATGTGCAGCTGGAAAACAGCTTGGCTGCTCTCTCTGCAGCACAAGATTGTGAGATTAAGGGCTTAAGCTCTTGTTTGTCCCTAAAGCTCCTGGTGGCAGTTTGCTCTGGAGCTGAGCTCTGCCCAGAGGAGAAGCAGAGGTGGGAGCAGTGTTGGCTCTGTCCTGCCCTTCCTCCTTCAGGCAGGATCTGTTGCTGTTGGTTTTCCCCAGCCTGGGGCAGTGCCTGCAGTGGAGCTGAGCCAAGAGGGTGGCCTGGCTCCAGCCCCAAGCCCCATCTCCTTCTCCTGCTTTTTCCCAAGGAACATCAAAGATGCTTGCCAGGATTTCTGAGCCTCTGAAGCTGGAAATGGGCCAGCTTAGCCCTGTTATTGATCTGATTTAGTGGCATGACAGCAGCGTGGTGGGTGCTCCCTTCCCAAGGAGGAAAGGGAGGGAACTGCTGGGTCAGGCAGGCCAGGAGGGCCAGACCTGTGTCCCCTGACTGTCTCCCCACTTCTGTCCCACTGCCTTCCCATGCCTGATTCCCCCTCCAGCCACCAGGTTAAGGTGGGCCTGGCCTGGAGCAGGTGATGCTCCAAGCTCAGCCAGCACCACTGTGATTCCATCCTGAGGCATCCCTTGCACACCCTGAGGGTTCACAAGCCCATCTCAAAGGAGCCTTTTTAACTCTGTGAGAACCCTGTGGGGACAGAGCTGCCACTGACCCTTGTGCTGTCAGACTCCCACTGGGTTTGAAAAACAAACCTGTTCAAATCTCTGCTTCCCCCACACCGAGGCTGCACACAGTCTGTGCATGGGGCAGCTTCTGTTTGCTGGAGCTCCAGGAGAGGCAGAAACCCCACCAAGCTGAGCCCTGTCTGCCACATGGCCCAGCTGTCCCTGTGATGGATTTAACTCAGTGCCTTTTCTGCTGCCAAAAAACATCTTTGCATGCTTTTGGGTCCTTGCAGCTATGCCTGAGGGTCCTGCTGTCCCAGTGAGGTTCCTGAAGCTTTGGCAATTCTTCCTCATGAGTCCTCTAAGCTGGCAGCCTCTGTTGTGCCTTATTCCTGGGATGATGCTGATGAATCCAGCAGGGAGCAGGTCCTGGCAGCTCCCTTGTGCTGCCCCAAGCCACGGGCAGTGTTTCCTTCCCTGGTTTCTGGCTGCAGTGAAGGTTTTCCTTCCCCAGCTCTCCCTGGCAGAGACCTGCTGTCCCCCAGGGCAGGTGTGCTTTGGCTGAAGGGGTTCCAGTGTGCCAGATCTTTGTCCATGCACAGCCCTTGTCCCAGAAGGATGACAAAAGTGCTGTGGGATCCCTCCTGTGGCTCCCTGGGGAGCTGAGATGGGTTCAGGGCATGGCCAACAAGTCTTTTGGGGTTTTTCAGCTCAGTTGGAGAAACAGGTGAGTGCAGGGGTGCTGTGACTGTGCCAGGCACACCCCAACACACAGGGAGTGCTGCAGTGCCTCCTGCAAAGCTTTGGCCTGGTAAAGCCCCTGGGATTGTCCCTGGTGTCCCCATCTCCCTGATGCTCTTCCCTCTCTGTTTTGCAGAGGAGGATGTGGAAAACTTTGATGTGACAAACCTGTCCCAGGATGTTTTACGGAGCATTGAAGCCGACAGCTTTTGGTGCATGAGCAAACTGCTGGATGGGATACAGGTGAGCCTCTGGGGCCACAGAATTCCTTTGCCCTCCCTGGGGTGGCAGTGTGCTTGTCTCCTCTCCCTGTCTGGGTGAGTATGCTGCATGCTCCAGCATTAGGGAGGTTTTGCTGCTTCACTGAGCTAAATCTGGCAGTGAAATGCTGGGGAGATGGGTGCTGTGGCCGTGCAGATGGCCCCTCCTGACCAGGGAACTCACAGCAGGCAAACAATCCTGGTGCTCAAGATCTGTGTCCTTGGCACAGGATAATCTCATCCCAAGTGCTGATCTGGGTTGGATCATTTCCAGCTGCTGCCTCTGACTCAGGGCCTCTCCCCACAGGACAATTACACCTTTGCACAGCCAGGGATCCAGAAGAAAGTGAAAGCCCTGGAGGAGCTGGTCAGCAGGATTGATGGTAGGTGACACAGGAGCCTGGCCAGGTTTGTCACAGCAGAGCCAGGCCTCCTTTGGGACAACTCTCAGGGCAGGGGTAGACACTCCTTACAGCACTCATGGAACCAGAGCAGGGCAGGGTCAGCCAGAAAACCTCCTGGTGACAGCACAGGGTGAGGAGAGGAGGAATCTGGGAGAAAAAGGTCTCAGCCTGAAAGTGTGTGAGAGCCACTGTGCTGTGAGCAGCGTGCAGGAGCTGGGGCACTGTGAGCCCACTGTGTAAGTGAAATGTGCTGTTTCAGAGCAGGTACATAATCACTTTAGGAAGTACGAGGTCGAGTACCTGCAGTTTGCCTTTCGTTGGATGAACAACCTGCTGATGAGGGAGCTGCCCCTGCGCTGCACCATCCGCCTCTGGGACACCTACCAGGTATGCAGTGCCCTCCCTGCTTGGCTTGTCACTGTCACCTCTCTCCCTGTCCCCACGGGGACAGAGCGAGGGTGCTAAGGGTGCTGAAACAAAGCAGGGTGGCCCCAGGATGTTCACAGCCAGCTGGGTGATGGGTGGCTCAGGAGGACATCTGTGTCTGGGGGGTTGTTCTCCAGCTGAGCTCCAGGAGTTCACCCCGAGTTTTGCTGCCCACAGTCAGAGCCAGAAGGATTCTCCCATTTCCACCTGTACGTCTGCGCTGCCTTCTTGATCAAGTGGCGGAAGGAGATCCTGGATGAGGAAGACTTCCAAGTAAGGCCCTGAGGTTGGGGGTGATTCCCTGGGGAAGGGAGGTAGAGGGGAGGGAATTGCTCTGGCTGGGAGCCCAGTGTGGACATAGACAACCGTCAGAGCTGGCTCCAAGATCATCTGGTCTCAGGAGCTTTGCCTAGAAATAACTTGAGCCTTGGTGATCAGGACAGAGAACTGAGCTGTTGGAGGGCTCAAACATCCCATTCCAGCTGTGATCAGTGTTTGCCCTCCTGTGTCCAGCTGTAACCCTGTAACAGCACCCTTTATTCCAAGGGGCTTGGGGTGCTTCACTGGTTCAGGTCTAGACCCAAGCACATCTTCATGCTGTCCCTGAGCCTTTCAGACCTGTCAGTGTCCTGGGCAAAAGTTACTGAGCAATGCTGCCACTGCTCAGGCCGGGCCCAAGCCTGCACTGATCAGGGCTCTGCCTTCAGCCTCTCCAAACTAAGCACCTTCCCCCTCTTGCAGGGCCTTTTGATGTTGCTACAAAACCTGCCCACGATCCACTGGGGTAATGAAGAGATTGGGCTGCTGCTGGCTGAAGCCTACAGACTCAAGTACATGTTTGCAGATGCCCCGAACCATTACCGCCGATAGGGGCCCACACTGGCTCCTCTCTCCCGTGCCCGCCCCTCGTCCTGGCCCGATCTGATCACTGTGGCATTCCTGTCATCCCAAGTCCTCAGACACTCCAGCCAGGAGCTGCTCCTTGCTGTACAAAGCTCACCTGAACTCTTGTCTTAACTCTGAACGTGTGCCTGTCTGCCACTCCACGCGCCTGGATGTGCCATGTTGACGACTCTCAGTATTTCACTCCGTGCTGGTGGCTCACATCAGGAAGGGAGGCTCCAAGGGGCTGAGGGAGAACCTGGGGGAAGCTTTACAGATAAACTGAGCCAGAGAAGAAGCCCTCCTGTCCTCTCCACTCCCTGTCCTGGGCTTGTCTGGCTGGGACCACTTCGGCTTCGCTGCCTCCCGTCGCCCTGCACCATCTGCTCCCTCCTCTCTTCTGCCACTGTTTGCGCCAAGTCCCAGATGAAAATGCCTTATCAGAGACCTGCCTGGCAGCAGAATCCTTCCCCACCAGGGTGGCAGGGCAAGAAGTTTCTCTCAGGGCCTACCTTCGCTCCGAGGGGCCAGAAACCCCCCAAGCACTTTGTGGGTTCACAAGAGAGTCCCTGGTGCCTGCCCTCCCTCCTTCTCTCCATCCTCTTGGCCTACCTCTCCCTCAGGGCAGCAGGGCAGGCACCGCGGGGGCCACGAGCACTCCATCCCCACACACCTGCAGTGATGTGTGCCAGCTTGGTGGAACTTTTGGTGACTGATGTTGTGTGAGTGCAGCCCCATGCAGCGTGTGGGGAAGGCACACAGGGGGTGCTGGTAGAGGAGCAACATCTCTGAAAAACCTCCTGACAATGTCCCCACTCCTCCGAGGCGTTCTGTGTATATTGTGTTCTTGTGTATATGGGTCAAAGATGTACAATATATGTCTTCTCTTTGTAGCAGATTTTATATTTATAACATGAACCCCCTGTTCTCCCCATCCTCTCATGCTGAGAAGGAGGCCTGGCTGTGGTGTTGTAGGGTTTTGAACCCCTCTGGAGGTGGGGGGGTGGTCCAGAGCTGCAGGTTTCTACCCTGAGGGGTTCTTGCAGTGCTGGCTCTGCCCGAGGTGTGACACAAACACCTATCAGGGTTTGGGCAGGAGGTGGAAGCTCCAGCAAGGAGTCACAGGGTGTGCAGTGCTGGCAGTGCCTCCCTGGGCCCTGCAGGGCAGGGCTGTGCTGGGGCAGCTCTGCAGGGAGGAACAGTCCTGGGGGCAGGAGGGGCTGTCCCTGAGCTTTGAGTGCTGTCCCTGAGCTCTGGGTGCTGTCCCCAGCAGCCCCGTGGGCAGGCCCTGCTGTGGGTGCTGTTAACTCCAGCAGCTGGGGATGTTTCCAGGGGCCATTCCCTCTGTGCTGTGCCATGGGCTGCCTTTGGGAGGGTGTGAGGGGACAGTTCTGGGCCACCCTGAACTCCTGCTGGGCCACCAGGGCTTTCCTGGCAGGGGTGGAGGCTCCAGCCCCTCCAGGTTCCCTTTCTGGGGTGACAGCAGCAGGCACTGAGGCTGGGGCCAGGCATGGGACAGGCAGAACCTTGCTGCCAATAAAACTCCAAACAGAATCTCCAGAAATCACTTTCCTAAGGTGGAGCTGTTTTTCTCAGGCATTTGGATTTTATGTTTGTGTGTGCCTTTTGTTGTTTTTCTCTGAGAAAACAGAGTGGGCCTTAGTTTAACATCAATTAAAAAAAGAATTGAAAAAACTCCAAACAAACAAAAAACCCCTACAAACAAACAAAAACCCCTACAAACAAACAAAAACCCTACAAACAAACAAAACCAACCCTAGAAACAAAAACATCACAAGGTGGGACCTCCATGCAGCACCCAATTGTGTCACCCACTGCACAGGGGACACAGGACAGGGTGGAGGCAGGACAAGAAGCCCCTCCCTGTGTCACCTCCCTGTCCTTGCTCTCCCCACCTGGCACCACTGGGAGCATGAAAAGCCATCACGGTAAGTTCTTGATTTCAGGACAACAATAGCAAGGAAGAACTCTTTCTGAGGGTGGTGGTTGGTTGCTTTGTTTGTTTTTTTCCCATACATTAGAACATTTATTTCTCAGACAGAAAATATAGTCTCAGACAGTCAGATTATAGTAGGTAAAATTAGCTTTTTTTTTCTTTACAAGCATAGATTTTCTTATTACTTCTCTTATACCATCTGATATAAACAATTCTAGAAAGCAAATAAACTCACTTTCTACAATAAATAGAGCAATCTGTGCTTTACAGCAGACTGACAGTAACATTTAGGTTCTGTAGCAACAACAGGATATCAGCCAATCCAAATTCTAAAATCATTTAAAAAACCCAAACAAAACAAAAGAAACTAAAACCAAAAAAAAAACCACCCCAACTCCCAAGACCTTAAAACATATACACAGGTCACTAGTCCACAGCTGAGCTACCACCTGGAAAAGTGTATGTTCCTTTAAATAAATTACACTGTGTGCATATAAAAGACCCAGCAACACAACTGAGGACTTCAAGAATGGTGACAATAGGTCGAAATAATTTAGAACATTTTACAACTATATACACAACATCCTTCCCTAGCCACACTCCACGGGCATTATTATCACTAGTAATATTTTTTACAAACTCCTATGCCCCATCTCTGTATGTTACAGGAATCTTAAAATTCCTTCCAATGCAGTTCCATGCCCCAATGCATAAGAAGTGGTATTTTAAAAAAGTAGAGCAAGTAGAAATGGCAGTGATTACTCCCTACTATTCATTATCATTAATTATTATTATTTTGACTCCACATTCTCTTCAGTATGAAAAAGTTAAAAATAATAAAAAAATACTGAGTTAAAAAGCAAAATGATGATATTCAATCTATAATCTTGCTTTGCACCTTTGGCTCTTTAAAATGGGAAAGCAAAGAGGGATATGCAACAGAAGAGATCAGGGAAATCATAAAGTCCTTGGCTAATAGAAAAGATTTAGTCACCAAGTTCCCAAACATCAGTTTTGTCCCCGTTTTTTTTGCAATGCAAACCCAAACCACCAGGGATTGTCTGGGGTCACCTGGGTGACAACACTGCAGACCCACACACCAGGGAAGGATGTGCACGGGTGGGAGAAGGTGAAACAGCAGAAGGGTCCTGTGCTCTGCTCAGTGCTTGGTTCCAGTCCAAAATGTGGCAGAGGAAAACAGGGAGACAGAAAAGAGAGGGGGAAAAAGGAAGAGGAGCCTTACACCAAATGTGCATAAACCAACACAAAAGATGCATCTCCCTCCAACCCTGATCAACCTCAGTGCCTGGAGAGCTGCTCCAGCCCAAGAGACACCTCCAAAATTACTCCTTAAAAAAGGAAGTTACCTTTTCTTAGGTACTGTGCTAAGTCATGATATGAAATGTTACTGCAACAAGCAGAGTCACAGAAACCAGAACTGAAATGTGAAACTACAAAATCAATTTCTAGGACATACATACAGACACAGATCAGGTAATTTCATTTTCAACTTTAAAGCTCTGTGAATCTGTGCATGAAACTGTGCAGGGGGGAAAGGTTACCAAAATCTCAGGCTTTTCTAAATGCAGTGAGGGAAATCTAAACATGAAAACATGATGTACGTAGGCAGGAGAGTCACAGTCAGAGCTCCCAGCTACGATTCTGTGCAGTTTTTATGTGATAGGACAACGTCATTTAAAGAAAAATGAAAAGGTTAGGGTAAATTTGGCACAAGAAAGTCCAGCTGGGATTTCTGGAAAGAATCCTGGTGGTGCCAGGTTCCCAGGAATCACCTGGGACTGGCTGATGACTCAGAACCCTGGCAGCACAGGGGACGGTGCACGAGGTCCAAACATCCAAGTGCTGCGTGCTCTGCTCACTGCAGCAACTCACCTTGGCTCCTGTCACCTGTCAGCTTTTCCTACCTACCTTCACTCCCTGTAGACTACATTTCATCTGCCAGCTCTTCAGCAAGACACATTCAGGAAGAAGCTGGACAGGGGGGATTTTTTGGCACATTTCAGGGTACTCCGAGGAGCGCTGACGGCTCTGGAGGTGCTGCACTCTTCAGTGCAGTGAGCTGGGGCTGAGGAGGAGCAGCAGGGCAGCAGCTCTCACAGGTAGGGGGCTGGGAGGAAGGGGTTGTCCCCCTGCACTCTGCTCAGGTGGATCATGGCTCTGTCATAGGCCACCTGCACCGACTTGCGGATGCTGGTTTTGCGTCCCTCCATCATCTTCAGCTTGTCCACGGTGTCATCCACGCCCAGGGGAAAGACTTTGTCCCGTGGCAGCCACTGCCTGCAGCAGAGAGGAGGGCAAAGACCTGTCAGCTCCTCCCCAGGAGCAGCTACCCTCATGTCATGTGTTCATTTATCATTAATGCCCCACAACAATGGTACAAATGTTTAAATCCCTGCATTGACACAGAAGAAGCCCCTGCAGCCAAAATGCCTTCTGAGCACAGTCTTGGAGTCCTTACTCAAAGCTTTCAATGCTCCTTGGAGCTCAGGGAAAAGTTGGAAATTCCTGTGTTCCACACAGGAGTAAATACAGGGATGTCCATGGTGCAAAGTGAGGTTTTATCCCCAGGAAAGCTCTGTCTTGTTCCAAGAAGCTGAAAGCATTAGTTTAGGTGGGTACAACTATCTGAGTGTCATGCAGAACCAGGATGACACATCCCAAGCCCAGCCTGACCCCAAAGGATCCCTTTAATTGCAAATGCCTTGTCTGTAATAAGCTTTTATTGTGTGGTCATTTGTCCAGGTCGACTGGACACTGAGAAATGTGTCACCCACCTCTCCTAATGACATCCAGCCCCCTGGAGCTCACCTCAGCCACTGCTGCCACAGCTCAGTGCACCTCCCCCCCCACTCAGCCAATATGGGCAATCCGGGGCAGCTCAGCTTCTCTTCACACAAAGATAACAATTTCAGTCTTTGCCACCCTTCTGCAGCATCACTGAAGTCAATAAAAACTGGATCTGACTCCAAGAGGGGTTTTCAGTACTTTCCTGAGGCACCTCAGCTTCCCACAAACTGCAAACAAGGCTCTGAGTGGCCTCTGAAGAGTGTAAACACACACAGCAGAGCTTGTATTCACCAAGAGCAGGGCAAAGCCAAGGACAGGGTTACTTTTATTGGGAAGATAGCTTCAACCACAACCTTGGATTCAGATTTTGAAAACTGATGACTACAGCAACAGGCAGCATGGCAGTGCCATTGATTTTCTGCTGCCAATCATTACTCTCTCTTTGCAGAACATGCTCTTTATCAAGTGGTTCCTGTAATCAGGAACAGGGGAACAATGCAGTGTGCTAATTAAAAGCCTCAGGACTTTGTCTCCTCACACCTCTTTTACCCAGAGGACACAGACACTCTCACCAAGTGATGTAAACCTGATCCCCTTCCCAACTTCCCAAGCAGATGGAAAATACTTCTCCCTTTGTTGCACCTTGTCCCCATCCCTTCAGACCCCATCAAACACTGCAGCAGCCCCCAAATGTCAGGGGAAACCTCCCCAAACACCCCCCTCTGTGTGTTTGGTTCTGCTCCATCTTCCCTCCAGCCCTGGCAACGTTCACCCCTTCCTCCAGCCTTTCCCTGGTCTCATGGAGCTTCCCTGCTCTTCCTGGAAGAAGAAACCTTCACAGGTTGCCAGCACAAACCTTCCCCAGGGCTCTTCAAACACCACAAGGCTTCATTTTAAACTCCTGAGATGTTATTTCACAGAGGCAGCAGAAGAAAAGGCAAGCCCAGCTCTCCTCTGGTCCCACAGCATCCCAACAGCCCAGCATCCACTTTGTCCACAGCACAAACTGTGTTTCTGTGACCCCAGCTGCACACAGCTCCTGCCCCCTGTGTCACTGTTCATGTTCCCACGTGGGATTTATTTGCTGCTTCAATAATCCAGTGGGCTCAGCATGCAGCTGCCACCTCTTCCAGCATAAATCTCCAATTTTACAAATTTCCCATTGTTCCACACACAAATTTCAAAGACTTATTGGTAGTTTTAAGGCTCTTCACTGGTTTATGGCTTATTATATCTTATTACTGACTGTTAATAATATCTTATTATTGACTGTTATCATGTGAACATGGTCAGTAACAAATCCCAAAATCAGCAGATTCATCCTGTCTGAAGTGCAACAACAAAAGGCCTTCAGATATTTTTCTTGCTTTGAACCTATGTGCTTATACCTATATTTTCCATCTTAAATAAAAATCTTGATTTGAAAACTGCTGGTACTCAGCACCTCTGAAAAATTCAGCTGAGGCTAAATATGAAATCAAGCCTGCATTTTGAAAATGTTAGCCTAGAAATTTTTGGCAAATCTTTTATGCAGCACTGCAACAGACTGCTGGTGTTCTGAAGTCAAATGCTCTCTGTAATTGGCTGTAAATTCTCTTCATGTGCCTCATGTGGTGATTTCATGTGATTTTTGTGGTGGTGTGAGCTCTGGATGCTGGACTGTTCACTGTGGAAGTGGAGCTGTCAGATGTTGTGCTCTCTGGCCAGGAAAAGCAGGCTGTCTTCCTAATTTAGATTCCTCCTGCCTGCTGCATGTTTAAATCCCCCAATTTACATGTAACATCACCATAATCCCTCTGTGCTCCCACATCCCAAAGACTGTGTGAAATCTTCTGGCTCACACTCAGCACGGAGCTGTCTGCACACACTCACCAGGTTCTCTTGTTGTCAAAGAAAAGCACAAGGAAGAGCTTTTCTCCTGCCTCTGTCTGCCTCTGCTCCCCCAGCTTCAGGACATCCATGGGGGGCACAGGGATGGGGACTCCATTGTGCAGCAAACCCTCACGTGGCATCTTGGGGTCGATAATCTGGGGACACAGAGGAAGGTTATTTAGCACAAAACCCTTCCCACCAATGAACAGAATTATTTTTCTGTTCTTTCAGTGTATCCAAGCTAGACAAATTCTGTCTGCAAATTTGCTTGTTTTCAGTGTCTCCTTCTAAAAAAAATTCATCCTGAGGCTTCCCCTGTGGGAGGGAAGCCAGTCAGTCCCAAAGCCAGGCCCTCACCTTGAAAAAGGGATGTGAGTGCTTCTGTGTGGCTGTAAATGCATTTACACTAATGTGGAATTCACTACAAACTCAGTACTCTTCTGTCCAGCAAAGGATTTCCCTCCCTCGCACCAAACCCCAGATAAATGTGATGCTCCTGCTGTAGTTCACAGGCAAAATGTGATTTCACAACAGCTCCATGCTGGAACAACCCAGCTGACATCAGGCACTGCTCAGATTTACCCTGCATTAGCTCAGAACCAGGACAAATGTTTTGGGAGTTGACAAGCAGTGCTGGCTCCATCAAGGCAGGGGAACAGAAGCTACAGTAATTCTGAAGTTAAATCACAACAAACACATCAATTCTCCCCCTATAAAGCAGAAATGTCCACGTTTGTGCTATGTCAGCACAGGAGGAGAAGAAAACAGCAGAGGGTGGCTGCAATACTCAGTCTGTTCTCCTGACCCTCCTAAGGGCTTGAAAAAGTATGATTTGCTTTGATACTGGCCATCTGTAGGAATTTATTAAGACACTTTGCCACCACAACAGGCTGCTATAAAAAAAGCCTTTTTTGGAGGCAGTCTCAGTGGTTAAATCCATTCTAAGCCACAGTTTAACTCTGGCTGCAGCCACATGGAGAACTAAAACTGCTTAGGATGGCCAGCAGATCCATGGATGTTCCCTCTTCTGGGCTCCCATTTGGATGAGGGTCACATTTCCAGAAGAATCTGCCCTTTTTGATGGCATTAATAGATAAATATAGATAAAATAGATAAATATCCAAAGGCAGATAAACAGTGAGAAATCACATTCAAGGAACATGCATATATGCCCATATTTAAATCAAACATATGGTTGTTCAAGAGGATGCAGACATGGCAGGGCCAGCTGGGCACCTACAGATGGAGCTGTGCCCACCAAACAGGGAAATGTGCAGGCAGCAGAACCTGGTGCCTGCATTTATAAAATTTAGGTCTTCTCATGCCCACAGTACTGATGACTTTCCTCAGAGGAGAGGAGAGTGAGAGACCAATGTTTTATGAATCCTCTGCAAAGCTCTGAAACAATGAGCACAGGGAAAATCCACTGTGCAAAGGGGAAAGGAGAAAAAAACCCCACATATAACATTATTTTGGGAAGATTTCCTGTTCTGTCTGGTTACAGTGCACAACAGAAGTGTGTTGTGGGCTCCCTGAGCTGCAAGGTGAGGCTGTGGCAGAGGCACAGGGCACTTACCAAGGCAGGGTAGGAGGGATAACCACGGCACTTGGCCCACACCAGCTCCAGGGGCTCCAGCTCAGCCTGGCTCTCAAAGGACATCAGCAGGGGCCTGCCTAAGGGACAGCAGGAGACACAGCTTGGTTACCAGCAAGAGGGTTATGAAAACACAAAAGGAACCACACTGTCATCTCACTCATTGTCTCAGCAGCAATCAACTAAAACAGGTGAACTACTGTAGTAGTTAAAGCACACTGACAAGACAAAAGGGAAAATCACTTGTTGTTTGTATCTATAGGAACTGGGTGTTTATGATAAAACTCAACAGGTACCAAACTCCAGTCAGGTTCAGCACTAAAATAAAGCCACAGTCTCCTAAATCATGGGCCTGTGCATACAGGATGCTTCACATGAACACTTCAACACAGAATGTTAATAAAATCACTGAAATCAAATGGGGCCACAAGAGATGGGTTTGGTCAGAGATACGAAATTGGTCAGTCCTGGTCCTGGAAAAGGAGCAATCTTCATTCATGAAAATTTTACAGCAAGTACTGCTTGTTCTGGGGAAATGGTTAAATATTGGCATTGAAAACTGAATCTAGAGAATGCTGAGCACAACCCAGGACAGATGTGGGGTGCTTCTCCACTACTGCACTCCACATGTATTCTTGCAGTAATGAAATTAGATTCCAAACCCCAGAACTGTCCCACTGATTCCAGTTCTCATGGCAGCAGCCTCACTGCGAGCTCATCTCCAAAGCAGACACACAAGGTGCAGGACAATAATGATTCTCAGAGAGCCACAACAAGAGCCAGCACAGAAAGGCACAGGAGTACCAGGGGCTCCAGCATAAACCTGCAATAACTATCACTGACACACCCTAAGAAACACAACAGTCTGGTTGTGGGAGCACAGGAGGATGCTGCACTGCCTTGGGGAGTGCTACAGCAATGTGACAATTTTACAGGTACACAACACAGCCTGACAAAGACAACTTTGTTACAAAGACCCTGGAGAGGGAACAGCTATGAAGTCACCTCCAGAGAGACCCCCCTTAAAATTATGATTTCCTGTTTGTGTTACAGCATCATTAAAGAGAACTAGTCCCAAACCAGGAGGAAACAGTGACAGGCACATTCCACACACCAGCCCTACAGAAAGCAGTCCTCAAGGAGAACACAGGGCACAGGCAACCAGGAAAGGTGGAAGCAGGAGGAATGATCTATGCAATAACCTAAATCTGTAATAAAGCAGGTAATAGTGCCCAGGCAGGTCCAGCCTGGGGGTATTTTGTGCAGGACTGGCTCCTGGTGTGCTCTGAGATGTGTTCCCCCTTGGTTCAGGGGGATGCTGGGCAGAAATTCTCACCTGAGCCACTGAAATCAGAGTCTCCATTCACACCCTCCAGGAAGGGCACCCGGGACAGAGCCGGCTTCCCTCGACTCCGCTTGGGAGGCATCAAACCACTGCCAGGGAGATGGGGAAAAGTGGAGAATTAGGAGAAAACAGATTATCCTGGACAACAGAGACAATGGATTCCTCAAACTGGGTTAAAATACCAAACATTTCTGCACTGGTGCATCACTGACATGAAAAGAACACTGAATACTTGTGCAAAATGTGATCTCTTCTGGTGAAAGCACACTGGACACCATCCCAGCTTTGCCATGAGCCATGGAAAGGCCTCACAGAAACCAGCTGTAAACATGAGGAGGAAACCCAGTGAAGGCTTCAGGCCTGAGAGCTGATGTAATGATGCCTGGAGCTTGCATGAGCTACACCAGTTGTGTATAGGCCTGAGAGATGACACAGCAGCCCTCCAGTACAACTCCAGTATGAAAGTGGACTTTGTCAGCCCATATCCTGGACATCCTTTCACCCCCTTACTACAAACATTTCAGAAAATGGACTACCTCCACCTCAAGCAATCATATTTTTTGTATATTGTACTTTTATTTCTTTTACAGTTTTCTAACAAGCAACCTATTGTGAGTGATTTTGGTGATGGAAAAGAAAGAAAAAGTAGCAAACAGAGCTGTTCCTGAATAGAATAATTGCACAAGTTATCCACCAGACATCAGAAGATGTCAGATTCTTGCTTTAAGTCTCTTCAGTCATGTTTGAAGTGCCCAGTTCTGCTCTGAAACTTCTGAGAGCAAGGAAGGAAGCAGCTGTTTAGTAGGTGGTAAAAGTTCAGCTTTACCTAGAATGCTGAACTGAAAATTTGAATTCCAAGATTTGAATTCCAAGGTTTTTCCAAGATTTGGTTCCCAAGAACTGCAGAGAGGATGTGCATGCACTGAGAAAGAGCAGTGTAACACACACTCAAAATCAAGCACTGCTTTTGGGACCTGCAGCTTAAGAGGACAGGATGAAAACTCAGCAGCTTTTTGTCTTTTTGTCTTTTAGAGTCAACACACAGATAAATAACAGTCTGGGCTGGGTTTGGAGCTAAGAAGTCAAAGAACAGAATCAGAGAGATTAATCCAGACACAGAAGGTGTTCCAGGGAACAGTTCTGCCTGGGGCACTCACCTGCAGGCTTCAAACACCAGCCCACTGCCCAGGGCAGAGCTGCACTCCGAGTCAGAGCCACTCCCTGCATGTTTTGCAAAGCCATTGGTCACTCCTGCCGAGGAGACAAAGGAGAATGACAAGGAATGAGCCCTGAGAGCACCCCCAAGCCCAGAGCAGGCACAAGGAGCCAGGTGACCCTGGCCTTCCCCCAGCCCATGGACCCAGCACCCCCACACTCCTATGGGCTCACAACTCCAACAGCACACAAAGGGCAAATTCATGGCAAAGCCTCTGGTGGTTTTTTCTAGCTGTAAATATGGGATTGTCACAGAGCACATTCCTGGGAAACACCTTGTTGTGAAAATCCCCATCACCACTGACCTGCTTCTGCAGTAACACAGATTCATCCCACCAGACACTCCCTCTAGTTAGGAGAAATCAATCGTGTTTGAAACTGTGAAAAGAGCTGGAGCTGAATCACAAAGCAGTGGAGTAACTCAGAAAAGAGCCAGCTGTGCTGTTTCAGCAGAGGAGAAATGTCACTGCCTATTATCAGTGATTTTCCAGCACTCTGCCTTTATTATCCCTTTTTTAAGTTCAGCCTCTGACCTCTACCCAGTGTGGATGACAACTTTCTGCTTTAATTACCAAGAGATGATGATGGTAAGTCCCTCCACTCTTTGGAGAAGTCATCTGTGTTTCCTTTAAACTGTCCTGACAAGTCAATCCCTACATTCCATTGCCTTCCTCTCAGCCTCAATATTCTTGCAACCTTATGACAGCCAAATAACTGTAAGATAATATTTGAGGTGTTGGCTAAGTCAAACCTTCCTGATGGGAACTGTCCCACAATGGCTGTTCACACAGAATTATAAAGAAATTACAGTGCTGTCACTCAGATGTTTCTTTCCTCTTCTGTCTTGCCAAATTCCATCTCAGCTGCTTATTCTCATTTGCAGATCTAATCTGAAATGGAATTTGCTTGGTATTTTAACTAATTTTATTTTAACTTCAGAAGTGACTTCAAAGTAATGTTTAAGTTACTCCACAGTGTGAACACTTCCAACCAAATCCATCATTTCTGCAGGAGGAAACACTCACTCCTAGGAGTGACCAAGCCAACACAAACCCTTCCACAAGAGCAGGAATGCCAACACCTCAGCCCAGTCTCCAGCCAGGCACTCAACAGCTTTACAACCAGCTGGGCACACTGGCTTGCCCTATAAAAAATAGAAGAGTCCCTCTTACAGCAGCCTGACAAATAGGAGAATTACTTGTGACTGCCCTGGGTTTCATCTTGGTACCTTTAAATGTCTAAAATGGAGGTGACTAGAGATGAGCTAAGATACCAAAACCAACATGCAAAGTCAATGGGGAAGTGCAGCTCATTATGGACATGTCTGCCCTGTTCACAAACATGTGAAGAGATGCAGCTTTCACCAGGCACATCTGGCTCTGAGGACTGTGCTCTCCTCTAAGTGTAAAGCCAGTTCTGGGTGTGTAGTTTGGATGCAGAAGTTTTTACTCAGCCCCAGGATTTTCCCTTCCCCAGCCCCATCTCACAGCTTCCAGATGGAAAAGGAATCCCAAGGAGTTACAGAACCACAGAATCAATTACAAAAAACCTCTGAGACCATCGAGTACAACCTAGGACCCAACACCACCACGTCAGCTGGCCCTGAGTGTCACATCCAGCCTTTCCTCACCTCTCTGTGCCGCCTGCCTGGGTGACTTCTCCCCACTGCTGTCACCGCAGCTCCTGCTCTGGGGCCGTTTCCGCGCCTGCCGCTCCCCGTCGGGACAGGAGGGGGAGCGCTGCCCGCCCTGCCTGTGCTCCTCCCCGTTCTCCAGGGAGCACTCCAGACCCCTCTGCAGCTTCACGCCGTTCTTGGCTTTTTTAAAAAGGACAGACGTCCGCCGGCCCACGCTGCTGAGGGCGGGGCTGGCAGGGCTGTCTGCAAGGGGCAGGGCCAGGCCGTTGAGGCCGTTGTTGGACAGCAGGCGCTGGAAAGCCTGGCTCTCCTGCTGCAGGGTCTTCTTGTCAAAGAGCTCCCTGTCCGACACCATCCTCCTCGGCAGCTGGTTCAGGGGCCTGCTCTCACTGATGGGTTTGAGTGTTGGAGGGTCCTGCAGAGAGTCCAGCTCTGAGAGGGTGGGTGCAGGTCCCGTGGGCTCCAGGGTTGGAGGTTGAGGGAGTTTGGCACCGTCTGCTAAAGGAATAAAAAATCTGCTTGAACATTTTAGCAAGAGTCGTCCCCAAAACTACCAACAGCCATCTTCCACTAAAGTCACAGGAGAAACAGCAGGTTTGACTGCTGACGAGAGACCTGGAATCAAAATGCTCCTGGCTCACCTTTGTCCCCTTCCTCCTCATCCCCTTCCGTGGATGCTGTCTGCAGCCCCTCCCGTGGCAGCGTGTCCCCGTTGGGCAGGGCCTTGCTGTGCTGCTGGGCCAGTTTGTGGCGGATGGAGTTGATGTGGCGCCGCAGGAGGCGGATGCGGCGCGTGCGGGCGCCGCTGGAGCGCATGGTGCTCACCGTGTCCAGCTTCTCCAGCAGCTCCTTCAGCTGAGCCTCCAGAGACAGGTGAGCCCGGTTCTCCGGGACCAGGATGTTATCCACTGCAGCACAAGAGATGGGACAGTCAAGGGAAGGGGTAAGGCTTCTTGGAGAAGCATCTGGGGCCAGTGTCAGGCCTCATTTCCCTTTGATGCTGTCTGTGAATCAATTGCTATAGCCTGGGGATTTAGCAGTCAAGAATCTTGGAGTTTGGACTTCCTTCCTTTGGATAAAAAGCAGCTGATTCAACTTGCACTGTCCCTCAGATCCTGTTACTGCCCCAGGGGCAACAGTGAAAGGACATGTCTGCACCCCACACAGAACAGCTTGTTAGAAACCTATTTCATTGTCAGATTAAATGACAAAATCAGACCGCAAACATAAGTGGCCAAATGTGACATATTTGCCATTCCTCTGGCTCTGCTGGAGGGCTGGCATCCACAAGAGCAGGACAGACAGCTGAACACCTACACAAATTTCATAATGACTGTCCATCTGCACCCAAGAGAGCTTCAACATTTAGGAACCAGATGGCACACTGCAAGCTCTGTGTGCCTGATGGCTGTACTAAGTTTAGCCAAGTTATTCAACCAGTGCTTTGGAGCTGCATCTCAAGAGGGCTGTGGGAATGGATGGGGCTGTGCTGGGAATGGAAAGTCTCAGCTAGAAGGATTGCTCAGGTCCCAGTACATTCACCCCTCATCACCCCCTTTCAGCCCTCAGTGCTCCATCTAACCCAACTGCTGTACATCTTGCCAGTTTACAAAGTATGAACTGTCCCCAGAGCAAAAAAATCCCAGTGCACCTTTGCATTGCTCTTTAAAATAGAGAGTTTGTAGCACATTCCTGGCACAAATCAAAGAGCACAGGCTGTGCCAACACAGAGATGCACTAGGAGAGCTGGAGATAAGCTGCACCTAGCTCAGAGTGCCCAGCTCACCTGCAACCCCACTCTCTGGGGTTCTAAAGGAGTTCTGTATGTGCCTAGGTAAACAGATAGGAAAATTCTCCTATGCAGAACGGCTACGATTTCCATGCAGGCTGAACAACGTGCTCAGAACTAAATCTATGATCTGCCTGAGGGGGGGAAAACACCCCATGAATGATCACTCACCATCCTCCCAAGAAAAGCGGTAAAAGTCGTGGGGCTTGGGCGACTCAGGCAGGTGAATCCCCAGGCCAGTGTCAAAGCCGATGCTGTCGGCCTGGCGCCGCGCGTGACGCAAAATCGCTCCCCCGAGGTCCCGGAGCCGGACAGCTGCTCGGTGGAAAATCGTGTCTTTAGCATTATACCTCATGCAGTTGGCAACTATAAGGTTAAAGTCTTCCTCAAACTCATCCAAGGTTCGGTACAGGTGGGACTCCAGCTTCCGCCTCATGGTGGAAAAATCCATTGGGTTGGAAATGAATTCCAGGTAATCTGGAACCTAAACATATAAAACCTGTACAATTACAAAAACCATTTACTAGCCAACCAGAGCGCACCCAGCACAAGCACTCTTAATGCCCTTTCCACTGGCAAGGGGCAGCAACAAATGTTCATTTCTGTGTCACCCAGGCAAGGCAGACACTCCCTGGCTCTGCAATACATTACTCATCCAAGATGTGCTAAACTTCCAGAAAAAAACACCCTTTTTTTCAGATAGAAGGATACACACGAGTCCTTTTTGAGATAAGCTTTTAGTCCACCTTGGGACAAGGTGGTTTGTGCTCCTGCCCAGCAATATCTCATCTCCAACCCGTTAAACACCTCTAGGAAAGAGACTTGCCTCGTTCAGGTTAACAGGCTCTGTGAAGATCTGGGCAGCATCCTTCTCCTGCAGCAGGTCCAGGGTGGTGCGGAGCAGGACGTTGAAAGGGGTCAGCTGCAGCTCCATGGCAGCCTGCTGCACCTTGACCTGGCAATGGGAACACAGCCATGAGGACACTCACTGAGGGCAGGATCTGAGTGCTGTCTCCCTCCAGATTCTTCTGGATCATCCCCCCAGCTTTACTCAGCGGTGGAAACCTGAGGCCAGCATTGTTGTAAAACTTCTGGCAAACACCTTGCACTCTCCATGTACACTGCCCAGTCCAATCCTTTTACATGGAGAACTCCTGTTTATTCAATCTCACAAAGTCAAAACAAGAGGAAACCCCAGGAAGTTGAAGGGTACTACAATTAAAAATGAAAACAGGCTTTTCACACCTGGTAAATTATCCTGGAAAACTCCCTGCCTCAAGATACTGTTATTATGCCAATTAGCAACACTATATAAAAATTAAAAGTATGCAGGCATTTATCTGAACAACAACATCCATAATTAGACTAGAGAACAAAAACAAAGTTTAAGACATAAGTTCTCAGACTTCAAGGCAGAAACCAAACAACAGTGGTTAGATGTCTGCAAATTCCTAATACAGTTCCTTCTGTCCTTTAGGAAGTCTCTAATAATGTTTGATTTCAAGCAAACAAGTTGTAGCACTGAATATCTCTTGCACTGAAAATCTATTCAAAGAAGACTGGAACAGGATAAAAGTATTTATTCATCTTCTAACATCTTCATTTCTTTGATCTTATAATCACTCGTTATGTCATTAAATCAACACTTCAGTAACAAAGGTAAGCAAGTCTGTTTACACAAAGCAAACTGTATTTGATGTGCTCAGCAACAAGACAGCATCAATGAGAGAATGAATATAGACAGGTATAAAGACCACAGTTTCCCCCCAGAACAGGAAAAAAGCCAAACAGAGATGCACTATTTCTGCCCTCGTCTAAAAGCTGGGCTGGGATAGAGCCCAACTAGATACACTTTTCTGTGGTATTTTATCCTTTTTAAAAGCACACCATAGTTTCCATAAGCTTTTATGGATTTAGACAGTTGTGATAGGGTTATAGCAAGATATCAAAAGCAAACAAAGCCCAAGAATGATTTTTTTTTATCCTCCTACCTAAAGTATGTTCACACAGCAATGAGGGCTGAGCCACTGATGTAAATCAAGGACAATGCAGTAAATGAACCATCAAGAGGACTCCAGGAAAGCTGTGGGTAGTTTCTAGCCATGAAAAAATTGCACTCAGAGGAGCTGTGATCACAGAGGATGCTGCTCTACCTCTCCCTGCAGACAGCCTGGAAGCAGCCAGGCAAGGCCTGAGGATGTGTGTAGGCTCACTGTGTGCTCAGTGAGCCTTTCTTGGAGGATACTCCAGCCAGAGAGCACAGCTGTGGGTGCAGCAACCAACAAGATAAGGACAGCAAAGACAGGCAGGGCTGGCAAGCATTGGAAACAACTCGTGAAACTTTGGAGATGTGCACATAGGTCAAAGGAGAAATTGGAAAATTTAGTAAATGGTCTCCATCTTAAAACTTTTTCTTCTAAAAATGTCCTTAGAGGACAAATTACAGGAATTTTTAGCTTTAGAAATTAAGAGCTGAATTGTGATTTAGACTTCTTTCTGGAGAAGGTGTTATCAAACTCCTGAAATAATCATGAAAGAAACCTAACTTCTGCTCTGCAAAACACTTGGTCCACGCCCAGAAATAGAAGGGATTCTATAGGTAAGGAATCAAATCCACTATTAATGATGCAAACACATTTTGCCAGCACTCTGCAGCCCAGCCCTGGCTCTGAGGGCAGAGGCTGCACAGTGCAAACCCGTGACTGACACAGGGAGAGGTGGCTCTGCACACCCAACAGCCAGAACCTACAAAAAGAGGAAAAGGCTCAAGAAAAACTGTCGTGCTCCTCCTGTGCCTCCTGCAGCACAGAGAGCTTGCATGGGACTGAAGTCAAGAAACTTGAGACACTTGAGAGAACACGTGGTTTTATTGCAGGGGTAGTAGGTAAAAAGGGCCTTCAGCCACCAGCCTGGGCTGAGGGGAAGTCCCAAAGAGAGAGAGAGAGAGAGAGAGAGAGAGAAAGAGAGAGAGAGAGACAGAGTGTGTGTGTGTGTGTGTGTGAGAGAGGGGTAAGCGAGGTAAGGTAAGAAGGGCCCAGAACCTTGTTACAATACATTATATCTCCTTATGTGTTGCATATTTTAATTCACAGTGACCAACCTGCATGAGATACAAAACCTACAGACTTTGCACACAGCCTATGAGAACTGCTATATTACCATATCACTCTGTATTCTAAACT
>JBBMKD010000096.1:5471156-5481488 GCA_037834095.1 Argya squamiceps | reverse complement strand
CTTCCCTTCCCTTCCCTTCCCTTCCCTTCCCTTCCCTTCCCTTCCCTTCCCTTCCCTTCCCTTCCCTTCCCCTCCCCAGGGCTGAGTCTACCCCAGCACCTCCACAACAAAACACTGAATTTTCTGACCTCACTGACTGCAGCTTTGCCACAAACCTCCTTTGCAACTTCTTTCATCTGCTTTCATAATAAGGTAAATAGGAATAACAATACCATGAACAATCCCTACAAGCCTTTTCCTGCATGTGACATGCCAATGCACTTGAATTGCTGTTGAGTTTTTTTTTAATTTATGCCACCAGATGAGGCGTAGAAGTGGAGACAAAAGCAGAATTTGAAGTGAAATGCCCTTGTAATGGGGGAAGTGGAGGGTGAGTGATATCTCCAGACCAGATGTCCTTCCTGGAAGACATCCTCCTTTCTAGCTGCAAGAGTTCCTGGGCTGGGCTGCTGAGGGGTGAGAACTTCTTTCTGAGGAGCTCCCATGAGAAAAAACCGAGGGTCAGTGCCAGCCCTTGAGACAAACACCCATCCTGGTAGGTGGAAGGACAGTCAGGCCCTCGGGAATGCCCCTGGAGGGTTGGCCCTGTGTCAGGGGAAAAGCAGCCCACTGACACTGGAAAATGCCAAGGTGACCTCCTGGCAGCAGGAGAAAACAAGTGTTGGAAAATGGGAATTATAGTCAGGGCTGCACAGCAGAGAAAAGGATGGGTTGGGACTCAACAAAGTCTCATCCAGTTTTTCTGACCTGAACAAAAGGGAAACCACCACAGTTAGGGCACAAAGTAGTTACAGGCTGGTATAAAGAAGATGGAAATAGTGCTTTATTTTTTCTTCTGTTTTCTCTGAGGAAATTTAGCAGTAAATGAGGAACAGGAAAGAAATACGACTTCTTTGAAAAAGAAAGTTGCATTGTGATGGGAGATTCAGAATATTTATTTGTAATACAATTTGGTTTTTATTCTGAATATATAGAATAGATGTTGCAGGCCTTGAGTAACTTTGTTGTTACTCAACATGCCAAGTTGTGCTGCAGATGTCTTTAGGAAAAGTGTTCTGACTCTGCAGGCTGCAGCCTTGGGAGCTCTGACATTGGAGGGTCTGGGGGTTGGTTGTTTTTGAGCAGTGTCAGGCTGGCCTCCTCAGTCTGAGATAGCAGAACATTTCAGGAAATACTGCTCATCAGAAATAGCACTGCAGCTTCCTGAAATGCCTGCCCAGATAAGGGGACACTCCACAACTGGAAGTGATAAGGAGGCAGGAAAAGACAAAGCAGCAGTAAATGTGATGTTTCTTCAATATCAGCAGGCAGAGGAGCAGCTGGTCCTTAGGGAGAACCTGAAAGAAGGTTCTGAAGGTGCAAAACATTCCCCAGCCAGTGTCCCACATCCCTCTCCTCCACCACCCCTGGTGCCACACTCCCCTCCTGCCCCAGGACCAGCTGCTCAGCCACTCTTTGACACCCCAAAGTTGGGCAGTGTTGGCATCATTTCCTCCACAGAGCCACAGCCCCAAGGACTGTCACTGGACGGTGACAACTCCCCAGCACATGGCCTGACAAACATGGGCCACTCAAAGCTGCAAAGCCCCTCAAGATTCAGCAAACACCACATAGGTTTTCAGAGCTGGTGGGAGAGGGGGAAGCTGAGGTGAGGATGTTTCCCAGTGTCCTCAGAGTCTCTTGGTTGGGTGATCCCCTTGTACCTCATTAGAGAGTAGAGTTTGGGGAATACTTGCTCAGTGGGTGGTTCACAGGTGTGGAATAAGTCATGTAATAAATCAAACAATACAGTGACAGAGTTAAGGGCTGAGGTGAGTGGGTCCCTCCGCTCACAAAGGGCTGATCCAGCCTGGGATGAGCAGGATTAGATTGTGTTTGGCAGCTGTGGCTCTGTCTCCTCCAGCCCCAACCCGAAAAGGTTTCTCCTCCTCCAGGGCAGGTGCCAGTTTGGGGAGAATCACACAAAAATGGAACATGCTGAACTGAAAGCATCCCATCAGAATCATCAGGTCCAACTCCCGACGCTGCACAGGACACCCCAGCAATCCCACCCTGTGTCTCAGGGCATTGTCCAAGCACTCCTGGAGCTGTGGCAGGATTGTTACTGCGACCACTCTGTGGGCTGGGCTGAGCTCATCTCCACACACACCCCTGGTTATTCTCCCTTTCTGCCCACTTGGGGATGAGCCCATGTCTGGACTCCTCAGCACGGGAAGGAGATGGAGCTGCTGGAGCCAGTCCAGAGGAGGCTGCACGATGATCAGAGGGATGGAGCAGCTCTGCTGTGGGGACAGCCTCAGAGTGTTGGGGGTGTTCACCTGGAGAAGGCTCCGCGGAGATTTAGAGTCCCTTCCAGTGCCTAAAGGGGCTCCAGGAGAGCTGGAGAGAGACTTGGGACAAGGGATGGAATGACAGGACAAGGGGGAATGGCTCCCCAGTGCCAGAGGGCAGCGTTCGGTGGGATAAGGGGCAGGAATCTCCCCCCTCACGGCGGGATATCGAGCAGAAATCTCCCCCCTCACGGCGGGATATCGGGCAGAAATCTCCCCCCTCACGGCGGGATATCGAGCAGGAATCTCCCCCCTCATGGCCAGGTCCCACCCGCCCCTCAGCGAGATGGCGGCGGGAGGGCGCGGGGGTCCCTCCGCGCTGCCCTCATGGCTTAGGCGGGGGCAGCCGCTGTCCATGTCCTCCCTCCGTGGCTGACGAGGCAGCACCGGGGGGCCGTGGCCTCCCGGCTGCCTGAGCGGGGTTACCCCTGCGCCTCGCCTGCCCCCGCGGGGTTGGGGTAGGGGAGCTCGGGTACAGCCGTGCGGGCCCATCCCAGGCCGGTACCTTACAGCCGGGAGCCGTCATGCCACGGGAAATGAGGTGGGATTTTTGTCCCAGGCTCATTTGGGGTGTCTTCGTTTTGCAGCCCGCTTTTTTTTTTTTCTTTTTTTTCAGGAGGCGTGGGGTCCCAGGAAACACCCTGAAGCATTGCCAGGTGCCAGAGTCCAACCCGGCTACACTCCCAGAGAACCTTTGCCTGCTACAGTTAGTCTAAACAAGCAACATCAAACGAACGATGTAAATAGCAGGAGCCTGTATTTATTTTGTAGGTCAATATTTCAGGTCCAGATGGCCTCTTCACATGCAGGGGTGTGACAGGCTAGAGGGACTGAGGGGACTGAAGAAGGATGAAGTTAAGTTAGCAACTGAGATAAGAATTGAGATAGGAATTGCAGAGGCTCCCACTCTTACTTTTTATAGAGCATGCCACATAGTTGAGCGAGCATATGTGTGTTCCACCTCCCACTCTGCGCAGAGTATTGCATAATATCACCATCTGAATTTATAGAATTAACTGTTTTAGAAGGAAGCAATGAATGCTGTTTTCCCTCATTTACAGTCCAACTGGAGATCTTTTGTCTCTTAACGTATGTTAACCACAGAATCTGAGAGCAGACAGTCTGTGACAGTCTGTTTTGCAAAGCACTCGGGTTGGACCAGAGCTTGTTGCAGCTTTAAAAGCAAAGGGAAACATGTTACTTACTGCTAAACATTCTTTACATTTCACCTTTGAAATACATACCGTGTATATATGGTGTGTACTTTTTTACACATCTCTTATTTACATATCAAAACTTGAAAATAAATAATAATCTATTCTTGTTTTGCATGAAAAATAACATATCAAGGATTTAGAAATAAAGTCCCAGTACTCTCACTGATTTACAAAGGATCTCGCCCTCAAAAGAACAGCTGTTTAACAGTATGCTCTTAGCCATGAAGGATAAAACAAACCCTAAAACAATCTATAGTTGCATTTGCTTCCTGGTTAAACAGTAAATAAAATAATTTCAATAACTGATGAGCGACTTCAAAGGCTGAGAGAACTGGGTTTGTTCAGCCTGGAAAAGAGAAGCTTTGGGGTGACCTAATTGCAGCCCTTCAGTACCTGAAAGGAGCCTGCAAAAAGGGTGAAGAGAGACTTTTTACAACAGCACGTAGGAACAGGGCAAGGGGGAATGGTTTCAAACTACAAGAGAGGAGGTTTAGATTAGGTAATTGGAAAAAAATTCTCTGTGATTGCTGGTGAGGCACTGGAACAGGTTGTCCAGGGAAGCTGTGGCTGCCACATTCCTGGAATTGTTCAAGGCCAGGTTGGATGGAGCTCTGAGTAACCTGCTCTAGTGAAAGGTGTCCCACAGCAGGCGACTGCAAACAGATGTTAAGTCCCTTCTGACCCGGGGCATTCTGTGATTTTCCTTCTTTATGGGGGAATTTTAACTGGGTTTTACTTGATTTTTTTTTTTACCTTTTTTTTTTTAATATGACCAACTTTTGCAAACTCTTTCATTTTTGACCTCAGTTTGAAAACTTTATACTCTTAAATTTGCACTGAATTAACTTATTATAATCATAGCAGGTTCCCTGTTAAGAACAGTGGGATGTCTTGTGCACAGAGATGTCCAGACATCTCTGATGACTGAGGGCCATGTCTTACAACATCAAAACAAGTTATTCATCATTTAGTTTTATATCAAAGCTGTGGAACTAACATGTTATTTGAAAAAAAAAAAACATTCTGAACTTCTCTCAGATCCCAGAGGCACAGCTTAATTCAATTTCTTTGCTGTCCCAGTTTTTAAAGGGTGCAAGTGCAAAATGAGTGATGTTGCTTCAAACGAAAGCAGCAGCCAAGGCACCTCAGAGTTGGGCACCTTCATTCATATTACAATTTCCTCCATGTTTATTCAAGCATACAAAACATACTTTAAAAAGGAAGAGAATTATAATTTAGAATTGAGAGCTGACCTTTTTCTTTGTTGATTTATTAAGCCTCAAAACTGAGTTGTGTTTGTACCTCTCTTTGTCTGTTTGTTCTGCTGCTGTTTTCTTCAGAATTGCTGAAATTAGAGCAATTGCTAAACAGGTCCCTTGTGCATTAAAGGTTAAAACCTGATATCTCAAAAGTGATAACCCTCAGTTTTCATGTATTTTCACTGGAATTTTATGTATATATTTATAACCCTCTTCAGCCTCACTGACACCAGAGGTTACACAAGCACCTAGCACTACTTTCTCAGTGGTCCTTATTATCTTAATCTCAATGTCCTCTAATTTTAAAACTGGGTTGTTTTTTTTTTTTTTTTGATTGAACTGTTCTGATGACAGATCTGAAACGATGGTTTATGGCAGGAGAATTTTTATTCTTTCAGCCAAACTTGGCTGAAAGAAGTTAACTCACTTACATGTAACAGGAAATCGATGAGGGTTGCAGATATAATATACTAACCCTTCAGTGTTATTTAATGGAGTGCATTCCAACAAAAAAGGAGAGCTGACTGAATCAGCTGTGAGCCAGCACCAGCTGAACATCACATTAAAAGCTGTGTAAGCTCATGTGCTCAGAAAATGGCTTTGTGGAGAGAAATCAGGCAAAACATCCCCTAAATCACATTCACCTGGAAACTCTGACATTTTCAGTGTAGATTCGGACTCGATGATCTTATTGGCCTTTTCCAACCTGAATGATTCTGTGATTAGTAACAATTAGTGCAGCAAGTGTCCATCCTTTTGGGGGGAAAGCAAATTAATACTGGATATTCTGGTCTTCATTCAATCTTTCATGTCTTGTTTCTCTCAGCTGTGAAAAGAAAAACAGCCATGATCACGTTTCCAGCCAACACTCTGCTGACCCACGATACAGGAAAAATGCAGAGGATTAGGAAAGCTTTCCCTGGTTGCTCAGGCAACAGCAAGACATGGGAATATGAAAAGGTATTACCATCCTTTGCACAGAATCTCACTAGAGTTCTCAGACTTGTTTATAATTTTCTATGTTTTTCTTCTTGCCCATTTTCACATATTTAAAACATGGACATTATTTGTTTAGTCTGCTACCTAGAATGTGAAAATGTTAAATATGAAAACAGATGATCTGTCTTTTTCCTACAGGATAAAATAAGTAGTTTTTTAAGAGGCTGTGGAAATTCTCAAAATTGTGCACTGAAAGGTTTCTAGGTGGTATCCAAAATACAGCTACTATTACCTCTCTTTAAAAAACCGTCTAATTTTGTGGCATCTCTTAAGAAAATAATCATTCCCTCATCTGCTTTTTCTTTCCCACTTACATGTGCAAATACCTAACAAATATGCCCCATAAAGTTGTAGCTTCACAGACCTAATTAACTGTCAAAATAAACTTACAGAGAAAGATTTTCTCTGAAAGCTTTATTTTCTAAATTAAAAAAAGATGCTTGGAAGCCAGAAATGGATGTAAGACTAGCAAGTAAGTAGTATTCCAAATTAGACATCTGTATGTTATCTGAGACAGGCACAAAAATTCCATCCATATATCCCTGTAAATTTTTATTATACAAACTGAATACAAACAGCAATCATTTTTTTGGCTGGCCTGATTTATGAAATTTTGGACCACTTAATGAGGGACTGAGGGATTTTTATCACTTGGTTTTCTGTTTTTAAATATGCAAGCTATACTTGTAATGAAAGGAATGTCCATGAATTGTGTGTCAGTGTGAGTCATCCACCAGGCACGGCCTGCACCTCTGCATGAGGTAATTTCTGCTTTGACTCACAGTGTCTGTCAGGGTCACACAGCCCCTCTCTGTTCTGGTGCTGATTTTGAAGGATTCCAGCCTTGGCCTGACTCACTGGCTCTGTCAAGCAGATGTTTTTCTAACTCCTTTCAGGAAATGTCAATAGGATTTCCCCCCACCTCTCCCTTCTGTTCATTGAAACAGGTCCTCAGATGCCACAGGAGCACTGGGATGGTTTGTCTGTACAGATTCTCTTTCCACTACCAACCTGCTACATTTTCTACTGTCTATTTTGAGTTCTTGGATGATACATACCACAAAAAAAAACAAATAAACCTACACCTCCAGGCTTCCTGGGCTTACAGAGCACCTGCTCCCCACATTTGTTGGGGTACTGGGTAATCCTGTTACACAGTGTTCTGTCACTGTGTGGGGTTGGTGGGTGAATGAATGAAACCAGAGCATGGAGCCCACACAGCAGCTGTTGGGATTGCTCTTGCAATTTCAGAGCATTCAGGGTAAGTGTAAACCTACTGAGAAACCCAGAAACCCAGTCCCTGAAACTGGGTGTCTGCTCAGCAGAAAGAGTGATCCTGGAGAGCCTTTATGTGCTATCCCTAAAACCAGTGAGATGTTTGCAAAATCTGTGTACCCTATTCAGGTTATGTTCACAACTGTTCTTCTCACACCTATTTATATCACGTGTCCCCAGTGCCTCTTCATGCTTGTCCTCTGCTCAGACAGACAGTTCCCAAAGGGCATTTTAAATTATTCTTTAAAACTATCCAAGACCCTTTTCAACAACCAGGTGACTGCTCAGTACTTTCCTTGACCATGAAGATGTTTTCTCCCTCAACCATCATTACTGAGACAGAAAACTTCAGGTCTGCCTTTCCCCTTTTGAAGAAGGGCAAGATGATTAAAAAATACCCTTCATTCCCATTTACAGTGGTTCAAGTTCTGTCTGAATGGGTTCTTTGCTTTAACAGATAACTTTGACTTTAGAGATGACTTTCTGAAAGAAAGCTCTCTACTCTAAAGGTCTCCATAGATGTACTCAAATTTGTCTACAAGATTGGGCTTTTAAGACTTCTCTGCCTCTCCATGTCCAGGGTTGCATATAGTCAGGAGGGCAGCCCTGAAACGTCTCCCTGTGCACTCAAACACTCACCTGCAAAGCACCAGGCCTCACTTTACCCTGGCACAGGCAGCTCTAAACATCTGCAGCTCTCTGAGATGTTAATGGCAGCTGCAGAGAGCTGCTCTCCAACCTCTGTGCAAGATTATGCATGTGGCAGCCAGGTCAGATTCAAAAGGACAGTGTTCCAGCTGCAGTTGGACAGATGCAGATAGAACTCCTGTCTGCCATTGAAGGAGAATTAAAGTTGTTCCTTAGCAAGAGGAAAGGGTGAAGCCTAAATCTCATCAAGCTGTGTTTTCAGGACAGAGTCAGCAGAACATTACTGCATATCCCCCAGCCCTAGCTCTTTACAAAAGAGTGCTGGATAAGAAAACACTGAATTTCCAGGGAGCTGAGGACACATCACAACAGTTCTGTGCTCACTGTCCCTACCTAAGAGAGGAGTGAGGCAAAGGGCTTGTACACAACCCAGATAGATAGGAGCCAAGAGAAACCTCATCTTATCATCATGGCCCATGTGTGCAGTGACAGCAGGCAAACATCAACACCATCCTATCAAGAAGCTGCAGTCACTGCAGGGCTGTCCCCAGTGCAGCAGCCATGAGCTGCAACAGGGAGGCAGCCAAGAACATGACATCACTGTGCCCACTTCCCAGTGGAGAAGAGAGAGCAGAAAATTCTGGAAAATTCTTGCAGTTTTCCCTTACTTGTGGTCTGTACAGCAAAACTGAACATTACTTAAGAAGAAAATTAGAGAGTACTGAAAACAAACAACCTGGCTAAACCAAACCAAAATAAGTCAGCAGCTACAGAAGAGGGGGGGAGTTGAGAATCACTGTATGTATTAGTGAGGTCAAATACCTTCTCAATACTTTTCTCTAGTCCTGGGGACTCTGAGCTCTGAACACAGAGAGGGCTCTTGGCACATATCCCTTGGGATGGACTTTGGAATGATGGGCTGAACCTGCCTGATCACCATAGGGAAGGAGGTGCTGCAGTCCAAAGGTGTTATCACAACGAGCAGCTGTGCCTGCACTATCAATGCCTGTATTGATAAGCTGTGGATCTGCAGCTGCTCCAGTTTCAGCACAAGCTGGAACACTTCTTGCAGATCCATATCCAAACTAACTTGTGCAGCTTCTTGGGACTCCCAGTCTGTCACTGGGGGAAGTGGCCATGAATTCCCAGGCTGTGTTTGCTGCCAGCAGTGAGGAGGGGACAGCATTGATCAAATCCCAGGGAATAGAATAAGCAGGGAAAATACAAGAAAAAGAGGCAGTGGTTCTTTGGAGGGGAAACATCTGAGCAAAATTGTGTGTATAGGATAAGAGGATGAGTTTGTAGCTGCTCTGAACACAGGCTGATCCCCTGTGCCCTGGAGCTGACACCATCCCAGCAGCCTTGCCCTGCTGGGTGCTCTGTGACTGCTCAGGGAAGCAGGACACAGCCAGAGTGAGATTGGTTAAGGTCTTGCTATATTGAAATTCAGTATTTCTGATCCTTTAGCTTAGGACTCACTTCCCAGTCAATTTTACCTTTTTCCTTATCCATAATTAGTGTACTAAACCCTGTGCTTGAAAAAACTAATGAGAAAGAATGAAACCCCTCCTCTCTCAAGTGGACAAATACAGGAAAAAAAAAAAAAAGAAACACCAGGTAAAATTCTCCCACTTAAAGTTTCAACAAGAATATATTTGTCTTTTATGTTGAAAATTGTCTGAGTTGCTTCCCCTTTAGTAGAACAAAGTCCAATGCCCACAGCACGGTGTCATCCTTGTGTTGGCACGTGGAGAGAGGTCCCACAGGCCAAAAGTTGGCCAGCAGCAATGCAGTGTGGAATGAATTTGATGTCATCAAGAACTGAGTCCCAGCCACAGCTGCACCCGTCGCTATAATGACATCCCACTTCTCTTCTTTGAGTCCTTCCGTGCAATGGGACTGAAGGTCAAGATCTCCTTGTAAATGTGCTCTTGAAAAACAGAACAAAATAACCATCAATGTGGGATTTTAGAGGACACAAATAAAAGTTGGAGCGTTGGGTGTGCAGAAAAAGGCATTCAGTGGCAGCTGAAAGAGATAAAGGAGAGAGACAGAAAAAGTCTGCCTGAAGAGCTGGAGGGATCTTTGCTGAATGCATAAAAGCAAGAGATCTGTGCTCCACCATTGAGGCATCAGCAGGCAATCACTGCCTTACTCAGCATCTGTACAGGAAAGAAAGAGGGGAAGGAAAGTCCTGTGCTAGACAGGAATCTCAAAGAAAATAAACTTCTTACTTTTCCACTCCTCTATTGAAAGCTTTTCATGTTCCAGAGAATCATCATAGGAGTGTTGTGCCTCTGTCTCCTCCTCGATGTCTCGGAACTGGTCGAAGTAGGGGTGAGCCAAGGCCTCTGTTGCTGTAAGACGCTTTTCCACATCCAGCTGCAACATCTTGTCCAGCAGGTCCACAGCTGCAGAGGGTGGGAACAGGGCTAAGCGAGGTGCAGGGGTGTAACAGTGTGTCTTTTTGGGGTGCAGCCACGGCCCTTCTAGATCCCAGTCAGCCTCTCCAGTGGAGAAACTGCTGGAGAACTGCTCAGGGGGCAATTCAAGCTCACACAGCCACACACGGTACAAGGCTGGCTCAGCAGAGAGGCACAAGGC
>JBBMKD010000096.1:5455113-5471056 GCA_037834095.1 Argya squamiceps | reverse complement strand
CCTGGGGTGTCTTTAATCTTCACTTTTCCAGGGAAGGGCAGTTGGAAATTCCTTTAATGGCATGAGGGACTCCACACAGGGGAGCACAGGCATGCCTGTGCATGAACCCTGCAAGTGTGGCACTGCTGTTTCCAGTGTTTCATCTCCAGACCTGAACATTGAAGAGGTTCCTCAGCCTGGCCAAGGCAGCAAGGAGCTCCCTCCCATCAGTGGAGATACAAAATCTGCCCAACAGCAGCCTCAGGGAGCTCTTACTAACAGAAGTTAAATTGTCCAGAAATAACAAATTAGACTTGAATAAGCCTTGCTGCACAGATTGGGTTACAGGAACATGAGGAGTAAGCCAGTAACCCCAAGATATTTTTCAGTTTTAATCATTTGCTTTCATTCAGAGTCCTGCATCTCAAAGGAGTCTTAACATGAGTAATCTGTATAGAAACCTATACATCCCTGGGAAACTCAGATGCTGACTAGTCTGTAAGCCCCATTCCCCCTTGTTTTTAACATTTTAAGAATTTTCTTCCATTCAGTTTCTAGAAGAATTTTGCTTGCTCTCAACTCTAACCTATCTGGCAAGGGAGCTCTTTCTAAGAGACTAATTCTTACCCTGAAAATTTCACATCAGCTGTCTGTTACATATTGCTGGATCCAGGTATTCAGCAAAAAGGATCTACACTGTGCTTAAAAATAATATTTTTTAAAAAAAAGTAAATGGCCAAGAACAGCAGCACATCTCCATTGTAATGCAAATAAAAGATAATTCTGCTTTTAATTGATACGTATTTTTCCTGAGGAAGGGCAGGGGCACAAACTGCAAGGGAAAAAAGTAGCAAGAAATTATAAGAAGGGGAAATAAAGTTGGGGTTGTGGCAGTCAGCTTGTCTCCTTTCCAGCTGTGAACACTCATGAGAAATGCTGGAGATTACTTACCCATAGGATTTGCTTTAGGGAAAAGCACAGACAAATCCTTCTTGGGGATTTTAGGAAGGGACTGGATATAACTCTTGGCCTGAAAGAGCGAGGAAAGCACAGTCACTGCACGTGGACAGGTGTGAAATACAGACAGCTCTCAGTCTCACGGCTCTGATGAGCAAAGGCAAATGAAGAGGAGAGCAAAGCATCCCAGCTGTCCCATTTCAGCAAGCAGTTTACAAGGAACTATTTTTATCAGTCAAGACAAGAGAAATACTTTTGTTTTAAGAGCCAAGCTGGGGAAGAGAGAAGATTGGGAGTTTGTGGAGCATCAGGGACCTCACGTGGGAGTCCCTGCCAAACACAGCCATTCCCAGTGCAGCTCCAGGTCCATCAGATGTGCCACCAGCACAGAGAGATGCCTTCCTTGCCCGGGGGAAAAGGCTGCATTTCCCTGCTGCTGTAGAGACAGCACCTCTCCCACACCAAACACAAGTCAGCCTCTGACACCTCTGCCAGCAGGACCCAAACCCACAGGGAGCTTCCTTACCGCTTTGTCCTCCAGCTTCTCCAAAAAGTCCTCTCCTGGATGCCCTGTTACTTTCAGGATCTGGGTCAGTTGATCCAGGTCTGGCAAGCTGTGTTAAAGATCCAAAGACCTTTTGAGGAGCAAACCCTGCACAGCCCCACCACAGCTCAGCCTGCCAGAGTACAGTTAGCTCATGATACAAACCCACCACAGTCACACAAGTAGAGATTCTTTAATCTGGCAAAAAGAGCTCCAAGCCTTTCTTCCTGGCATGGCATTTCCATCAACAGATCATTTTTCTGGCACAACTATGCCAGGACACACATCCATGGGCTTGGAAGGATATGCAAAGCTTTGGGAATGGAGCTATGGGCACACAAGGTTGAACTGCTGATGAAGAACCCCGCCACTACAGAGGTGTATTTCTGAGGTGCCCTTTTGTTTTCCTCCCCAAAAAGACTGGTCCTTGTGATCACCTCCTGATAAACCAGACTGACATCTGTTTTTCTCAGTAGCCTCATTCATAAAAACTGTTCCACACACACCAAGAATTCTTACTCTGCTCAGGGAAAAGGTTAGCCTTGAAAGGATACAGTCTCTTCCTTTAAAGAGCGTTTTCCCAGTCAGCATTTCTGCCATGATACAGCCAATAGACCAGATATCCACTGTTCAGAGAGAAAAGAAGGGAGGGGGGAAAAGAAAGGGAAAAAAAAGATAATTAAAAAGGCAGCAGTGGTTGCTGGGTCTGTCACTTTTGCTGTTGCTTGCAGCAAGCACTGTTTTAAATTTCTCTCCCTCCCACCCTCCTCTGTTCTTTCTATGCTGCTAAAATCTCTGCTTTCATCATTTCCTGCAAGCACCAGCTCTGGGAGTTGTGTAACCCCTCTGGCACCTGCTCTGCTCCAGGGAGCACTGATGATAAAGAGGAAAAACAACTGGACAATTCTGTGAGATTTGAGCCAGCAGGATGCCCCAGCTCATCACCAGGGAGTCACACTGCTGGGGCAGGGCTGCTCACCTGTCTGGTTGTAATGCATCCAGTTCAGGATGACTTCTGGGGCTCTGTACCACCGTGTGACCACATAGCCAGTCATCTCAGCATCAGCCTGTCTGGCCAGGCCAAAATCCAGGATCTGCAGGGCCAAAGGAAGAATAAGGAGAAGGGAGGGCAGGAGAGAAAAGAGAAATCCTATGGGCAAGGGAGACTTTACTTCTAAGAGAAAATGGAGTAGCTCCAATCAGATAATAACTAAGCTCCAACTACACCACAGACACGCATGGGATGGTTCAAAGAATTAATATGTCTTAATTCCACTGTAAATTGCAAGCCCCATTGTCATGAGAAGACCCTGCTGAAGGGATCAGTGCTTTGTGCTCCCTGGAAGGTCATTGCCTTTCTTGAAGCTTAAGTTTTGAGTTAATGTGCTCTATTGGAGTTGGTCTGTGACCTGGTGGTGAAGGCATGCTCCCAGGCCACCACAACTCACCCTTTCCTATAAGAACACCTTGCAGGTGACACAGCATGGCCTCTCCCTCAATGCTGGAGATGAGCAAGCTTGACCCAACCTTTATGGGCAGCAGAGCCACTCCCTGAAATATATATTACAGAAAATGCATGCTAGAGCAGCACACCAGCCAGCAGCAAGCAAACCCTTCAGAAAAACCCTGAAAATGACTTTGTCTGGAATCACAGCCACAATGTCCATGAGGACCAAAGGGTAACTGCAGTTAAATCCAGTTACCCTTCAGGGATCATTCACCTGCTGCAAGTATTGCTCAGCAGTGCTGAATTTCTCTAGGAAGTCATTCCACACTGCCATCCCTGTGGATTACAGTGACAGAAGGCTCATTGGAAGTCTTGTGTCCTGATTCAGCAAGTGACATCAGCAGGGGAGTATTTCCCACTGCTGCAGCAGCCAAGGAACACAATGCCTGGAATGGAGGCTTGGGAGGAAAGAGGAAACATGACAGTGCCAATTTCCTGCTGGCAGAGCAGTTCCTCCATGAGCTGATGTGCTGCAAAGTGCTGCTTTGCCACCTACCTTCAGCTGGCAGTCTTCATTCACAGCCAGGTTACTTGGCTTCAGGTCCTACAACAGAGAAATGGGATGGTTCAAGTTGCAAAACGTCAACACAACTCTCAGTTGAACCTGTGCTTGCCTTTGATGTGGTCCCATAACACTCCAGGTTCAGTATCAATTCAGCAAATGACTGAATAAACACCACGTACAGCTTTAGATCACTATTTGATTCTTTTCTGAAACAGTTTTAATTCAAAAAGCATCATAAAATGCTTCTCAGAAAATACAGCATTTTCTCAAAATGCTGCACAAATCAGCAAATACAAACAAATATAGAGCAGACAGGATGGAAAATTAGAGCAGACAATGCTATTAGTGAAGTGATGGTTTCAAGTTAATAGGAATGTATTAACTTTATGACTATGCTGTGTTTCTCAGAGAAAAATCAGAATAAGAGCACACATGAACTTACCCTGTGGACGATGCCAGCTGAATGAATATACTGCAATAAAAAGAGGAGCCACAATGTGATCACCAGCAGACAAATTTTTCTGTTCTCCAGCAGAGAAACAAAGAGCTACAAACAAGAACTTGCTGAGAACAAACCTCTGCAGCCTTCTACAGGTCCCTGGTCCCTAGGGCAGCAGTTTGAAAAGAAATTTCTGCCCCAAATTACTGGCAGTATTTACAATGCTATTGCCAGTCTAAAGAAGATGCATAAAGCAGAAGAGGAGGGAAGAAGCAATAGTTCCTTAGAGCAACAGCTTCAAAGTCATCAAGGTTACAGCAGATGACATGAGAACATGGTTATTTTGGGTGTTCAAAAACATAATCTCATCCCAAAAACATAAAATTGCAAAAACTGACTACAGGGGTATCAGCACACCAGTCAAACCTTCTGTGTGTTCTTCCCCCCTATATTTAAACCCAAGGCAGCACTGGCCTGGGGAGAGGTGTGACTTGGGTGAACCCATTGATGCCTGTAAGCCACTGCTGTGACTCCAGGTGGAGGATGTGAGAGGACAGCTGGAAAGCTCTGTCTCTACATCCCAGAGTTTGCAGTGATTGCTTTCAGCTCCCTCAAAGCCTATTCCTTCCTTATGCTCCTGAATAGAAAATCATTCCCTCTGTGTTTCCCCTGAGAGCCTCTGTGATGGGTTCAGAGAAACTTCTGCTGCTGCCAGTGTCTCTCTCTCTGTGCAGAGTTTTGGGCAAGGCAAAGAGAGGAGCAAGTGCTGCCATGGAAAACCCATCCCAAGGCCTTTGATACCCAACTGACTGATGTAGGCAAACACTAATTTTACTGATGTGTGCTGGAACAGGAATGGTTCACCAGCCAATAGCTGTTCTGAGGGGGTGCCATGAACTCCCCACATCCTCCTGTACAGTATTGGAGGGGAGTTTAGTTAGGCTCAACCCAGAGGTGACACACAGAGGAGACAGGGAGTCACTAAACTCCTCCAGACCCACCTACCTTCAGCCCTTTCAGCATTTGGTAGACCAGGTACTGGATCTTTTCGTCACTGAATTCATGTCCCATGATCTTTTGTAAATCTGTCCGCATGTATGGCATCACCAGGTAGCTAAAAGGCAGTAAAACAAGGCCCTGAGTCTGGAAGAAAAATGCAGGGGACCAGGCTAGCCTTGTTCTCACTTGGTTTGCTTTTTCTGGCTCTGTAACTCACTGTAAGGAAGATGAGTTGTTGTGACTGTTCCTGGCTAACTAGCACATCCTGCAGAGAAGCTGGAATTTCAACCTGTTCTGAAAATTGCTCTTTCTCCTCCCCTGAAATCAGATATCTGATGTCAAGTAAGGACAAGGCTCTTCAGGATCCTGAATTAGTTTAAACCTCAAGTGAAGCTCAGTTTTGGATGGCCTTTCACCACCCAGGAGCTGAAAAATCTTACACAGCAAAGCAGCTGCATTGGCTCCCAAATTTGTCATTGTAATGTTCTCCAGCCCTTCCTCAGAAGACAACATCCAGATTTCCTCAATACCTGAAGAAAGCTGGATGTTGTCTTCTGAGGCATCCAGCTTTACTTCAGTACCTGCCTGCTGAGGCTGCTAATTAATTGATGGTCTTCCTGCAGGAACTGCTCTGAGAACCTTCAATGCTCTTCCTGCAGGCTGCTAACACTCAGCCATCCCAAACCCAGGCACACGCTGCTCATCTGCAGTGATGGGGAGGGGAAAAGAACTTGTCCAACCTGACCATGAACATGGAGGGAAAATGCCAAAAAAACTAATTGAGAAGAGCCAGAATCAAGAGCAAAAGAAGGACAGTTCTTTCAAATTCTAAATTTAATTGCCCTGAGGCCTGATGAACAATACTTCTCCCATTCTGAGTGCAGCCCCTTAGCTCAGCAGTCACACAGTGATCACGGATCACTCCAGGTGTGATGCACCATGGAATGTAACACATCCTCATTGCACAGCTTGCTCTGTGTGTGCTGTGGTGTCCCAGCTGTGAGCAGGGGTGGGATCTGGTTACGTCTTCTGGGTGTGTCAGCCAGGGGAGCTGATGTGTGCCCTTGGTTTTCTCTGCGTTTTTTGGGGATGCCTGGATTCCAGTCTGGTCCCTTTGCACCTCTACCCTCTCTGTTATGTTCCTGCTAAGACACAGCTGTCTTGGAAAATAGTTCAGTCTACACAGAGCAAACAACTCCAGACTTACAAGTCCTGGAAGCCATGGTAGGAGGCAGTGGAGGTGAAGACATCAAGCAGCCCAATGACCTGAGGAAGGAGAGAAGCCCACATTTAAATCTGGAAAGCATTTGCTGTGCACATGGCACTCATCAGCTCTCCACTGGCACATGCACGTGGGTGAACACAGATAATTCCATCTGAGGAACCCAGGGACTCCTCACTGATGCTGCACAAATGTTTTCCCTCTTACTAATACCTGGGCTCACCCATTACACACCTGAGCACAGCAGACAGGTCACAGGTAAACCCTGAGACCGCCTGCACATACCAAATGTCAATTAAAACACAGGTGATGCCACCAAAAAGGACTTGCTTCCAGGTGGCAAGGAAACACCCCTGTGTCAGCAGGAAGAGGAGAAATGGGCACTCACGTTCTCATGCTGCATGTGCTTCAGCAGCATCAGCTCTCTGTAGGCCCTCTTGGCAAAGATCTCTGACTGGAAGGGGCGGCACAGCTTCTTGATGGCCACTTTCTCCCCCGTCTTCTTGTCTATGGCTGAACTGCAGCAGGGAAATAAAAACCATTCTGATGTCAGCAATGAGTTTTAACAGATTCTGCAACCCCACAGGTCATCTCCTAGAGAAGAGTTGATTCCTGTGTTTGCAGGACAGCAGAGAAAGGCCCTTTGAGGAGCTCAGTGGAGCTCTGCACACAGAGATGTTACCCTGTGTGGCTTGGGGCAGCAGAGCACAGCCTGTGCTCTTTGGGGGATGAGGTGGGACACCAAGAAAAGCATGAGTGGCTCATCTTTATTCCCTTTAACCTACAGAGATGAGCTGGAGGTAAGAGAGCTGTGAGAAAAGGGAAACGTAATGGTTAAAGGTCAGAACTAGTTCTAACTGCCTTCTCCTTCCCTAATGCATGGAGATAAGAGAATAAAGATATGGAAATTTCTGCTTTGCCATCTGCTTGGAGGTTGTTATATTCTAGGGCAGGCCAGCTGCCTTCACTGTATTCTGGAGCAAAGACAGTGGATGTCACATGTTGAAAATGCTGCTGCAATTAATCCTGCTGTGTTCAGAATCCTTGATTACACATTTGCAGGTCTGGCTGAAAATGAGACTCTTCTGTAAAGCTGATGAAAACGTGGTGCAGCAGCCATTGCTACAGACAGGCTGTGTTATTCCTGCTGGTCACATTGGCTGTTTGCAGCTGGACACAGCAATCCTGTGACAGCTCCTCTTCCTCCTTGCTCAGATTGCAAAGGAGGGAAGGGAGGTCCTCAGACAGACAGACACACAGACAGCTGCAATTCAGGGTTCTCAGGGCTGTTTTCCAGGGGTGTCTCAGCCCCACCTTGACCCCTCCCAAGAGGCAAACAGATTAAAAAAAAAGGGTCTTCCCTGCCAAATCCTGCTGTGGATTCCCAGAGCAGTTCCCACTGCTTCAGAAATCCCTATCCCATCTCCCACGGGAACAGAAGAGCTGGAAATCATCATGTTCAATCCCATGGGTTCCAGCTGCATCCTCCAGCCTTGCACTGACAAATATGAGTCAGGAGAAGCAAAGGAAGTGCAGGAACAGTTACACAAGGCAGCTGTAGCACTGAAGATGCTGCAGGGTGTCCTGGGAGGACTCTTAGTGAGGTTTTGTCTCTGTTTCAGGACTTGAGCAGATGTCAGCAGAGGGGACAGCACTGTGTAAAATTTTTGGAGGAGCCAGGAAAATAAGAGGAAGGGACTCAGACCAGAGAGCCAAAGTGCAGAATCCAAGGCAGATTTCCTGATCTGAGAGTGTCCTCCCAGCTGCTGCCCTACAGAGCATCTAACCCCAGCACCCAGCACAGGAGAGCTGCTGGTGGAGCTTCAGCCTGCACAGCACAGACAGAGCTGGTTACAGCCCGGCCATCATCACAGCCCAGAGCCCCCAGTGCTCTCCCCAGCACAGATCCAGTGAACAGATGCAGTTTGGGGTGACCTCGGGCAGGCAGAGCTGTGTCCCTGCCTTGGCTGGCAGAGATCGGCAACACCAGCGTTGGAGAGGTCAGAAGATTCTTCTTTCACAATGACACTCAGCTGGGAGCCAAATCACTACAGATTCCAGTAAATTAATAAGGGGAGAAAAAAGCCTTTGCTGTTTCTCCTGAGATACTTTCTCAGCTGCTCAAGAAGGTGTAAAAGCCGCTGCTGCATAAGGCAGGAAATTTTCCCAGCAATTCCCAGCAGAGGACAGCAAATCCTAACTCCACATTTTCTGCCTCAGCTTCGTACAGGAGTCAGCATCGAGCTCTCCCCGCTCAGCTCTGTCCATTCAAAACCACCACGCACCTCCGGGCTGCTTCAACCTCCTTGAGAGCTCCAGAGGAGCTGAGAGTTTTGCAGGGACCAGTAAAGATTTCTTTTGATGTTTGGGGCTTTTTGGGTAGGCAAGAAAACTTCGAAAGGATTTCTCTCTTTTTTTTCTTTTTGTCCTGTTTTTATTTTTCTTCCTGATTTTCTCTGTGATAAAAATCAGAGAACACTGTACAAATAGAAATTAAAAGTCAAGTCTAATCTTGCCTGATTTTGCAGGACTTAGTTAAGAATCTAAGAAGCATGAACACATCTGGGCAGCCAAGTGGGTGCCTCTCTGTAAACTGGAAACTGGGGGAAAGGACAAAACCTGGGCACCACGGTTTCAGGATTAGTGCCAGTGGCAGGCCAGACTTTGCCCAACACCTGTGAAAAAAAATGGACACACCTTTTTTTTTATAATTATTTTTAGCTCAGCATGTTATGAAATAAGGGCTCTCTTCAGATGCTATCAATGGACTGTTTCATATTGAACCTTTCAGAGTTGCCCATCTCTGGTTTGTCAGTGTAAACCCAGCAATGTCTGACTTGTGCTTTTGCTCTGGCTTCAGGCACCTTTGCCCGGCCGAATAATTAATAGCAGCTCCTGCTCCTCTCTTGTAGCTGGGGTTTATCATTAGCCATGAAGGAAGTCCCTGTCTGTTACTGATCCTGGTGTACAGTAACCTCTATCCACTTTATTATTTCAAACTGGAAACAGTATCAGGGTGGGGGTTGTATTGTCCAGCTACTTCCCCCAGGCAGCCCCGCATCAGCTGCCTGGGGCTGGGCAAGGACAGCCTGTTCCAGCTCCCGCCTCTGTAATCACCGACAAACCTCATCCAGACACCCCGGTATTCCCCCACCGGTGCTGCCAGACAGGAACCTTAACGCAAACTCGAGTCCAAAGCAGCTCAAAATCTCCCTGACCCCAGTGCCGAGGTGTCGCTCGGCTGCCCTGGCACCTCTGCCCTGCCCTGCCAGCTCCCCTCTGCCCACCCGGGCTGACCAAAGGGGGAAACATTTCCTTCAAGCGAGCGAGTCTCCAGCCGTGCACTGGAGCAGGAGACAGCCTGCCCCCATCACACGTGCAAATGTCCTCCCTTAATGGGGGGGTGCTGCCAAGCACCTCCTCGTTTCCCCCCCGGCACGGAAGCTCAAACGCCCCCAGGCCGCCCCGCGCTGCCGCGGGCGGTGCGAGCAGGACCCCACTCACCACACGGAGCCGTAGGCCCCGGAGCCCAGCGGGTGGAGGGCTGTGTATCTCCTGGGCAGCTCCCAGAGCGTGTTGTTCACCTCCTGTCTGTAAAAGCCTCTTCTCCTTGCGATGTTCATCGCCCGACGGGTGCGGGACAGCCACCCCCCCAGAGTAGTGGAGTACGGGAGGGCTTCTGGGGTGAGAGCGGGACAGGGAGGCTCCCTGCGCTGGTAGAAAACGCTCTAGCAAGTTTCCTTCTCTGTTTTCAGCTGTTACGAGCGTGAAGGGACATGTCTTTGGGCCCTCCTCCCTCCGCCTCCACATTGGCAGAGGTGAGGCATCAGGTTTCCTGACACGCCTCGGTGTTGTACAGGTGCCTCTGGGCTCCGCTGCAGCAGGGGAGCACCCAGCCCCGCTCGGGCACGCCTCTGGCAGCCCCTGTCATGCACAGCTCCCGCTCTGCTGCTCCATCAGCCGAGAAATATCCTCACGGGGCTCGGGCAGGGGCTCCTGAAATCCCTCCTCCAAACAAGGGATGAGTAAGGACTGACTCGTCGAGCCGGGGAATCCGAGGGACAAGCCACAGACACGCGTCAGACACGGTGTCAGACACGATGTCAGACAAAACGTCAGGGACATCCTTCTCTCAAAGCCCAGCTCCAGGCTCGTGACAAACACCACGGGATCACATCGATGTGATTTTCCCCCAAGCCCGGCTTCCAGCAGCGAGGGGAGGTGCTGAAAGTAGGCTGAGCTTCTCCAAGGGACTGCAGCGAGGGGTTTCAGGAGCAGCTGTGAGACGGCAACAGCCCCAGCACGGTTCGTGCCCCAGGCTCTGCTGGGTGCGGTTTCCGGCAGCAGCTCTCACCCCGTCCCGGCTCTTCTTGGACCAAACAAAGCCGGTGTTCGCTGCCGTGTCTGTGACCAGCCAGCCCAGCGCAGCCGGCCCAGGAGAAACACCATTCCTGGTGAGCAGAGAGCACCTCAACATCTCACTGCAGCATCAGGAGGCTCAGGTGGGGCTCCCACACAGGAGGTGCATCCTCCCCACTCCCCAGAGGAAGTGACTAAGCCGAGCCTTACCGAGCCAGCCTGGCTGCTTGCACAGTGTTCTACCCCAGCTGCCCTCCACCCTGCCCAGAGCCTCTGCTCCTTCCATACCGATCACCTGCAAAGGTGTCCCTACACGAACAGCACCGTCAGGGGGCCAGGAAAAATTCACTGTGCCTGCTTTTTGTGCAACCACGGCATTGGGCCTCGTGCTCTCCAAGCAGCCCCAGTAGAGCCTGATGTTCATAAACACAAAACAGGGACGAGGGACAATGGCAGATCTGGGGACATGAGCCCTGGCTGCAGCAGAGCCCAGAAATCATCCACAGCTCGGCTGGGTCTATAAATACACCTGTGAGCAAGAGGAGGCACAGCAAAAGCTCCTGCTCCTTAAGCAAACATGGAACTCCTGGGTTATTTGATGAACACACGCAGGCAATCAGTGCCCAATTAGGGAGCCCTGAATAGCTGGGGCATGTCTGGGCTGTACTGAGATGAGTTAACCTCAGTGACCAAATCAAACAGGAAACTTCAGGATCGTGGAAACCTTTAGGTTGGAAAAGACCTTCAAGGTCAAGTGTAACTGTGAGCCCAACTCTGCTAAGACCACAAAAAAAAGTGGTGGGATGACCCAAAAATCCTTTTCCAGGCACTCTCTGGGCAGCTGGGGGTGACAATCAGGGTTACAATTTTGACCATGCTTCCCTTCTAGTAATAAACATTTCATCGTGGCCCTACCCAACTCCCAGCACGTTGTTCCACCCTGTGATGGCCCCAGCAGTGACTGGAGCACAGTTGGACAGTAATTTACAGGTGTTGCACACTGCCTGTTAAGCTTCATGAGTTCAGTAATTTGATTTTATAGATGTAGTTTATTTTTTTCTCCTCAGTTCAGTTCTCACTGATTCTAGATTTCTTTTGCTGATCAGGATATTGTAACAGCACATTCTGGAATTACAGTTCTCGGGTGTTTGGGATTGGGTTTTTTTCTCCCAGAAAACAACACATGACTGGTCCTGTTTAGGCTTTTTCTCCCCCCCTCCTCAATTTAGCAGATAGCAAAAATGAACAGGAAGAATCATGGAGCTGAGAGAACACCCCCAGCACTGTTCCTTATCTTTCCTCAAATCAGCTGCTGTGGGAGTGGGGATCAGCTGCCTGGTTGGGATCAGCACCACCTCCCTTGGTTCATCAGGGCCCAGCACTGCAGTGATTGTGGGTTGTGTGTGAAGAACAGCTCTGGGCAACCCAAATTCTTCTGTGGGAGTGACACTGATACACAAGAGAAGCTGGAAAAGCTCCACTGTGGTGATCCTTCCACCACCAACTAGATGGCAGCTGAAGAGGAAAAAACAAATCACTTGTAAAAGGCAAACAAGTATAACCCAGTCCTACTGGGGGTCCCAGGGAAGCAGCAGGACTCTGCTCTGTCAGTGCTGAATTATTGCTGCCCTTCACTGAACAGAGAATAAAAACTTGGGGGGTGTGGTGGTTTCTGTGTCCAGTACTCATGGTCTGACTCAAGTTATTTTTGTAGCAAAGAATTCACTTGGGACAAACACGGCCAAGAAACCCCACGGCAGCAGAGTCAGCCCCAAGGCATGGCCTTGTCCCCTCCCAGCCCAGCAGAGAAATTCACACCAGGCTAAAACTCAACACTTCACAGTGCAAGAGGTTTCCAAGTACCAGCAGTGCAGTAAATCTGAAAAATAGATTTTATTTTTTAACCAGTGGTATTGTGACATCTTATCTGGCATAACCAATTACAGCAAAATCCATGGATAGAAACAAAAGAGCAGATCTCTGCTTTTGGGTGCAGCCTCCTGCCCAGGCAGCTGAGCACAGCAGGGCACTGGCAGCAGGGAGTTTGTGCCCCAGGGGCTCCTCAGAGGACAGACTCCAATGAACCATTCCCACTCACACACACACAGACACACCCACACACACAACACCGAGAGGTTTTTAAAAATCTTGAGCAATATTTCTGCATGAAATCACACGGGAGCATCTACACATAAAATGGCTGATAAAAATAATCTTGCTGTAGGTTTACATAGTCTATCTACATTTTCCTTTCACTACCCAGACTGCTGGCCCAGCAGAAAAGGGAAGGTTTTCTTGTCTTGATTTTGTTGGGCTGTGGAGAGTTTTATCCTAGAGCACAACAGAGCTGCTCTCTTCATCTCAGCCCAGACCTTTATTAAAACATTTGGCCTGAAGAGATCTCTGGGAAGAATCAATGGCTTTGTCCACGTCCCATCCCTTTGTGCTGCCTCTTCAAAAATGGGGCAAAAACACTACAAAAAACACTCTGCCCCACAGGTAACAAGAATACAAAATACTGCAAAAGCCTTTCTCCTCACATACACGGGTACATTGCCCACACAGGATGCCTGCAACAAATTAAAAGTCTAAAACTGTTTCCTCCAGAAGCCAGAAAATTGGACTCCTGAGCTCCCCAGCTACAGAAGGAGCACACAAACATGCTGAGAAACCTCCCTCCTGCCAGTCTCTAACTCTGGCCACTTCACTCATGCAGAGTCCTGGAAAATACAAAATATTTGAACCATGTTTGTATGCAAACATACTCCCTTCTCCTGTTTCCTCGGGCAGAGATCAACCTGCTAAGAAATAGCCAAGAAGCTCTTATGTGAGAGGATAAAAAAAACCTTCTAGCAAATGTTAGTTTTATGTATATAAATATTTGTATTTATAGATATAGACAGTGAAAGGGTGATTGTGTGTTTATGCATGCTTATTTCTTTGCTTTGGATTCCAATACTTCTAAAAAAAAAATCTTTTCAGGAAATAACTTAAGTTCTGGCACAAGATACTATAGTCATTTCTTTACAGAACATTTTTTACACTTGATCTCACAAGAAACCTTTCAGCCCAAGCTCTCCTCCTCTGCAGGGAGAAGGTCAGAACAAAGAAAAAGGTGCATGTTTCTCTGTTGTTGGACATGACATCCTTCCCTCGCTGAAGCCTCTAGGATGGCAGCTATTTCACAAGGAGCTGCAGCACAGGAGGAAGGGTGCTGTGATTTTATGGCACTGCCTGAGGTACTCAGTAAACATTTCACTGACAATTGAACTGCCCCCAGTGCCATCCCCAAAAAGTAAGGACAAAAATCAAGCAGCTCTACATGCACATACAGCTACAACATGCAAAAACACACCACCTTGCAGGGAACAGAATACACAAACGTGTGGCTAGCAAGGATCTTCCCCAACCTCTGGCTCCTGGGAGATAATGCTGAGAAGCCTCAGAACGAGAGGAAAAGAGAAAAACACAGGAATACCCAATCCAGGGGTTGAAGTTGTCACCTCAAAGTTACTTCCCAATTACACTGAGTTCATGCCTGGCTACCTGGGAGCCTTCACCCTTCAAGAACAGTGGGTCAGATTTCCACCCCAGACTTCCTTTTCCCTCTCTCCCCATTCATTTAAGGCACAAACATATTTACAGTTTCAAACAACATCTTTTTTGTGTTCCAAGAATCAGACACTGGAAGGCCTCTACTCTCTGCTGTACCAGGAAGATCTGGATGTAAATCAGACACCTGGCACTGAACATGGACACCCCTCAACCCCACCTTCAGTCCTGAAGAAAACAGAGGACTCTCTAAGCCTAGAAACCAACTTCCATTCTTTTTGAGGTTACTCAGTTGTAGGAGAATTGATAAATGGCAATGATTGCAACCAAACCTTTATCTGTCACCTTGCCCACCTCACCTCAGCAGTGCAGACTGGTGGTGCACTGTGGACTCTGGAAGAACTAAGTGCAGTCAGAACAGGTCTCCAGAGGCTTGCCCCAGGCTGTACACAGAATACAAGAGCATGCAGCATGTTTACATAGACTCAGCTTCCTTCCCTCCCCCCTCCCTCCCCAGTTCAACACACACAAAACCCCTCCACTAAGGAGAATATTGTTGTGATGAGGCACTTGAAGGATAATTGGAGAGTCCCTATGAAAAGGCCTTCCCTTCACAGTGAAGTGGGACAAACAGAAGAGAGCAGTTTCTCAGGACTCCATCTCCTCTTGGTCAAGCGGGGGTGGCACAAAGCTGATTACTTCATCATAAGTCAGGCCTGGGGGAGAAGTGGGACACAAATTTAGCAGCAGGACTATGACAGCACTACCAGACACACCTCAGGCAAGAAAACCTGCAGCAATCTCAAATGTTCTAACACTATGTGAAACAAAAATAATTGTTTAATTAAGACAAAAAAGAATGGTTACTCTGCTCTCAGAGACCAACATACACAATAATAAGATACTTCCAGAGCATGGAGGAGATGTAAGTTTGAAAACAAAGAAATGTTGGTGTGCTCCTGGTAGTAATTAATTACCAGGGACTGTGCTAAATATGCACACAGCACGTGGTAGATTCACTTAGTGCAGCAACAGGATTAACAGGATGCCCATGTTTTTATCACTTTCTTCTGTGCCTCTAACCATGGCTGAGTGGAACCTCAGCTCATGGGATGGGGAGGAGAAGACTGAGGGGACTCATCAAGGTCTGAGAGGGGCAGCTCCAATCTCTGCTCTCTGAGAGCACTGACAGGACCCAGGGAAGGGCTGGAGCTGTGTCAGGAGGGTTGGGTTGGATATCAGGGAAAGCTTCTTCCCCCAGAGGGTGCTGGGCACTGCCCAGGCTCCCCAGGGAATGGGCACAGCCCTGAGGCTGCCAGAGCTCCAGGAGATCTTGGACAATGCTCTCAGGGATGCCCAGGGTGGGATTCTGGGGCTGTACAGGACCAGGAGTTGGACTCCATGATCCCTGCGGCTCCCTTCCAACTCAGGACATTCCATCATTCTACAACCACAAGAGAAGCTGATTTTCTCTCCCTCCCCTCCCCCAGACTCACTTTTCCATTCCTCAATCTCAAGTTCTCTGCTTTCAAAGGACTGGTCATAGGGGTCGGCCACGGGCTCGTCGTCGGGGTCATGGTACTGGGCGAAGTAGGCGTGTGCCAGCGCCTCGGCCGCCGTGATGCGCTTGTCCGTGTCCAGCACCAGCATCTTCTCCAGCAGGTCCACGGCTGCAGGGGCACCAGACAGAGAGGATTTCTCACATGAGCTGTGGGGCTCTGCTCTGAAATGTGAAGCTCCTAAAAGCTCGACACAGATGAGGAATCTGAAGTCCCTCAGGAGCTGTCAGAGTCCCCTTTGGATGAGCTGGGACCCGAGGAAGGGAGTTTGAACCCTGGACAGGGGGTGTGGAGCTGGTCCAGGAGGGTTGGAGACCTTGG
>JBBMKD010000096.1:5399738-5435151 GCA_037834095.1 Argya squamiceps | reverse complement strand
CCCCCCCCCTCCCCCCCCCCACCCCCACCCAGCCACAGCGACAGGTGGGACCCGCGGGCTCGGCGTGCCCTGTGCGGGGCTGTGGGGTCCTGCGGGCCCCTGTGCGGGGCTGGGGGAGTGCTGTGGGTGTGGGGAATGCGTGACCGTGGGGCAGTGTGGGGTTGGGGACAGGCGCGCGGGGCTGAGAGACCCCGCCTGGGGGACATTTGGGGGACATCAGCGTCCCGTGTGGGGCTGGGGCGTTGGGGAAGGGGATGGTGACCTCGGCGGGTGCTGTGGGGTGAGGATAGGAGCGGGGTTCCTGCCCCACGGAGCCTCCCCAGCAATGCCGGGAGCAGTTCCCGCAGCGCTGCCCGGGCGGTGCTGCGGGCACGGCGATGCTCCGGTACACCCCGGGATGCTCCGGCACACCCCGGGATGCTCCGGCACACCCCGGGATGCTCCGGCACACCCCGAGGTGCTCCGGCACACCCCGGGGTGCTCTGGCACACTCCGGGATGCTCCGCTACACCCCGAGATGCTCCGGTACAACCCGGGATGCTCCGCTACACCCCGGGGTGCTCCGCTACACCCCGAGATGCTCCGCTACACCCCGGGGTGCTCTGGCACACCCCGGGATGCTCCGGCACACCCCGAGATGCTGCTCGCCGGAGGGGATATTTCTTTTCCCCGCTTCACCTTCCCATCCGAGTCTCTCGGGTGCAGCCGAAGCGTTTCTTTTAACACCGACCGACCAGAGACACCCCGCAGGGTGTGTGCATCACTATACAGAGCCTTTGGCAGCAGGTAGAAGTGGTTGCACAAGGTAAATGTGATTTTTTTTAAGTTTCTGCGATTTTCCCCTCCCCTCCGGGCATAAAAACTCTTCCAGAGCTTCTGTTTTTAAAATGCACGTTCGAGTGAGCTTGCTCTTCCCAGGAAACTCTATTTTGCACAATGGGCTGTAGGAACTCGTGGGAGATGTGTCTGTCATCGGTGTGTCCCCAGGCTGCAGCTTCCAGCTGAGGCTCCAATGCTGCACCGTATTTCTGTCCTCACCGGTGCAAGTGATAAAAGTACCCTTAAAAATAAAATATAATGGAAAAAAGAAAGCCAGGAGCTGATACTTTAAGGTTTTAAATGCAGAGTTTAAATAGTGTCTCACCCTAATGAGCTGCTAAACCTGAGGTGGATATGAGGACATCACTGGGATATCAAAGCCAACCTGGGAAGTGGCATTAAAAGTTAAAAAAAGTTGAAAGCTCAGATTGCTCCTTCCTTTAAAACATGAGAAATCTGCCTCCCTCCTGCCTCCTCCCCTGTCCTGTTGAAGGGCTTGGGAGAAGAAAATCATTAAATACATTTGGCAGAGCCTGTAACTGGCTTTTATGGACTGTCTTTCCAAAGGTGCTGTGGGTGTGATTTGGGTGGCAGTGCTGCAACTCAGAGACACTTAGCTTGTATTTCCAGCCTGGTACTCTGGAAATGGGACAACATTTCTGGGGAGGGGACAGAAATATCCCTGACAGAGAGGGAACAACAGCCACAACCTCCAGGGGGTTAACCAGGAGTGTGGGGCTAAGCAGGAATCCAAATGGTGCAGGAGTTTTGGAACACAGGGGTGGGATGGAGGGGTGCTGGGTGGGTTGCTGGTCCTTGAAGGGGTGCTGGTCCTCATCCCCACCATGGTGGGTGATAGCAGCACCCTGAGGGGTGCAGGAGGACAAGGTAAGGGTGTGATGGAGCTGGGTGCTCACAGCAGCCAGGAGTGCTGGTGGGGGAAGGAGTAGTTGAGTTTTCTGAGGGCTTGGGTGATGGAGTTGGGGTTTGTGCTGGGAAAAATATGTGGTGGCATGGAAAAAATCCCCAGCAGATTTCTGGGGAGTCAGTGAAGAAGTTTTCTCCTCTACTGAAATGCACAGGGAGGGGTGATGGCCTCGCTGGTGGCTCTGGGTCTGGGGGATGGAGGGGTCCAGTGGGGAAAGTTGGCATGATAAAGGCTGCTCGTGGTGCCCATCCTGCTCAGAACAGAGATGTCTGCCAGGATAATTGCTCATGCAATTATCTTTTCTTGGTTGGTTGGTTGGTTTTTTTAAAAATAAATGCAAATAACCTCATCTTCCCAAGGCTGTGTTTGCCCAGCACACACTTCAGTCACGGTGAGGTCCTTTCCCAGCACTGTTAGAGCACCTTCCTGCTGGGATGAGCCAAAAAATAAGAATAATTCCTGAGTAAGAAGCAAACTGCATCCCTCAGGAACATCACTGCTGTGTAGTTACGTGTGTTTTAATTAATTACCTGCTTGCAGAAGGAGAAAGTTTTGCTGGAAGGTTTGAGATGCTTGGCACCAAGACCTCCTCAGGCTGGCTGCAGCTCCCAGGCTGGCTCAGGGGGAAAATATTTTGTAAACAGTTTGAAAAACAGTTTGTCCTCATTTATTTCTCATTTTATACTATTTTATATCAATTTTATTTTATACTCACTCTTGGTTACATGGATTTATATAAAGTTGTTGCAGCCCCTTGAGGGAGCTGTGAAGCTCCTGCTGATCTTGTGCACAGAACAGGGAAATAGATGTTACTTAGCAAGGAATTTTTTTTATTATTTTAATGCTCTGTGCTTGTGGGTGTAAAGAAGTGGCCACAAGTGCTCTAACGTACAAGTTGTTCATGTAACTTGTTTGTCATGGAGCTGACAGGCTTTTTCCATAACTAGTAATTGTGATTAGTAAGGATTTCTGATTTTGCAAGAGAGCACGTTGGAAAATAAGGAAAATAATAGTAAAGTAACTGTCAGAAGTGAAGAGTTGGGACAGTGAGGAGCTGCAGTTAAATCATCTTCTACCTGCAGTGTCCCATCTTTGTAAATAGCAGAATTGCTCTTAGATGGAAAAACATTCTCATTGCAAGTACTTTTTGATTTACATTAAATTTAACCACTTAATAAAAAGAGCCCTGGGAGGCAAAGAGCATCATGTCCTGGGATGTGACACCACCCCAAAAAGGGGCCCAGATGGGCTGCAGCCTCCCTCCCCACCCCAGGTGATGCACACCAGTGTGTGCCTGTGCTGGCAGGGTCTGGGTGACCTGCTGGTGGTGCAGCATTGTCCCCAAAGCCGTGGTGTCCTCTCCCCCTCCTGCCCCTCACAGTGTCCCCAGAGATGGCAGTGCCACCCCAGTCCCCTCCTGTAATTTGTCCTCTTGTGATGCTTCTCCCAGAAATCCTCATTTGGCACTGGAGCAGGCTGGTGTCTCAATGGGAATTGCCCAAAATAATTTGGGCTTGCCCAAAATAATTTGGCATTTACAGGTCCCTGATGCAGATGGTTTTGGGTGCTGAGTTATTTCTGGGTGCCAGAGCTGCTGGCAGCAGTGCTGGATGCTGAGCTGGGGATTCCCTCCTTGGGATTCAGCTCTGGGATGTTCCAGGTGCTGCTCAGCCCTTGTGTGTGGGTAAAAATCATCAGAAATAAATCATCAAATACAGCATTCCCACTGCCAGGGGTCACCTGGCTGCAAGCTGCTTGGAGAAAACCCCAAATCTGTTGCGAGCAGTGAGATGCTTTTAGAAACAAAACAAAAAAATTAAATAAATCCAAGTTTAATTGCCACGTTTATTCCGGAGAAAAGGCTGAATTAAAACAGAATTGGCAAACAAGGAGTTTCTTGTTTATTCCCGTTTTGTATTTATTTTAGTCTCCCCCCCAAGCTGTCACTTGAAATTCAATTTGCTCAGCATTGGTGTAGCTGCTGCCAGGAGGCTGCTCCGAGTCGCCTGTGGAGGGCTTGGACTTCACTTGGTGTGCTGTATGGAAAGGGAAACTTCACATTTAACAGCCAGAGGTGGAACATTTAATTCCAAAAATCCAGGCTGGTCTGTTCTCCCTGGTTGTTTTGACCAGGGGAGAAGACACGACTGAAAGGAGCCCGCTCATTTTTGGTGGCAGAAAACCCAGCGAGAGGGTGCCAAGGAGTGGGTAGTGGGATATCAAGTACTTTCTCACATTTTACAGATGGTTTATATAACCTGCTTGGCTATATTATTATATTTTTTTCCTGTCCAGTTACATAATCCCAATTTATGAAGGCTTTAGGAAGTTGCATTCCCCACTGTTAGTGTCTCTATATTATAGCCTCTGAGCTTGTTTGGATGCTTGGCCTCCCTGCCAGGCATCTCCTGAGAAGCTCAGGCTGGTGTGGAACAGCTATTTATACACTCATTATTAGTGTATTTATTTAATTATTTTGCTTTAACCATCATCAAAAACTGTGTCAGCCTCTCAGGAGCAGGATGGATGCAGGCTGGTGCCTCTCCCTGCTGATGCAGAGCAAAGATTTTGGGCATTCCTGCTTTTTCCCGTGTTTTGAGGATCTGTTCTTGTGGCAGATTGACTTGCTGTGATTTTTTGTGGTGGAAAGCTGAAATCCTTGCTGGGGCCAGGGGTGGCAGGTAGGAAAGGAGCTGCAGAGCATCTGTGTGTAAAATCCTCAGCCTCATCCTGACCCTGGCACCTTCTGCCCAGGGGACAGCAGCCACCCATAAATGTCTGTGGATTTTGCTTTCCCCAGTATAAGTTTTTTCATCAAAATAAGGGAGGGAGGAAAGAAAATGCTGCTTTTTAAAACTCCCTTTCACATGAAAGTGGAGGGTGTTGTCTCTGGGTACCCACTCTGGAGGAGAGGGACCACAGGCTGCTCACAAGAGAGTTCAGAAAACCTTTATCCCTCTGATTTTTTTTTTTAAATTTTATTTTGAAGTGGCCTGGGAAAACCACCGCACCAGCATTTCCTTGCTAGAAAACCAGCAGAAGAGGCAGATTATTTTTAATGGGTTTATATTGTAAACTGGGGGGATAAAACCACTCCTCTCTGAAAGTCTTTTGTGTGTTGCTGGCACGGGCCTGTTCACCTCACTCCGGGGGATGCAGAGAGACTGAACCCATCTTGCTTTTGCCTGAGATATTTATTCTGGCAGGGTTAGTGACCCATCCTGCTCACTTGTTCCTCTCATTGCAGCTGAGGAACAGCCTCTTATTCCACATATTAAAAATAAATAAATAAGTTATTACTTGAACCTTAAATAAAACCATTCCAGAAACTCAAAAATATTAGCTAGGCAAAATGATGAAGGCAGTGTGATGGGAACATCCACTGCTGTATTTAACTGAGCTGCACACAGCAGTTTTCTTTTTCGCTTCGTTATCCTCTTAATTGTTTTAAAACCTTCCCCTGTTGCTGCTTTCCTGGTGAGAGGCAGATACCTCCTGGTCCTTGGGAGGTGACTGGGCCCTGCATCCCTCTCTGGAGTGTCCCCATGGTGTGGGTGACACTGTTTGGTACCAGGGTCTCCATGGTGTTCACCCCAGAGCAGGGACTGGCCATGGATAAAGGAGATCAGGAATTGTGCTTTGGTCTCTGCTGGATCAGGGCTCACCTTGGGGGCTTCTCAAGGTGCTGGGCAATTCAAGCAGCTCTGTTTGCATTTTGGGGTTTTTTTTGTTTGAATAAAAGTTGCCATGCCCAGCCCACCAGGGGTGTTGGCTGCTTGCACAATGTGCACGCTAGGAAGTAAATTGATCCATTTACTTACTAAGGAGTTCTTAGTTGGTGAACAATAGTTCCAAGTTTATGGCTTCCCTGTTTATTTTGAAGGAGGAGAAGAAAGTCAAGTGGTCAGGATTAAAAAAAAAAAAAAAAAGATAAAAAAGAAAAATATTAATTAACTGTGATATATGAGTGTGAGAAATGGCACTCAATGACTAGGTATGTCCTTTTGTGTTGGGGTGCAGCTGAGGATTATGTGGAGCTGCTTGTCCATTTTAGGAAGGTCATATTTTGTTAGAAATCCCAATCTGAACTCATTACCATCACCTTCCGTGGTCTCTGCTCAGCAGGCTGGCCCTGAGGTGTCTTAAAACACTCATCCAGCAGAAATCACTGCTCTGGTCTTCCCTCTCCTGCAGCACAGGCACAGCTTGCTCAGCAAGAAGGGATTTTATTGGAAACAAGTAGTTCTTGTGATGGAAGGGGAAGCAATCCACCGTGGGACAGTGGAGAGAGTCAGCTGCTGCATTAATTGGGTTATTCTTCATTATCAGCCTGTGCTGGGGCTGGAGGATGCATGTGCAGCCCTGTGCTGCTGTCCAGCTCTGGGGGCTGGGATTTGGGGAGATGATCACCAGGATCCAGGGCCCCACATCCCCCTGCTGTGCTTTCAGATTTGTTGTTTTTAAGCCTGACCTTTGCGTTTTCAAGAAACTCCCTCCTGTGTTGCAATCTGGAGCTTTCAGGGCTGCTGTGGTGCCGTGGAAGTGAAAGTGCTTTGTGCTAAGTGGGTCTTAAAAAACAAACCCCAGAGCAGCCAACTCTTATTTTTTCATCTTGTTAATTTTCATCCCAGTGAAACAATTGGACAGGATATAGCCTTGATTTATGTTTTTTTAAAGCTGATGGTAAGATGCTGTTTTGTGGAAACAGCAAGTCAAAACAGGTTCTGGCCGTAGTCTTCATCACCCCTCTCTGACCATGGTGGAACATGATCTGTGGCTCAAAACTGCTCTGTTCTCCCTTTTTCTGAAATCCTATTTTAGAATAAAACACATGTGGTTTTTAAATTTTTTTTTCTTTTTATCCCCCCCCCCCCTTCTAACCAGGTATTTCCCCGCTGTGTCTCTGGGCCTGGACTCTCCCTGCACCTTCAGACCTTCTCCAACGATTGCATGGTGGCAAGGTGAGACCTGAGACCCCTCCAAACCCTGCCCAGCCTTGCTCTTCCCCATCCCTTTCCCCTGCTGCGAGCCTCCGGGAGGGATCTGCAACATGAAGTTTCCATTTGGAGCTGGCAAATTCCTGGTATGCCGATTTCTGGGAAACGTGGCTGGGGATCGTGTGGTTGGTGAAACCCTAGCATGTGTGATACCTGTCTGTCCTCAGCCCAGGGTCAGACATCTGCATCCCATTCTGCCCTCTGAATTTTCACCTATTTCTCAGTGTTGGGAGGCAGCAACACCTATGTGGAGAGGGAATTGTAACATTAAAAAGGCTTGTTTTTATTTATTTATGTGCTTCTCCGACCAATCTGTGTTTATATCCCAGGGAAATGGAGCTCTGTGGATGTTCAGAGGAGGGAGGATGGTTTATCCTGGCTTCATTTACAGACTTACAACATTAATCTTGTGGGTAGTAGCAGCAACAGGAAAGCAGGATCTGCTTGGGGTGTCAGAAACACCCCGGGGCTTTTGCACAGAGTAATTAATTAATGCCCTCCCTGCATCCAGAGTACACAAACAAGAAGATTCAGGCTCTGACACCACCAGCAAGCTTGCTGTGCTCAGTGACATCCCTGCCTGCTCGCTATTTAAACCTCAGGGAGTAGCAGATTTATTTTTTTTTTTGCCCTACAACAGTTTGTTTCAAATTAATTGTGATTTTGGCCGCTGGCCAACCTCCTCCTGTCGCTCCAAATGGGAGATAAGTGGGAGCAGTACACTCTTTTCTCTAACCTAGTTGGAGCCGTTTTTTGCTGGACGGAGGAGCCGTGAGCTCTTTCATAACGTGGGCCACATCTTTAATAGCTGGGTCTGGAGGGCTCCATCCCTCCCACTGCTGCTGACGCAGAGCGTCTCCCCTCCCGCCCGCCTTGGCCAGCTTCCCTGGATGACTCCTCTAATTGCTTACGTAGAAAAATAATGAGAAGGATGCGTAGGGTGTATTTTTAGATGTCTCTTGGTGGGATTTAGCAACCGGCAAGCCGGAGCCAGCACCTCCCTGTCCGTCTCTCCTCCATCCCAGCGGTGGCTGCTTGGTGGACCTGGGGAGGTTCTGTCCCAGGGGGTGGTGATTCTTGGGCAAGATTCCCTGTTTTTTTGGGCTTTCCTGGTCTTTATGGATGATGTGTCCCTGGTGCTGCACGGGATCTGTGCTGGGAAGCCCTGAGCTGGTGCGTGGTGCTGATGCCATGCCCGTGCTGGGATGGGCACCACCACCACCACCTCCTCATCCCCCTCCCGGGGGAAGGCTGTGGTGGCTTGGAGACCATCCCAGCACCCAAGTCATTGAATCATGGAATGGTTTGCATTGGAAGGAAACTTTGAAGGCCATCTAGTCCAGCACCCCCACCATGAGTAGGGACACCTTCCACTAGATCAGGTTGTTCAGGGCTCTGTCCAAACTCACCCAAATGTTCCCAGGAATGGGGCATCCATCACCCTTTTGTGTAGCCAGTGCTTTACCACCCACATCATCAAACATTTCTTCCAAAGTAACCCATGGCACGTTTTCCAATGAATACCTGTGAGACAATGGGTCTCACCACATGTTGCTTTGCTTTTAAAATGCTTTTTTTAAAAGATGTTCCCATCTGAAACCCCAGCAGCGCAGAGGAAAGGGAACAGACTCAGAATCCCATTAAACAGCACCCCAAAGACTGTGATAATTGAGCCTTGCAACAAGTAGTTCCCTTATTTTTCTCTTTGCTTCTTCCATTTCAGGGCTCTTTGTGTCTCGGTGGCTTCCTGTGCTGGGGGGGCCGGGCTCCAGTCCTTCCCTTTCCACCCGGGTGTGAGGAAAGCAATTCTTCTTGCAGCACGACTTATCTGTCCTTGGAGCTGAAAACATCCTTTCTTTGCTCTTTTTTGAATCCCCCAAATGAATGATTTCTCCTGCTGGTTACCATCAGCTTCCACACTGAAGACTGTGGGAAAGTTTCACAATTAGAGTGGCTTTAATAGATCTGGTTTATGTCTTAAAAAACCCATCGCTTTCTAATTCTCCGTCACATGTTTCCTTGATGATGTGTCGCCCAGCAGTGCAGCTACCAAAATAGCCCCATGGTCTGAAGGAAATCATCAGGAAATATGTTTTTGAAACCGTAGGCAATTCTTTTTTTCACCAGGAATCATTGGAAAAAGTCTGTGTTCAATGGAAAACGTGGCTTTTCTGGCACCTTGGCTGCCTATGTAGTGACATTTGGGAGCACAGTGCTCCAGCAGTTTGCCCAAAAAGCCCCCCAGTTCCTTAGATTCTTGCTGTGAGTTTTCTCTTTATCCACCCAAATAGCTGGGATTCTTTTGGTGTTGGGTTTGCTTTAATTTTTTGGGAAAATTCTTGCTTGTGCATTGTCTTTCCATGCTGGATGACAAACCCTTTCCTCCTCCACCACGTCCCGTGGTCCTGCCAGGCTGACGGGGTGTGTGCTGTGTCCCCCCAGGTCCAAGGAGACCATGACCACTGATGAGGCCACCAAGAGTGAAGGGGAGGTGCAGGCAGCAGCTCTGGCTGAGCGTGGGGAGGACATCACACCATCCAAGGACCGAGGGGTTTTGAAGGTAAAAGGGTTCTGCTGAGAGTGTCCTGCCCTCCTGCACTTTGGGGTGCATGGTCACCTTGCTGGGCTGCACCCCCAGCCCTCAGGGTCACAGTTCCAGGGCTGTAGAATTGACTTCTTTCATTTGAAAGGCAAAGGGGATGAGCATTACTTGGAGTAAAGGAGGGTGGAGTGGTGGTTGAGGCTGGTGGGCCCAGGCTGCTCCATGAATTTCGCTGCTATTGTGTTCCTAATCAGATTATTAGCTGTAAATCCGCAAAGCATTTCTGTGTGTGACTCACAAACATTAGAAAGAGCACATTACTGAGGTCATCCAATCTGCTCCACAGCCCCTTTTTCATATTCAAGGCCGTTTCTGGATAGTTCTGCTCCTCAGCACTTACACTTCTCCACTTGAATAGGACCTTTCCTCCAAGAATAGCATCCTCCCCTGCTCCATCCTCAGCTCGAGAACTGCTTGTTCCCGGCTGCAGCGTTCAGAAAAAAGTGTTGACAAGGAGTGAGTAGTGAACTGACACACCCTGTGAGTAAAATGTGTACGGACAGAGAGCGAGTGGAGCTGCAGTCACTGCAGGTTTGGAACCATGGTGTTCATCCACCCAGTATGGACTGGTCTCTGCTCCCAGCCCTATCCAGATCCATTGCTGTGGCTCCAGTTTGACATTTGCTTTTAGGACCTGATGAAGGGCAAATTTAGGGGCAAACTGAATAGCTCCCCCCTGAGCCTTGCTGTTATTTAGGGCAGCACTGGGGTGTATATACATGTGTATATTAATATATTTTTATGTAAATGCATGTGTGTGTGTATCTCTCTCCCCCTCCATATGCATCCTTTGCTATCCCATGGGTGGTTTTTTCTCTCTCTCAGATCATTAAGCGACCTGGGAGTGAGGATGAGTCTCCCATGATTGGAGACAAGGTTTATGTGCACTACAAAGGGAAACTGGCCAACGGGAAAAAATTTGACTCCAGCCGCGATCGGAACGAGCCCTTCATCTTCAGCCTGGGCAAGGGTGAGCTGGGCCAGGGCTGTCCTTCCATGGGGTGGTGGAGGGTGGGATCACCCTGGGGCAGGTGTTCAACTGACCCTGTTGCAGGACAGCTGGACAGAGTCAGCCCTGCCTTAAGTGACCTGTGAATTTGGGGTTTTTTTGGGTGCCATCCCTGCCACACCCAGGCTGGGTTTTTTTCCTGGGCTGCTGGTTGCTCTCTCCTGCCTGACATCTGCCTTTCTCCTAGGTCAGGTAATCAAGGCATGGGACATTGGGGTGGCCACCATGAAGAAGGGAGAGATCTGCTACTTGCTCTGCAAACCTGAGTACGCCTATGGCTCTGCTGGCAGTGCCCCCAAAATCCCCTCCAATGCCACCCTCTTTTTCGAGGCAAGTAGTGCTGGTGAGCTGGTGTGTGGATGAGCAAGCTTGCTCCCTTTCTGCCTTGTCAGCCAGCTCAGAAATAAAAATGCAAAAATTAATAATAATAATAATAATAATCCCAAACAACAAAAAAAAACACCCTCAAAAAAACCAACCCAGCTTGGATTCCTGAAACGTGTCCCTCTGCTCCAGGAACTGCTGCCAGGGCTTTCTCAGAAATGTGTGTCTGAGCTGGAAGGCTGGGACTGAAACCCCAGCTTAGGAGAGTCCTGGTGCTGGGGTGGGGAGAGGGCAGATTCCTGGTTTCAACATGCACACATGGGAAGGAGAAAGCAGCTGGGAAATGTCTCCAGGTGCTAAAAAACCATTAGTGCTGAGGGGTGGTAGGAAAATTAGGCTTTTGGCACAGAGGGCTCCCTGGGCAGGGCTCACTGGGACACGGCAGGAGGAGGGAGTCTGTCCTAAATTAAGGCTCAGGTCTTCCAAGTCGAGTGTGGACTAAGCTGAGGGTCAGAGCTGGTCCCTCCAGAGGATGAAGGGGAAGCTTCTGCCCACGCTGAGGGACTTTCACAGCATCTTCCAGCAGCAGCTGTGTTGTATGTACCCTTACAGGTTCAATAAACTTATTTTTGCTGTTACTTTGTGTTATGCTTCAGGTACTGGATGTGTCCCAGTTTCTAATAAATCCTGTGTATTATGCTGTGGTTTGGATCTGGGTTTTATGGGCAACTTTTGCTCGTCAGCTGAACGGAGAATTAGCTGGCTTGGTTCTCCAGCCAGGGGATGAACTGCTGCTTTGTGGCTCTCCTGTTGTTTTTCTCTTCTCCTTTCCCCCTCCCTATGCTCTGCCCACTTTTTCTTTATTATTTTTTAGGTCGAGCTGCTTGACTTCAAAGGCGAGGACTTGTTTGAGGATGGAGGAATAATCCGGAGGATCAAGAGGAAGGGAGAAGGTTACTCCAACCCTAATGAAGGTGCTACCGTGGAGAGTGAGTGCTGGTCCCTTGGGGACAACTGCAGGGATCAGCCTGTCCTGAGCTGATCCCTGGCAAGGAGCTGCTGGCAGTGCACAGGCTGAAGGTGTTTGTGCATCCTGGTGGGATGCAGTTACATCCATCCAGAGGCCAGATGGGATGGAGAGTGGCTGGGGATGCTGCTCTGAGCTCTCCTTGGCTGGCCCCTGTGGTGGCTCTGCCAGAGCTGCTGCTCTGCAGGGCTGGGTGGAAAACCAGCAGCCCAGGAACACCCTGGAGCTGCTCATGCAGCAGCTGGAAGGGGGATGGAAGAAGCAAACCCCTGTGGGGTTTCAGGGCTCTGTCAACTCCCCTGACCCTTCTGCATCCCAGTGCAGTGTCCAGGGTGCTGTGGGATGTGCCATCTGGCAAAACCCCTGGCTCTACCTTGCCTCCAAAGCATCAGTTGCCAGCCCTTCCTCCCTTGACACTTGCTAAGTATTTTGGACACTCAGCAGTTTCTTTGGCCTCCCCATTCCAATGCTGGTAGTATTTTTGGGGGAGTCTCATCACATCTCTTACAGAATGGGACCTTTTCCTTCCCTTCTGGCCACAGGGCTGCTGATGGCAGGGAGAAGGAAATGATTACAAGGGGTTTGCTGAGGCTGGGGTGATCTCAGCTGATACAAGAGGATGAGGAGCTCACATCCCATTGGCTCTCCCTCTTCTGGTCCCATGTCTGTAGCAGACATTTCATGGGGCTGGACAGGGGAAGGCAGACTGGGGTTTGGGGTGTGGGGTTTTTTCCTTCCCAAGAACTGCTCAGACACACACACAGAGCTCACTCCATATGGGAGGCATTCACTTTCTTTTCTTAATTCCAGAGCTCCTGTACACAAAGATCCTAAAGTCCCTTTAGCGACTGAGAAATTGAATCTGAGCTGTGAGAGCTTATAAAAGTCACATCTTTCAGTGGTTGGTTCCTCTAACGAGCCTCTCTTTTAGGGAAAAATGAGATTTTGACTCAGATTCTACTGTGTGAGTGGTCACTGTGCTGGTGGTGGCACAGCAGCTGTGGGGACACAGCAGTCCACCCTGGGGCAGGGCTGTGAGGGTTTACCTCAGCTGTGTATTTTGGGAGGTGCTGGAATTAGGCTGGAAGAAACCACACTTCCAGGAGCAAGTACCTCCGGGTTTTTATAGGCTTTAACTTTTACAGACCCTAAATCCCAGTTCTGGTCCCTAAAACCTGTGCTGCAGTTGAAATCTGGCATTCCAGCTTTTGTTACATCCTTTCCCCCCCCCACCCCTCCTCCTTCTCCGTTTTTAATCTGAGTACAAATTGCTGTCAGCACATCAAGTTCGTGTGCCAGCCGCACTCAGTACACTCTGTTCTCAGCTCTTCAAAAACAAAATCGCTGCAGGCACTGAGAGAACAATAAGTCAGAGCTGCAACCGGAGTGATGTTCCTTCAGTGACTTTTTTTTCTCTGTAATCCAAGAGCGGCTGAACCAGCTGACCCACTCCTGGAAACCCAAGCAGAGCTTTTCCCCGCCCCGTGCTCGGTGTATTTTCTGCACAATTAAAACAGAGCAGAGCTATCCTTGGAAGGAAGGATCACAACATCCCCTTGTGCATCCTGTTTTAAAGTGGATCTTCCCATCACTGCTGCATCCCGCAGGGGATGTGGGGCCTGGGGGAGCTGTAGTGCTGCTTTTGGGGTCAGGGATTATGGGTCTGTGTTTGCTGGGAACGTGCAGGGAGATGCACGGTGCTGTGGGGTGACTGGGTTACCTGTATTTTAGGCAGAATTTTCCACGTTTTCTGTGCCTAAAAAAACCAGCCAGCTTGGTTTTGGGTAGTGCAAAAGCAGAGGTTGTCCCCAGAAGAGCTGGATTTGGCGTTTGTCCTCATCCCAAACTGGGTGAGCTCACAGCAGCCTGACTGCTGTGGTCACTGTGCACCAGTGATGGATGCAGGATGTGTCCCAGGGAGCTGGCAAGCACCTGAGCATCCTCTGCTTGAGTCCCAGCATGGCTTTGGTGGCAGGAGTGGGGTGACAAGGCAGAGCCTGGTGTCCTGTCCCTGCAGTGAGGAACCCATCCTTGGGTTTGCTTATAGCAGCTGGACCTGCCCTTGGAACAGAGGCTGCCAGGTCTGGCTTGGTCCCTGCCTCTCATCCAAAGGACTTCTGTAGCTCCCAGGGTGGGGGATAGACACAGATTTCCTGCAGCTCTCCCGTGGAGAGCCCAGACCCTCACTGCTGTTTCTGGTGCCCAGCTTGTCCTGCCCCTCACCTGCCACCACAGCAGGATGCTCGGTGCCCTGCAGCACCTCAGGTTGCATTCTGTTCCCCTCAAGCAAAAGTAAAGCTCGTGTCTTTGCAGGCTGCAAAACCTTTAGCCACAGTTGTGAATTTTTCCTCTTACAAAGCTTTTTTTTCTTGTTGTTTGTTTTGGCTTTTTTTTTTTTAACAGTAAGTAGGAGTTCCTTGTGAAATTGCTTCTACTTGATGCCTGCCTGCATGTGTGAATACCTTTTACCCTGCAAGCAGAATGCAAGGGCTGTAAAAGTGTCCCCAAAGCCTGGAACGTCTTCAGGTTTGAATAAATAAAGAATAATCTTGCTGTGGAAAGCCAGCCAGGAGTGCCAGGTGGTGAATGTGCCAGGTACCCAGTGTCCGCTCTGGCTGCGCTTCTGCCAGCGTCTGGGGCTGGAACAGCACGGCTCCTGGTTGAAGATTAAAAATAAAAAAGTTTATCTTGTACTTTGAGTTCTCAGAGTCAGGAGAACATGGCCTTGTTTTCGAGGCAGGAGTCAAGGCAGTATAGCACAGTATAGAAGATTTGTAATCACCGTGATAAACTCTGCGTGGCACCGTGCCAGGAGCAATATCCAGTTCCAGTAAGACTTGACTCGTGCACTTGAGTACGAGGGGAACATATTAGTCACGATGTTTATCTGTTGTTTAGTCCTTGCTTAGACGAGATATGCCTGCCTTGCTTTTCAGCAACATTCCCAAGCCCTCCCCATCCCTCTTCTCCAGGCTGCCCCCAGCCCTGGGTCTTCTCTCTTCCAGGCTCTGCTGAATTTTGGGAGAAATGTTTTATATTTCCAGACACTCCGAAGTGTCTCCTAATTAAGACACTTTGGAGCCCACCTTTCTCCAAGGTCTGGGTGATTCTGGGTGCCATCCTGCCTCTCTTGCCCCTCTGCAGTTCACCTGGAGGGATTCTGTGGCGGCCGCAGGTTCGACTGCAAGGATGTGAAATTCGTCGTGGGCGAAGGGGAGGACCACGACATCCCCATCGGCATTGACAAGGCCCTGGAGAAGATGCAGAGGGGAGAGCACTGCATCCTCTACCTCAGCCCACGGTGAGGAACATCTCCATGGGGATGCTGGGTGGGTCTCAGCCTCCAGCCCTTGTGGAAGATGGTGAATCCTGCAAATAGGACTTTCCAGGAGAGAACACCAGCAGGAACAGCAGGAGTGACCAGGAATATTGAGATGGTTTATGAAAACCAGGTGAAAGGGCTTTATCCAATTGCAACGTCTGAGATGAAAATGCCTCCCTGGAAATGACCAGGGCTGTAGAGAAGCCTATGTAAAAAGATGGCAGAAGGGATGATTCCCAATTTATGCACTGTACATCCACAGGAACCTTTGCTCATGGACAGTAACATCACCCTGTCACCAAAATGATAGAAAGCTGTGGGTGGCAAGCTGGGTCTGCATTTATGGGCAAGCTCTGCTGAAAATAAGGTTTCTCCCCCTTGTCTGAGTGCCTCCTCCTGCCCTGCAGGTACGGCTTTGGCGAGGCAGGGAAGCCGAAATACGGCATCCAGGGGAACGCAGAGCTGGTGTACGAGGTGACCCTGAAGAGCTTTGAGAAGGTGAGGGCAGAGGTGCTCCAGTCCCTCCCCAGCTTGCTGGAATGTCAGGGCCTGTGCAGCCTCCAGCCTTTGTCCCTGGCGTGGCTGCAGCCCAACCCCTGCTGAACTGGACACGTCACTGAGGAGCTTCGTGTTCTTAATTTGTTCTTCTCTGTTGGTTTGTTTTATTCTTGTGGCTGAGGTCCAAGGCTGGGTGTCTTATTTGTTCCTAACCTTGTCCTTTTGTACTTTCTTTTTATTTGAATTTTATTTTTTATTTTTCCTTTTTTTTCCCCCTCTTCTTTTTTCTCTTTTTTTTGCTCCTTTTCTTCCTCCCTTTTTCTCTTCTTTCCTCCTCTTTTCTCCTCTTTCCTCCTCTTTTCTCCTCTTTCCTCCTCTTTTTCCTTCTTTTTTCTCCTTTTCTCTCCTTTTTTCTCCTTTTTTTCCCTTTTCTGCTTTTTCTCTTTCATTTTTTTCTTCTTTTCCTTTTATTTTATTCCCCTTTTTTTTCCTTTCTTCCTCTTTTTTTTTTCCCTTGGGCTGCGCAGATAAAAACTGGTATGTCCAGCCAGCCCTGTGGAGCTTGGCTGTGCCCATGAGAAGGCTGGGGATGGGATACAGGAGAAATCCATGGGATTTGCACATCCCTGGATGGGTCCCCTGCCTGTGCCATCACTCTGGCCAAAGCAGGGGCAGGACCTGTCTCCAGGCTCTGTGGTACAGGCCTGATGAGCCCTGATGTGACCACGCTGTCCCAGAGAGTGGCATGGTCCTGCTGGGGCAGGGGAGGCTGCTCTGCTCCACTGGGAGTGCTCCAAGTGTTCCTTTGCAGGCCAAGGAGTCGTGGGAGATGGACACCAAGGAGAAGCTGGAGCAGGCAGCCGTGGTCAAGGAGAAGGGCACGATGTACTTCAAGGTTTGTGAACTTGGGGGTGGCAGAGGAGGGGAGCTGGGACTGGATTTGGCAGCCATCAGTGTCAGGGAAGCCATGGGCCCACAGATAGGGCTGGGGAAGGCAAGTCCTGCACTCCCTCTGCCTTTTTCTCACTGCTTGATGCTCCCTGAGATATCTCATCCTTTCCCAGAATTGCCTTGGCTCTGTGTGCTCCCTGCAGAGCAGGACAGCAGATCAAACCCTTCCCAGGGTTTGCAAAGCTGAGGGACTTTGCATTCCCTTTCCCAGCTGGGGCATCCCAGCTCCCCAATGTTCTGACTCAGCTTATCCCAAACCTGCTGGTTCTGTAGGAGTTGGGATCCTCCTCCTTCCCTGTATTTATTGAACACCCCACATTACACTTATCACTGCTCACGGGTCCTTCCAGGGGCAGACTGAGCCTCTTTTTGCTCCTTTCAGGAAGGCAAGTACCTGCAGGCAGTGATTCAGTATGGGAAGATTGTGTCCTGGCTGGAAATGGAGTATGGCTTGTCTGAGAAGGAGTCTAAAGCCTCTGAGTCCTTCCTGCTGGCTGCCTTCCTCAACCTGGCCATGTGCTACCTGAAGCTGCGGGAGTACGCCAAGGCTGTCGAGTGCTGTGACAAGGTAGAGCTGCTCTGATGCTGTCCCACCTGGGTCACCAGAAACTGAAGCCAGACAAAATTAAGAGAAAAAAAAGCAGTTCTGTTTATTGAAAGGCCTTCAGGTACTTTTCAGGCAGATGAAGCCCCCCAGGGGCTACACCCAAAAAAATGGAGGGTGGGTCACAAGTTTTCACACTTTTATCAGTTTGGTCCTTTTGTGTATTGGGGGTTAATCTTCCAATTACAGCTTCAGGTAATGAAGTCATTTACCCCAAGTTTGCTCCTCCTCAAGTCACTTTTGTTTACATTTCTTGAGGCCTGAGACAGTGAGGTGCCCTTGATTCCCAGGCCTAGAGAGGAATTTTGTCTGAGCAAAATGGGAAAGCAGTAGCTTGGACTGCATATGGAGTCAAGAGTAATACACGAAAGAATTGCAGGATTACAAAGATATGAAAAATAGAAAAGCTAAAATTGTAAGGCATCAGCACAAGCCTGGGGGATGGAGCATCCTCTTCTGCATGTTCTCATTGGGAGTTTAGGTTTTTTTTTTTTAATTCCTTGTCATATAAGAAGGAATTTCCAAACAGCAATGGGATGGTGACTTCTCTTCTGCACCTCGAGGTGCCTGTGGATGCTGAGTGCTCAGAGACTGCAGGACCATGAGGGCTTTAGGGGTTCAAAATCCACCTGGGCATGCACTGACAGCAGCTTTTCTTCCAAAGCCAGATAGATCCATGTGAATGGATCTGTGTAGACTGAGGACCTTGGGATGCTGGTTGGGTCTGCCCAGGCTGGGGCTGGGCACTGAGCTCTGCTCTGGGTGTGACACAGGCAAGCTCTGTGGGGCTGCAGCAGATCTCCAAGTCCACCAAGGGTTGGGATGAGGCTTTGCCAGTCCCTAAAAGATCTTTGACCTTGTCTTTGTCAGGAAACTCTGAATTCTTTTATAAAAGGCTTAGATTTAAGCATCTTGCATATGAGAAATATATGGGGTATTTGTGTTAATCTGAAAGATAAATCGTGCCTGAGGTGTATATATGGCTTTTACTAAAGGAAAATAATATCATTGCTAAAACAGGGAGACAAAATGGGTTGGATTTAGGCTTTACACTTGATCTCTTGCCTGTGGGTTTGTCTCCCACTGACTGCCACACTCAGGGGTATTTTAAGCACGGAGAGATAATAAAACTATATTAATGATCTCCCAACTGCTGATGGAGATGAGGCAATTTTTGTTGAGCAAGATGCAAGTGCTCTGGAGATTTAAAGCCACCTTGTCCTAATTTTGACAGATTTATTGAGGCTTCAGCTGTAGGGGATCTCTTGGGAGGGCTCTGAGATGTTAACAGAGAACTCTGTGTGTTTCCAGGCTCTGGGGTTGGACCAGGACAATGAGAAAGGCTTGTACAGGAGGGGTGAAGCCAGGTTATTGATGAACGAGTTTGAGCTGGCCAAATGTGACTTTCAAAAAGTGCTGGAAGTGAATCCACAGAACAAAGCAGCGAGATCCCAGATCTCTGTGTGCCAGAAGAAAACAAAGGAGCACAACGAGCGGGACCGGAGGATCTACGCCAACATGTTCACAAAGTTTGCAGAGAGGGATGCAAAGGTGAGTGTTCCTCATTTTTGGCCATCCAGGGTTGCTTTAGGGTTGTGCTGAGGGATGCTCAGCAGGTTTGTGATGAGGAGAGATGGGTTAAACCAAATTAAATTATAGATCAGGTTGAGGCTGGAGGTATAGAGCCTGCTGCAGTGGGAAGAAGTGTTTTACTTCTTGGTCTCATGCAGAGGCTGCCATCAGGTGCTCAATCAGCAATGAAAGCATTTGCAGTGTGAGCTGACAGGGGCTGATAACAGGGTCAGCATTGGTATTTAATTTTGCTACTCCCAGCTAGTGACTGTTGATGAACTCCTGGTCCAGTAAAATGAAGTATCATTCCATCTCTGGCAGGGGTATTTTGAGACATGATAGTGTGGATTTCCTGAAGCTGGTAAGGCAATACCTGCTCCCCTGCTCGGGCAGAGAGATCGCTGTCTCAGAACAGGCTCTCATCCAAAATTCCACTGAACAAAACCCGGTGTACTGTAATGAGAGAGGACACAGCTTTGCAAGCCATCTGCGAGGGTCATTTTTAGTATAATCTCTTCTGAAGTGGTGTCTGGAGGTTGAGGCTATGGATTAAGTGACTGGTGAAGCCCCTGGGGAGCAGTGTGCCAGGGCAACTGGCTCAGGCAAGGAGCAGGGGCCAACCTGGCCAGCTACTGGCACTGTGCTTGGCTTGTGTGGCTAGCTGTGATGGGCACAGTCACTGCTGGAGCAGGCATAAGGCTCCCCTGTGCCTGAGTGCTCCTCTCCTGCACCCTCTTGGTGGGCTGCACCCATGCCTCAGTCCTGTATCTCCACTCTGACACTGCTGCCTTACCTCCTCATCCCTCTCTTCCCTGCCCATCCATCCATGCTCACTCTGTGTTAGCACCCTGCTTCTGGTGAGGTGGGTCACATCATTCCCAGGGGTCCCACACCTTCCCCAAAAGCTGCCTGAGCTGGTGAGCTTTAACCTCTGCCAGCCACTGAGTCAAGGAAACGGAACCCTCTGGTGTGAGCTGCACTGCTCAATGGGCATGGGGGAGTTGTGGGGGGCAATTTTGCCTCTCCCCTTCCAGGTTTGACTGCCTGTGCCTATTCCCAGTATTCCTGTCATTTGCTTTCCCCTTCCCTCTCCTGTTAAACTCAGTGTGTTTTCTTTGCTGTTTGGCAGGAAGCAGCCAGCAAAACTGGTGTGGGAAAAACAGCAGAGAAGGAGGCTTGTGAAAAAGGACCGAAAACTGGTGCTGAAGGTGAAGAGGCTGAAGGACATGTATGATGGAGGAGGAGGGGATAGGATAGCCTCGTGCCCTCGACCCTACACTGAAAAAGGTTGCTGCCAAACCTTGGGACTTGCCAGTGTTTTCTTGTAAAGCTTGTTACAGTTTGTGTGATCGTGGAAGCAAAAAAGCACCTTGCAAAGAAAAGTGACCCCGTCCCACCACCCTGGGTGCACTGGGGGCAGAGCAGGAGTGGCAGGACACCATGGGACCACCACACGTGGAACAAATAGCATTTAAACAGCAGGAAAAAGGAAAAAAAATTATTATAATGATAAATTAAAACTCTTGGCTCCTGGGAGGTTTCCATAGACAGCTTGTTCCAGCTCCCTTAGGCTTTGTGCTCACTCTGAGCACAGCATCCTCTGAGAGGAGCTGGGATGTGGGACGTGCTCCCTGTACACTGCAGTGGTTGTCCTGCTCTGGTTGTCCCAGCACAGCCCCGGGGGCAGGGATTGCCTTTGTCTCCTGTGGCCAAAGGGGTTGTGGGGCAGAGCCAGGATGAGAACCCACATGGCCTCTGCTGCAGCCCCTGCGTGCAGGGACATCATTAGTCTTTAAAGCACTGTTTGGGGAGGGGGGCACACACAGATTTTACCTTCTGAAGGAGCTGGTTCCTGTTTCTTTAGAGAGCAAAAGCCTGTCCAGCTTTGCAGGTGCTCAACCCACAGCCTGCACCCCATCCCTTGGCTCCTGCCTTTAAATGGGAGTTTTATTGCTTTTATTGGGATCTGCACGTGGGGAGAATAAAAGAGCAGGTCGACAAGTGGTTCAGAAAGCAAGTGGCTGGGTGGGAGCTGGTGCCATGGGTTTGTCACTGAGCAGCTTTCCCATGGTGAGGAGGTCCCGGGTGCATCGTGTCCCTGCACTGGAGCTGCTGCTGCCTCCTCAGCCATCAGCCCTCTCCATCCTCAAGGGACACTGTCACTACCCCATGAGAACAGCTTTCCAGTTGTTATTTTTCCTGTCTCTATAATAATACCCCTTCTGGAGCTTGAAAATAAACAACTGAAAGAAAAAGAAAAAAAAAAGAAAAGTGCTCTTTCTCTGGCTCCTGCTCAGCAAATGGGGTGGCTGTGGGGAGGATGGGTGTGTAATCCTCAGGGGGGAAGATGCCCCAGTAGTTGATGAATTATTGGTGTCTCCAAGAACTGGTGCTGCCCCTTTTTATCAGTGCCATTGTTCTCTGGAGAGCCAGAGAAGGGCCAGCAATCCATGCTTTGGAAATTCCTGGCTGGGGGATGCTCTTTGGGGGTCTCAGTTGTATTTCCAGCCTGGGAGGATTATCTTTATGCTTTTTTTCCCTGCCCTCCAGTGTATTCTTTTGGGAGGGGTTTTCCTGAGGGTCAGCTGGGTGGGTGGAAGAATAATTTGTGCCCCTTGACTGTGGGTGGAGAGAGAACAGAAAGCTGAGCCATTGGGATATTAGGACTGCCCATCCCACTTTTGTACTGCCCCCCCTGCTCCACAATCTTGGGAGACTAAGCCAAATTTGGTTAAAATTCCTCTTCTCTAGTCCCATCAGGTGGTACCTGAATGATCATTTCTCAAGCCTCTCTGTTTTCCCACCTGCAGCAGTGGCACAGAATCCACGTGGCTGCTCCAGCTGCTCATCCAGGGCTTGGGTTTTCTACCACTATGGGATGCACCTCCCTGGAGGCTGCTGTGAGACCCAGGGCCTCTGCAAAACTTGGACTTTTTAGTTTTTCTTGCAGGGCAAAAAAGTCTTTTGGGGGCAGCCCAAGCCACATTTTCCATAGGAAACAATCTCTACAGAAAACAAAACCCAAAAAAACCCAAGTTGCTTTGCTGTTTCTGGGTTTGCTCCCCGTTTTTAAGCAGATTTTTGGTTTATTTTGGCTTGGTGCTTTTCTGTCCCTTGGAAGAGAAATTGAACTTGTGTGGGTGATGAGATGAGGTCTAGAGATGAAAGGGAAACCAGGAGGGTTTTGCAGGGAGGATTAAGAAGTTCCCGGTGCTGGTGGGTCTCAGTGTGCAGTGCTCAAATGCCATCTAGTGGCACCAAGCACGGACTGGGGCTTTTGGGGGGACAGTGTTGGGCTGGGCAAGGCCAAGGCTCCGCTGGGGACACTGGGGACACTTGGCTTGTCTGGCTTTGCAACCCGACACCATCCGTGGGGGCCTCTGAGGAGGAATATTCAGAGTTAAATGTTAAGTGCTGTAATAAGGAGGTGAGGCATGAGCAGGAGGTTATGAAACACTTCCAAAGAGACCTCGGGACATGGAACAGGGGTCAGAGCAGAGCGGTGGTCACTTCAGAAACCCTTTGCACTGCCCAGAGCCAGGGATGCTGCCCTCCCTTGCGTGGGCTTTCCAAGCACAGCTCACACCAAACAGCCCAAATCCTGCTCTTCATTCACCAAGAAGACACTTCTGGGTGAAAAACAAAGACACCCAGAGAGGATAACCCTAAACACGGTCAGAGAGCAGCTCCTCTGCCCACTGGAGTGAGTGGCTGTGCTGTGCCAGGGAACCCAACCAGCCAGGGGGGAACCTGTGCACCCCAAAAAGGCACTGGGGTCTGGCTGACCCCCCTGCATTCCTTCAGAGCCCCCTTTTCCTGTGATTACTCCCCTGCCAGCTGCTCTCCCGGCAAGCCTGGCTGACAGCCCCTGAAATCCTATTAACCGAGTTTCAGGAGAAATAAAGTTAATCACCTCCTCCACCTGCTCTTCCTCCTTTCCCTTCTCCTCCTCCCACCACAGAGATTTGCGGAGGCGGCCGAGCCGATGCTGTGAGGCCGCTCTGGCTCCTGTGGCTGGGACTGACCCCATGGCCGTGGCCCTGGGCTGGTAGGGGCTGCGGGGCAGGGGGAACAGGGCAGGGCAGGGGGAACAGGGCAGGGCAGCCCGGAGTGGCCAGTGTCGGGAGCGATGCCGCTGCAGACGGAGATCCTGCGCGAGGTCTGGGCTGCCGACAGGTCAGTGCCGGCGGGCAGGGTGGGATCTGCGGCGTGGGTGATGTGCTGGACGCCCCCAGTGGATTCCCCTCTCCTCCAGCGTTTTTTTTTCTCCTGTTTTCAATTTAAATTGTTAATGAGCAGTTTAATCAGGGTGGTTTTTCTTTGGGGGTTGGTGGGATGATGCTCATTGGCTTACAGAGTTGAAAGGTGTTTGTTAGAGGGGGATCCCCAAATTCAGCTCCTTGCTGTCCCCCTCGGCCAAGGCAGAGCCTGTCCTGTGCTCCCTGTTAGGAAGGATGATGTCAGACAAGCTCGACCCGGTCGACACAGGGGGGAAATGCTACTGGAACCAAATGAAAGATTGACCTTTCCCCCTTTACCAAAAATCGGGGTAATCTCGTGCTCCCAGGGTCTGTGGAGCAATGAAAACTCTCACGCTTTTGGTTTCTGTGCCCCACAGCCCCAGTGAAGAGCCGGGGAGCCCCCAGCACAAGCCCAAACAGGTGAGATAAAAAAATCCTTTCCCTCCATCCCATGTGCCACCATCCCCTGCTGTGGGCTGTCCCTGAGGGCTGGGGACATCAGAGACCCTCAAACCCCAGAGTCCACACCAAGGCCGATTTGGGGCTGGTTGGGCTGCTCTATTGGGGTGCTGCAGCCTGTGAGGGAATGAGATTTTTGGGAAACCGCCCCTCTAGAGCAGGTGGGTAGAGAAAATTCCACAGCCCTCCCTTCTTTTTGCATCCTTCTGAATCCCCCCTCCATCACTTTGAAGCAGTCCATGAGGAGAGTTAAATAACTTAAATAACAATTTAATTAAGCCCCTCAGTTAAGCTGTAAACTGTGACTCACTTTCCCCAGGCCGTGACCCTGAAAGCCAGATTCTCCTTCCCTGCATTTTGGAGAAACCCCCAGCTGCCCCCCAGCCTTGGAAGGGTCTCAGCTGTGATTTCATCCCCCACCCAATTTAATTTTTAATCAGTAGCTCCTCCTTGAAGGGTTTTGTGAAGTAAGGGAGTGGTTGCCCACCCTGCAGCTGCTTAAGGGATTAGGGGGTGCAAAGGAGCTTTTCCGTGTGAGCTCATGACACAGAAGAAAGCAGCCACTTCTCAGCTTCACCATGGAGCCCCCAGCTCCCCCTCCCCAAATTCACAGTCCTGGGATCCCACTGAGATCCATCAGGATCCCATCTTTTGCAAAACACCTTCACACACTGCCCTGGAGCATGTGGGAGAAGCAAAACCCCTGCAAAGGAGAAAGATGCTCTGTCGGGCAGTGGAAGCCTTGATGCATCTGGATTTGCTGAGATCACTTTCTGAGAGCCCTGAGCTGACATCCACTCCCCAAATACCTCCTGTCCAGAGGCAAGTGCTGACCCACATGCTCCGTATTTGGTAAATCGGGGTTATTTATAGCCCCAGCTAACCGGGATTAGGTGTGCTGTGCCTAATCCTCCTGCTTCCCTGCTCCTGCTGACCTCCTTGCTGTCCACGGGAGCCTCTTGCGGGGGTGAGAGGAGATGGAGGTGAGAGGCCAGGCTGTCTGCCCATCCCTGTGTCCCCTGTCCCAGCTCAGGTACCCAGAGTGGCTCCCTATGGCCACAGTGTGATTTGTCCCTGTGTGCTGACACGGTCTCACAGCAGCATCATCATCACATCCCTCACCCCCAGGGCTGTCCCAGGGCAGGTGTTCTGTCTGTCTGCTAACAGACCTTTCTGTTTTCCTCCCTCTGCCTTCCTCGGGGGGTGCCCCATGGTAAGTCACTCACTGGAAGGTGTCCGTGTGTCCCTGCTCCGGGGTGTGTCCCTTGCTCCTGTGCTGGGCCACGGAAGCCCGGCTGTATTTCTGAAAGGGACCCAGTGCTGTATGAGCAGGGGTTGCCTGGCAAAGGGAAAAGGTGTTTAAGGCTGGCACTGCCCCTACAGCACCATCCATGAGGGCAGAAGCTGAAGAAGAAGAGGCAGGAGCCTGGGCTGGAGCCCGAGGCCAAACCGCGGCGGCCGCGGGTGAAGAAGCCGAGTGAGGCAGGGGCTGCAGAGGAGCCTCCAGCCCCGGCACAGGGTGAGCACAGATCCCCCACGGTTCCCATGGAAATGGGGGGAAATGGGGTCCCCCATCCTGCACCCGAGGCGCTCTGCATCGTGGGCATGTCTTGAAATGCGCAGGGGTGAAGAAAGTGAGGAAAAAGAAGGAGGAGAAGGGGGAGGAGGAGAGCGACAAGGATCCCTCCTCTAAACTCACCAAGGAGCCTCGGAAGAAGAAGGAAAGCCTGGCTCCCCGCTCCCAAGCGGCCAAGGGCTCCAAGAAGCCACAAGGTGACGGGGCAACACCCACCCCTCGTGTGCCCTGTACCATGTCCCGATAGCGCTGTCGGTGCTCCCAGTCCTGCTGGAGCTCTGCTGTAGCTCTGCACATCTCCTGCACAGCTTTTTGGCTAAAACCCAGCCACAGACCTGGGAGAAACGGGGATGTGGCAGGAGACCTGCGCTCATTGCCTTGGTCGGGGGGTTGGTATGGAGGGGGAGAGGGAAAAGAGGGGGTGACACACTCCCTGGGAAGGTGGCACTTAGTTCCCCGGACACTTCTCCGGAGCGAAAAGCGGCTCCGCACGGCGAGGCTGAGGCCGCGAGAGAGCGCTGTGGGTGCGCCCGCCGCGCCCGGCGCTGGCCGCGTCCCACGCCCCGCTCGGCCACCACCCCGGGGTGACACCATGAGCGCCCACTCCGGTCGCCGCCACCCAGGGACGGTCCCTCCTCGCTCGCCACGGGGCTGGGGTCCCCCGCTGCCAAAGGACGTTGTGTTGGCTGATGCCGTGGTCACCTCTGGGCAGAGCCGGCTGAGGATGAGGATGATGAGGAAGAAGAGGAAGAGGTGGAGAATAAAAACCCGCCGAAAAAGCTCAAGAAGAAGCTTCCCAAAGAGCCCCTCTCAGGCGCGGGGGAGAAGAAGCTGAAGGCGAAGGGTGAGTGCCCGGGGGACAAGGGATGGTTTAAGCCCACCTCTGGTGCCACTGGCATCTGTCCTTGCTGGGAGGAGGGAAGTGCCTTGAACCCCGTCCCTGTCGCTGTCCCTGGAGGCTCACGGGGCTGCAGAGCCATCACCCCGCCCCATGCGATCTCCCCCCACCTCAACCATTTCTGCTGCTCCTTGTCACCTCTTGTCCCCATCACTGCCCATTCCCATCCCCCTGTCTGGCTGGTCATCAGCTCCTCTGTCCCAGCAGAAGACAAGAGTGACCCTGAGAGCAAAGCCAAATCTGCCAAAAGCACCAAGAAGGAGCCAATGTCCGTGTTCCAGGTGAAGAAGGAGAAGAAAAGCAAGAAGAAAGGTATGGGACGAGCAGGAGGGGTGGCAGCCAGTCCTGCTGCCTGATGGCATCACCCTGAGCCAACAGCACCCAGTGTTGTGTGACCATGTCCCCCGTGTCCCTCACAGCTGCCACCAGCAGTGACGAGGAGGATGATTCCGACTCCAGCACCAAACCCATCAGGTCAGAGAAGAAGAAAAACCCAGCATCCCTCTTTCAGACTGGTGGGGACCCCCCAAAAGAGAAAAAATCCAAAAAGAAAGGTGAGAGCCTGGCACTGGAGGGTAGTGGGTTCTGGCAGGGCTTCTGGGGGTGCAGTGAGTTTGGCCATGGAGAGGGGCTTACAATCACTGATGTTGGCACGGATCTGTGCTGAGCTCGATTTTGGGGCTCAGTGGAGTCAGGATCTTCTCCCCTCTGTGCCCCTTCCTGTTCCTGCCCACAGTTCCTCCCAAAGGGGCTGAGAGTGAGGAGGAGACCCCGGAGACCCTGCAGAAAAACTCCAATAAGAAGGGGAAAGCAAAGAAATCAAAGAAGGTACAAAAGACCCCTCAGAGCCGTGGGGATCCCTTCAGGGTGGGGGAAAAGCAGCTCTTCCCCTCAGGGGGGTTCAGGAGGTTTGCAGCAGCCCCCAGTGAGACCCACTGGAATGTCCCCAAGGCCACCAGCTGCAGAGCCCAGAGGGGCTGGATAGCAAGGAACAATTAGCTGGGGAAGGAGAGGGACTCTGGGGTCACCATTCCCTCTCACCCAGCAGCAGAAGGAGGAGAGGCCCCCATCCCCTGTCATCGAGGTGGACAACCTGGAGGAGTTTGTGCTGCAGCCGGCGCCGCAGGGCGTGACCGTCAAATGCCGGGTGACACGGGACAAGAGGGGCATGGACAGGGGGCTTTACCCCACCTATTACCTCCACTTGGACAATGACAAGAAGGTGATTTGGGGTGGGGGCATGGAGACCCCTGGGGCTCCGCTAATCCCAGGGAGCACCCTCAGGGTTTGGGGGGAAACGCTCGCCTGCCTCCCCCTGTTCTGATATGTTCTGAATGAGGCTGCTCCCCTCTCCTGCAATTCCTCCAGGAAATGCCCATGGGTTGAGCAAACAGTGGCTAGAGAGCCGTGCTAAAGCTGGGCTGGTCTCAGCCCCTCCTGCCCTGTAATGCAGACAGTATCTTGGGGATCATCTTCATGACTTGCTCGAAGTCATGGCAGTGACTCGTTGGGGGACAGAACAGCTGGGGACAGCAGTGGCAATGGCAGTGACAATGTTCCATCCCCACACGGTCCCACTGCTCTACCAGGTGTTCCTCCTTGCTGGGAGGAAGCGTAAGAAGAGCAAAACCTCCAACTACCTCATCTCCATCGACCCCACAGACCTGTCACGGGGTGGAGACAACTTCATCGGGAAGCTGAGGTAGGAGCAGAGGTGGCACCCCAGTTTGGTGGCACCCCATTTCTGCAGCGCCCTCTTCCCACTCCATGGCTTACAGGCTGTCCCAAGCTGTGGCTGAGGCAGACAGAAGGCTAAATTCAGCATTTCCCACTGCCGTGTCTGACCTGAGGAGTGGTGGGGGGCTGAGAGGGGAAAACAAGCTCGGCTGGTTCCTCACAGCAGGCAGGTCATGGCTAGAAAAGGCACCTGGCAAGTCCCAGCCTGCACTACCAGCAGCCACACAGCAATGCTGGGGGTCCCCATGGTGGCAGCACCCTGTCACCCCCCAATTTAGGGATTCCTTTAACCTGAGAAAATTGCTGGAGAGTGGGAAGGTCAGCACTGGTGGGGTACAGCACCAGGGGTTTGCAGCCAGACTAAAACCAAGGCTGTGCCTGGAGAGGGGTCACAGAGGGGATGGAGGAGACTCAGTGGCATCAGCCAAAGCCATCTCCCACCCTTGGCTGCAGATCCAACCTGATGGGGACGAGGTTCACCGTGTTTGACAACGGCGCGAACCCCGACAGGGCCAACGCTGACTGGTCCAACGTGCGGCAGGAGCTCTCGGCCGTGGTCTACGTAAGGGCAGCCACACAGGGAGCCCCTTCCCGGCTCCCACCCCTCCACTGGGGCTTGTACAGATGTGGGATGGGCTGGAGCCACCCCTGAGCCCTTGGTCAGCCCCCATGAGAGGCTGTAAGCTGCAGTGGTGGCTGGTTTTACAGACAGGGTTTCTCTTGCAGGAGACCAACGTTTTAGGGTTCAAAGGCCCCCGCAAGATGACTGTCATCATCCCTGGGATGAATGCTGACTGTGAGAGGGTGCCCATCAGGCCACGGAATGTAAGTCAGGGGCCAGACTGGGAGAAACTCCCTGGGAGCTGGGTTTGCTGGGCACCACCTTGGATTTTACCCATCTTGGGGCATGGAGAGGCTTTCAGGTGTCCCTGAAATTCAGGGTGTCTCTGGGAGATGGGGAGACGTGGTGTCTGTCTTTTTCTCCATGAGAGATCCCATTTCTAGCTGGGTACTGCTACAGAGCATCCCCCAGGCAAGCCACAGGAGGTGGCAGGGCTCTGGAGGGGTCACCCCACCTCTGCTCCACTCCCTCTTTGCCCCTCCCAGGATAACGACGGCCTCCTGATGCGATGGCAGAACAGGAACATGGACAATGTGATCGAGCTGCACAACAAAGCCCCAGTGTGGAACGATGAGACCCAATCCTACGTCCTCAATTTCCACGGCCGGGTCACCCACGCCTCTGTGAAAAACTTCCAGATTGTGCACAGCAGTGACCGTAAGCTGGGACAGGGGTGGGATGGGACAGGGGATAGGCTGGGGGAGCACTGCCCCACAAGCTGGCCCCAGCACCCACTGTTTTTGATGAGATTTAGTTTTTTCATGCTCTGGGGTCCTGCCTGCCTTTGCTGGAGCTGAGATGAAGCCAGACAGGCACCCTGCAGGAGCTGCCCTTGGGCCCTGGTGCTGGCAGGGGCAGCGTGTGAGGCTCCTGTTGGCAGGCAGATTTAGGGCACGGACAGATCCTGTGGGGTGCTGATCACACTACAGCCACCCACTCAGCCCAGGGCATTGTCCCCAGCACACACCCCACACTGCTGGCACCCTGGGGTGCACTGTGCCTCGGGGACAGTCCCTCAGGGGTGGCAGCAGCTCTGTCTGGATGTGGCTGCTCGTCACCTGTCCGGCGCAGTCAGAAGCCCTTGGCCTCCGGGGTGTTGGGTTACGGGACAGAAAAAGCCTCTTGAGGGCCCCTGGTTATTTTTACAGATTTCCTGTCACCCGCCCTCCAGTAGCAGTGATCCCATGGTCCGGGGGGGGTGGGGTGAGTGGGGTCCCTGTCCTTTGGGGGGCTGTGGCACCCAGGAAGGGGGGTACTGGAGGGACCAGATGGTGCCACAGTCCATGCAATGGGAAAACGCTGCTTTTTGGTGATCTGTGCTGCAGTACCACACAGCCAACACAGGAGTCACAGACCGAGTTGGGGTGGGGGCTGCGTGGGCAGCTTGTTTTGGACGCTGCTGCGTGGGTTTGCTGGGGAAGGGCCAGCTGGGAGCACAGGTGACAGCCCGGTGTCTCACCCTCTCTCCCGCAGCCGACTACATCGTGATGCAGTTTGGGCGTGTGGCGGACGACGCCTTCACCATGGACTACAACTACCCCCTGTGTGCCGTGCAGGCCTTTGCCATCGCCCTCTCCAGCTTCGACGGGAAGCTGGCCTGCGAGTAGCTCCTGCACCGGGGCTGCCGGGGCTGCCTCCCAGTGCCCGGAGGATGCTCCTGCATCCCTGTTCTGTTCCGCTCCCTGCATTTCCACCTTCTTGCAGTTACGCTTGTTCCTGGGGTGGTTCAAGGCATTCGGTGCTGACTGAGCGCTGTGGGATGCTCACCCAGCTGCAGCCACCCCCTCCAGGCAAATTCGGGGCAAATCTCTGGGCTGGGGTGATGGCAGGGTCAGGCTGGAGGTATATTCATATTCAGCAGATGAGGCTGACTGCAATCCTTGTCTCATCCCTTTGGACTCAGATCCTGGAAGCTCATCCCCCCCAGTTTCTGTTTTGTTTTGGGGTTTTTTGGGTTGGGTTGTTTTTTGGGGTTTTTTTTTGGTTGGTTTTGTTATGGTTTGTATCTTTATGCTCAGTCTCCCAGTGAGAAGGGGGTAGGGTGGTCTCCTCACTTTGTGTTTCCTCATCCCTGCCCACATGCAGGTGGGCTCTGCCTAAGCTCCCAGCTAAAGACCCCCACCCTGCCTCGTTGCCCACCAGACACAAAGCCCCTCTTTTGCCCCATTTTGCCTTGCTGTGAGTGGGTGGCTGGTGCCCACGGTGTGTTTGTACCCACTGGGTCTCACCACCTCACTGCCCAGAAAATGCTGGGGATTTGGGTCCCTAAGCAGCAGCCTGGCACCGCCAGCACAAAGGCACGTGTCCAGGGGTGACAGTGCCAGCAGAGGAGGGCTGGCAGGCACGTGAGGCAGAGCTTGCATTGCTGGCAGGTGGCCCAGCTGGATCAGTGCTGCCAGGAGAGACCTGGAAGAGAAAACTCTGGGTGCACCAGGAAGCAGTGGAGTGACTCATGAGGTGTGGTGTGGTGCTGAGTCACGCTCAGCACCCAGACAGGCCCTGCTGAGCTCCCCGTGCCCTCCACTCTCACTGCCCCTTTACTCTGTGACCCCCCTGCAGACCTCAGGTGTGCCCACAGCTGCCTCACTGGTGCTCTCTGCTCATGAGAGGTGGTGGACAGAAGGTACCATCCCGCCTCAGGCTGGTGGGGAGCTGCAGGGAGTCATTGGGAAGGGGAGATGCTGAGGAGAAGCAGCTCACTGGGAGCAGGACAGCTCATGCTCACAGTTTCACCAGTTGTGGGGTGAGGATTTGGCTGCACAAACAGTCCCAAATCTGATTAGTTCAGTGGTGAGAAAAACAGGGACATGCCAAGGAGCCCAGAAACACCATCCTCAGGTCTCTGGTGTTGTTTCTCTCACCTGTCTGCTCATGCACTGACTCCAGAACCATGTGGAATTCCCTTCCCAGGACACAAAGGGGTTGTTCCCCCATTCTGGGGGTGATATGGGCCCCCAGGTTAATGCAGCTGAAAGGCAGCTGCAGCAGGAAGGCTGAGGAGCAGAGAGATGAGATGGATATGGTTGTGTAAGAGGGATGCTCATCCTCTCTGGGCAATGTTGCAACATCACCATGGCCTGGCCTGTCTGTGTGGAGGTGAGGACAGATGACAGTGACAGGGGGACCATGAGCCACTGCTGGACCACTGGTGAACATCTGCCCCAGTGGCTTTGCAGATGGGAGTGGAGATTTTCCCCAGCTGTATGAATCTGGGCTTCAATGGTTATGGGCAGATGCTCATGGTGGGGCAGGCAGAGGTGGACAGCTTGGGGACAAGCCAGCCCATGTGGGACATCATCCATTACCCACGCAGCAATCTCAGAGAACATCTTGTGAGCTAAAGGGAGAACAAGCCACAGCAGTTTGGGGCCAGCATCCCTGGCAAAGTATGGCCAGCAAATGTGGGGAAAGCAAGAGCTTTCTGCCCAAATCCAGCCACAAACCCAACATCTGTTTGAAATCGGGACGAGCTCAGCTAACGGTTGAGCTAATTCTTGTCCCCATTTCCTCCAGTGCCAGAAGAAAAGAAGCAGCAGGGTGAGAGAGAGGGGTTTGGGCTCCCCAGGTTCTGTCTCCTGTTATCCCAGCTGCTCCCCAGGTTGATTCTCCCTCCCCTCACCCAAAACGTTTCCCTTTTCCATTTGCCCATTGTTGCTTGCAAACCCCTCAGGTTTCCTGGCCTGTCGCCCATGGCAGAGCAAATTCCCTGCCACAGGTGTCCCCATGCAGTGTCACCCAATCCCAGAGCAAAATCTCTGCCACGGGTGTCCCATGCAGTGTCACCCAATCCCAGAGCAAAATCTCTGCCACGGGTGTCCCATGCAGTGTCACCCAATTCCAGAGCAAAATCCCTGCCATGGGTGTCTCCATGCAGTGTCACCCACTCCCAGAGCAAAATCCCTGCCATGATTGTCCCATGCAGTGTCACCCAGTCCCAGAGCAAAAATCCCTGCCACGGGTGTCCCATGCAGTGTCACCCAATCCCAGAGCAAAAATCCCTGCCACGGGTGTCCCATGCAGTGTCACCCAGTCCCAGAGCAGCCACTGCATCAGCCGCCCACCCCAAATCCCTTTTTACAAACCCGCTAACGCAAACCAACTGTGGCAGAAGAAACAAATGAAAACAATTTAATAGGGAGATGGATATTCAGGCCCTTTGTTTGCGCTGGCTGTTAACACCAGAGGAGATGAGGGATGGAAGCAGTTGAAATGTGTATCTACTTTGGCCGGCGGAAAGTGTGACGGATGCGCCGGCAGACCAATGGCTGGGGACGCTGGGGTGTGCGTGGGTGTGAAAGGAATGCTCTCTGCAAGAAAAGATAAAAAAAAAAAAAAAGAAAAAAGAAGAAGAAAGAGCCTTATCAATGGTGTTTGAGTCCAAAGTGTGTGTGTTCCTTGGAGAAAGGGTTTCCTCAGTCCCCAGGGATGATGTTTTCCCTGCAGTGTGTGAGACTTTGAGGTTTCTGAAGCTTCGTTTTAGGGGTGCTGGCGTTGGGTTGGTGTTGCAGGCATGGATTTAACCCCACAAAGTGTTCGTGCAGAGGTACAAGTGTGGCCAGAGGCGACTGTTGTCAGCTCCCCAAGAGAACCCCCTGGGAAATGCATTATATTTTTGCAGAGATGCTTATAAGGCAAAGGGGAGGAAAAAAACAAGGCCCCACCTTGCTGCTGAGCAGCACATCCCAGCCAGGACCAGTGTCACTGCAGTGCTGGTGGCTCTCTGTGGTTCATCCCCATCCATGCTGATGAGTGGAAAGATGCTGGTCCAGAGCTGAGCAGGAAGGTGGACGTGGGGGCTCTTCTCCAGCTGCTGGCTTCTCCCTCTTCTGCAGACCCCTGGCATTTGGGGGGGCTCCATGCACCCAGTTCTGAGCCCTGCTCTCTTGGGAGGGCTGACAGATACTTCCAAGGGTTCCAGGAGGCAAATGCCCTACCAGGAGGACAGCCTGAGGAGGGAAGGGCTGGTACATCCAGGGGGGTGTGGGAAGGGAGACCAGCACTGGGAAGGGCTGGAGCTGTTTGGTCCCCAGCAAGCTGCCATGGCCCCAGCCCTGGGGGAACTCTCCAGCTTTGAAGTGGTGATACTTTCATTAATTAAAGAAGTGATTGTGACGAGGTGTTCTTCTCTTCCCTCCCCCTCCCCTGGTATTTATTTTGGTAACATTTTTTAGAGGGAAAGGCAGGCTCATTGCTGGTTAGCTCAGCTGTGGCTTTGCAGGATGGGCTCCTCGATGCAGCAAGCGACAGGCGGCAATGGCAAAGCCAATATTTTTCAACTGCTTTTTAAAAGCAGTCATTTTTTAATTAGTGAATCCATTCTGGAGAAGTGTTGGAGTTTTACAATGTTGTAGCTGTTCTTGGTGTCTTGCCTAGACTTGGATGTTCTGGCCATAAGAAAATATTATTTATGGCGTTGCAGCTTGCAGCTCTTTTATATTATAATTTGAGAAAGGAAGTTGCTGTTTCCACCAGTGGACAAAAAAATAGCAGAAACAAGGACTATGGACTTCTGAAGGAGGAAAATAAATAAAAATTAAGAGGCAGAATAGAAACAAACCACTGAGCCAGCCTTGAATCTTTGCACTCCTGAACAAGCTCATCCCAGTATCGTTACTGGTTGTGCTGGATGCTGTAGCCAGACCCCTGCCCAAATGGCAAGGCCAGAGCAGCAGTGACCCCCTCAGCACTCCCCTGCTCAGTGTTACATGTGTTCCTAAACATTTGGGATCAGGCTTTTTATTCATGGGCTAATGCACACTTGTTTGCTCATGCCTTACTCAGCCTAAACTCCTATTGAACTCAATTAAGGCTGTCATCTCCAGGAGCGCTCAATGTCATTTTTGCCCAAGTAAGGGATGAGTAACGAGGCTCTGAACAGCCCTTGGAGAATAGCAGCCATTTTGTTGCAGTTTTTGGTCCAGATTTCTTACAAGTTAGCAGCAGGCCAAGGGTGGAAGAATGTGATATGGCTTTATGAATCACACACAATTGCTGAATGCGCTGGATGCTTCAGAGCCTGTCACTTCACGGACTGAAGCATTGGCTGTCTTGTCCCAAAACGCTTGAATACAACCAAGCTCATGATGAAAATTAGAAAAATATGTTTCTAGAAGGAATGGGATGCAAAGAATATCCCTTCTGCAATCAGGGCACCGGGAGAATTCCTCACCCCTGATTTATCCCTGGGGGTTTTGGGTACTGTGGCACAGACCTGCAGTGTGTGCTGGCCCAGTGGCCAGAGGGACTGGGGGTTTTGACCCTTTTAGGGCTGCAGTTCCTGATGGTCAGGCTGGGTCGTGGCCAGGGACTTGTATGTGATCTGCTTGCTGTGGCTTAGCACATTACCACCCATCAGCTCACTCAGAGGAAGTGACCATGGCCTGGATCTTGGCTGAATTCCCTTGAGAAATCCCAACAGCATAGGCTGAAATCCCCATCCTGGGCACCATGGGGTGGGTGTCTGGGACAAATGGGGAATCTGCAGATTGGTGGGATGCAGGGGACTGAGTGTGTGAGGATCAGGAGAGGGATGAAGGTGTTTGGAGGGGAAGATGTCAGGATGGGAAGGAAGAGGAGGATGAAGACGTGGCAGGACATTACAGAGTGCAGAGGACAATGAAAATGTGCGGAAGGGGATGGAGGTGAGCACAGGGATGACGGTGAGTGAAGGCTGGGAGGAATGAAGAGTGGGAGGAAGGTGAGCACAGGGAACGATGAAGAAGATGCAGAAGGGGCTGAAGGTGTGCACGGGTGACCCTGGCTGGCTGCGGATGCGACAGGACAAGACGGGACAGCAGCACCTTCAATGCCCTGGCCCAAGGCCGCATCCCAAGGCCGCAACCCGGGAATGCCGGGGGGGAGAAAGGAGGAAGAGGAGGAAGGTGAGGAAGGCTCACAGAGGGCGCTCCCATAGCTCGGGCCGGTCCGAGCCGAACTCCAGGGCTGCCCTTTCCCCCAGAAAAAACAAACCTCCCTGTGTAAGGGAAGTCCCGCGTCCCCGTGCCCCGACGGGGAGGTCGGGAGGGTCGGGCGGGAGGAAGGGCCGGGAAAAGGAGGAGGAGGAGGAGGAGGTGGAGAAGGAGGTTAGGGGAGGAGGAGGAGGCCCGGCCCGGCCCCGCCGCCTCCTGATTGACTCCCAACTTTCCGCTCCTCCCTCGCATAAACTTTCCCGTCCCTGCGCCTGGCTCCGTGCGCGGACCCGGGAGCCCGCCGCGCTCCCCGCATTCC
>JBBMKD010000096.1:5356453-5399690 GCA_037834095.1 Argya squamiceps | reverse complement strand
CCCCGCTCCCGGCACCCGCGGCCGGCCCAGCCCCTCCGGAGCACGGAGCAGGTAAGCGCTCGCCGGGAAGAGACTCCCAACCCCCCTTCCTCCGCCTCCTCCTCCTCCAGCCCCTCCTTCCTCCCGGCCCGCAGCTTGCACCGAGCCCCGGCGGATGGCGGGGAGCGGCGGGGTCGCACCAGCCCTGGTCGCCCCCCAGCCGGCAGCTCGGTGCCTTCCCCCGGGGCTCCCCGCGATGGGGTGTGTGCTTGGGGGGGCACAGTGGGGCTGTTTTCACTCCCCCCCTTCGTCGGGTCTCCGCGCTCTCGTCCCGTCGGGGCTGCTCTGCCCCCGCACCGGTCCCCGCCGAGTCCCCCCGAGGCGCATCCCCGGGGTGACAAAGGGGCCTTGTGCCCGCACGTCGGGAGCGTTCGGGGCGGGCGCCGGACGTTACGGACAGGCATTGCCCGCCCCGGCCCAAGCCCCCCGGGGAAGCGGCGCGGGAGGGTCCCGGGAGAGGTGCGGGGTCACCCGCGTGTCACGCTACATGTGTGTCACACGCATGTAGGGGATGACCATGCACTGACTGTATGCTAAACACTTTGTGCCTCGTCATAGGGGTGCTTTGCTAACAAGGCGGCAATTAGATGTATAATTTTCAGCAGTGTGTCATCTTTATTATTATTATTATTATTTTATTTTTACACCCTCCTTGGGTTTGGTGTTGTTTTTTTTCCCCTTAACCCCCTTGGAAGGAAAATACGGCCAAGCCCTTCCAGAACCACCCACCTCCAGCCCCCCGAAACCACTCAGGCCTTATACAACGCATTTGGCTTCTACTGATTGAGAAAAAAACCCAATTTGGGGAGAAACCAGCTGGAAATTATACCAGTGACCCTGCTGGTTGGCGGGCACCCTGCAGCTGCTCACTGCTGTTGGGCGGTTGGCAGGGGGCGGCAGGGGGAAAGGTGAAGGCAGAGGTTTTGGGGAGGTTTGGTGCTTTGCAGGGAGCCGGGACAAGCCGGGCTGGGCGATGGTCCCATCAGGGAAGCGATAATCTCCTGTGTCAGGCACGCCGGGGTATTTTGGGCTCCGGCATCCTCTGTCCCCTCCTATCGCTTTACCCCGCGCGGGTACGTGCGTGTCGTGAGTCAGGGCATTGGCAGTGCCCGGCCACCCTGGGGGGCCCTGCCAGCCAGCCTGCCAACCTCCCCCAGGTGTTGGGGCGCTCGTGATGCTGAGGGGAGAATTGGGGTTTGCCAGGCTGATGCACCCCCCATGCACCCACTGGTGCTGGGGCCTCTGTGGCCTCACAGCCTACACCCCTTGGGTGCTCGTTTCCCCCAAGAATGGAAGGAAGAGGGTCCCCAAAACATGAGGGCTTGCCAAGGTCACTCAGTGGTGAAGCCAGGAGAGAAACGGGTAGAGGGGCTGGGACCCTGGTGACAGGGCAGGTGATGGTCACTGTGGCAGTACTCCAGCACTTCCCCACCAGAGAGGACAAGCATGACTGTCCCATAGGGAGAAGGTACTGGATTTGGCCCTTGTTTGTGTGTTATAGGGTCAGCATTCCCATGGGAAGAGGCTGCAGATGGCTGTGGGGTGAGCAGCTCCTCCTCACAGCTGGGTGACAGAGGGGGACATTGCCATCCCCAGGGACCTCGAGTACTCAGTTACCTCCCCACCATGGGCATGTGGCTGGCACCACATTGGCTTTTCTGACAGGAATAACCCTTTGAAAGCAGCGGGTCTGCAAATGGCACCCAGATATTTCAAGGAGCCTCGTTCTGCCCGAGATAACTGCAACACTGGGGTAGGGGATATTTCAACCAGCACATTTTGGACAGCATAACCCTCCAGCAGTCGTCCCACCTCTAAAATCCCTTTCCTGCAAAGCAAAATCCTCCAGCTCCATCAATAAAAGGGACTTGCATCCATTTGCCATGACATGCGGCGGCTGTTTATCGCGATATCAGAAACAGCATCTCCCTTTAATCGCCGTTTAATCCCCATCTTGCCACCACCAAGTGGCTTGGGAGGCGAGTCCCGGTGGCCCTGGCGCTGTGCCGGAGGAAGGAGCCTTTCCCCAGCGGTGCGTGAGCGGGTCACGGCACTGAGGAGGTGGGGGTGGCAGTGGTAATCAGCTATAATTAATGTATTAAAAAACAAGTAACCGCGCAGCTCCCATCAAACACACAGAGGGCACGAGGCTGGTGGCAGGTGAGCTCGGTGGTGAGGCTGGGTGCAGGCACGTAGCTGCCAGAAAAGGTGTAAATGGGTAAATTTTGGCTGTTGGTGGGAGGGGGAAATGTGTTTTCCTGTGTTAGTACCTCTTCTTCTGTCTGTGGGAGTGGAAAATGGAGGGGAGAAGGGGCAGCAAAGCCCTAACCAGGGGTGCTGCTGGGATCTGTGTGACAAGAGCCATCCTGGGGCTCTTCATGAGGCTGGAATCTCTTCATCCATCACTGAACTGGACGGGTGCTTTCCAGAAAATGTCCCATCTCTAGGAGCTTCCCTCTCTCATTAAATCCTTGGTGGCTCTGGCAAGGGGCAGGCGGGACAGCCGCAGTGTTTACATCACCTTGAGCGCCGTTGGTGGACGAGATATGAACAACTACCCTTGATTTTGGGAGCTTCCACCCACGGGGGATTTGCTGAGCGGCCAGGCCATGCCCTGACCTTCTCAGCTGTTTGTCCAAGGTTTTATTTGGGGTGGGGGCCAGGCCGGGAGCCGCGGCGGCCGAGCCCAGACACCTGCGTGTTGTGGTTGGGGCAGACACCTGAAGCGCATGGGCGTTCGCTATTGCCACCATCACGTGGCGACTTATGAAATGTTTTTTTGGAGGGAGGGAGGGAAGGTAATGATGGGGTGAGCCGGCGGGGCCATGCCCCGCACCAGCCTGTAGCGGGCACGCGGCAGGAGCGGCCCCCCCTGCGCGATAACGCACGTCCGGATCCTGCTGCGGGTCCGGGCATGCTGCTGCTGCTGCTGCTGCAGCTCCCGCTGCTTCAGCTTTCCCCGCCTGTGAAATGGGAGCGAGGGCCCCCGGGAAAACCTCCTCGTGGTGCCGGTCAGCCGCTGGCCTGGCCGTGCCGGTGGGAGCAGGGGGTCATGCGGTGCTGGTGCCATTTTGGGCTCCCCGTGCAGCTCGTGGCAGCGTTTCCTGATGAGCACATGTGGCCGAGCCCTTTGGAGGTGACAGGCCGCGAACCCCATGGTCTCATTCTTGGGGTTGGCAGATGGTGGCCTTGTGACAGTGTTCACATAGAGCTCTACACTGGTGCAGCTGTACCTGTGGGCGAAGGATTTGGGGAAGGATTTAACCACACGAGGCACGTCCCATCCTGGCAGCACAAATCCCGATGGAACTTGTCCCCCCATCCTATCCCAAACAGATGTGATGCTCCAATGGCCCCAGCGTCCCCCATTACGCTGCCTTGAGACAACAGCAGCACCGAAACCCAGCGTGCCCACCGCTCCCAGCGGGGCACTGGGTGTGTCACAGGCTGTGCTGGGTCTCTGCTCTGTAAAGCCGACCCAGAGCTCACCCTCGGGCACTCTCCTGCGAGCCAGAGGCACCGAGGTGGCTGCGGGGCTGCGCTGCTCCCGGGAAGCGCTGGCTGGCGGGTGGCAGGCGAGGTGTGAGTGATGGAGGAGGCTGCTCGATCCCCTTCCCCCTTTGCTGCCGGGGGATCGGGACGGACCCGGAGCGTGTGCTGGCAGAGCTCCCCGGGCTGCGGGGGGTGGCCGAGGAGGGGACAGCAGGGCTGCAGCTAATTTTAGGAGGTGGGCAGAGCCTCATGGGAAGCAGCCGGCTGGAGGGAGGTGTCGCACTCGCACCGCGGTGCCCACGAGCATCGAGAGTGAGCGCTGGGTGACCCTGGCTCTGAAGATACTGCCGTGGGCTGGCAAGGGGGGTCCTGCGCTGGCAGCCCGGTTTTGTGCTCTGAGGAAGAGCCGTGTCCCCGCGGATGTCCCGGCTGTCCGGGGGAACACACAGGGGCAAAGCCTCGGATTCCCGGTCCGCATTATCCAGGAGGCGGGTGAACCCCGCGCTGCTCCGTGCCTCAGTTTCGCCGTGACCGTCTCGCCAGCGCTCCCCCGGCGGAGTGCGGTGGAGGCAGGAAGGCTGGCCGGGCTCGGGGATCCTCGCCTGTGAGCGCCAAGCCTTATTATTTCCCCACAACTGTCTCCTCCTCGCTCCTCGTAAAATTAGATCCAGCTGTTCACAATAGCCACTAACTTCTCTCCGGAAGATGTTCAAAGTTTACAGACGCGGAGCGGCGCGGGTGCGTGGAGGATGGGCTGCCGTTCCCATGCCAGCTCCTCGCCGCCCGCCCTTCCCCCAGAGGCAGCCAGCTCCTGCCTCCCCCCCGCCGGCTTAGGCAATTCGGGTTTAGGAAGAAGCACACCCGCACGCAGGCATTCGAGCTCCCGACCCAACCGAGCGTCGGGTTTTTATTAGCAGGAAGGTCTGGGTGCTTCACAGTCCGGGAGAGAAGGTCTGATCCAAGACCCTGCTTTTCTCTGCCCGGCTTTGTGCCCGCACGCTTGGCAGATCAGTTGGGCAGGGTTCTGCTTTTCGTGTTTGCCAGCACCTGTGCCCAGCTATGGCAGGAGTTTGGGCTCCAGCTCTTGCATGGGGTGGCTGCTGTGTCCCCTGGCAGCCTTGCCTGGGTGGCACTGCAGAGCTGTCAGGGTCTAGCTGCAATGTTTGGACATCAGTGTGCTGGGAAGGGATCTAACACACCGTGCTGGACACTCTGGCACTCTTGGGCCATGCTCCTCACTGGAGCTCCTTCTTTTACCAAAAATACTGCCTTCATGTATTTTTAGCAATTTTCCTCCCCAAGGATTCCAGAGCAATTTTTCAATCTGCGGGAGCTGGAGTCGCTGTGCCCGTCTCCAGCTCTCAGCTCGGGCAGTGGCTGAGATGCTGGGAGGAGGTGATAAGCTGCCACGGGCTCCCAGCACACTCCTGGCATGCACAAGGCTTTGCTCGCTGGGACTGTCTGGGCTGGTGGCAGTAAAACGGTGCTAAATCAAAATATCCCTTTCTGGGAATAAGTCACTGGTGGGGTTTGTGCAGAGCAGCCTGTACCTGCTATCACAGCTCCTGCAGAACCTCAGCTGGGCACTGCTTCGAGCTTCTGAGCTCATTGCAGGAGGGCAGGGAAGCGTGCCCCTCTCACAGGGGTGACAGTGGCCAGGTGACCGTGCTGTGTCACATTCTGTGCCAGACTCTGGCAGCCAGGAGCATCTCTGTGTCTTGGCTGAGGTGGTAGTGCCTGACAGCCGCTCTGCCTGGTGTCTCAGGAGCTGATCCCCCCCAAGTCAGCTCTCACACCCCCATCCCACGGGGTTTCTCTGGTTGGGAGCTGTGAGTGTGGAGTCAGTGCTAACCCTGGGCTCCAGCGAGTGCCACAGCACGGGCAGTGGGTACAGCTGCTGCCTGGGCAGGCTTGGGTTTCACGGGGGTGGAAGCAGCTGGGGGCAGGTGTGAAATTCATTGCAGCCTTCCTCCTCCTCCTCCTCCTCCTCCTCCTTGCCTAGTAGGGTCCCCTGGGAGACCTTTTCCCTGGCCCTGGTACAATGGCATAAAATGGGGTCAGCAGCACCTGGAGCTCTTCTGTGGAGGCATTTCTCCTCTTGGGAGCAGAACAGAGGGCTGGTGGGGTCCCTGGGATGCCTGGCTGGCCCCAGTGGTAGGACACTGTCCCAGGCAGGCACGGAACTGCCTGACCAGGCTTCCCTGGTGCTCCCCTGACACCAGAGACCCTTGGCCTCCCCCTGGGACAAGCTGGGAGTCCCCAAGGACTCGGGACTTGTTGGCCACTCTGAGCTCATCTACCTGGGATGTTGAGGAGACATCCTGGGATGGATATATTTTGGCGAATTCAGCAGTCCCCAGTGGGTGCTGTGTCCAGCACTGGCTGTGCCATGGGCCACCAGCACCGGGGGTGTCACGGGACAACATGGGGGTGGCCCATCCCCAGCAGGCAACTCCAACCCTGTTGTTTCCATCCAGCTCGTTTCATAACACAGAGAGCAATTAATGCTCTAAAAGCTTTCTATTTATGCGCTGCTGGGTGAAACGCCCCGTCCTGGCTGGGCAGGGCAGTGTAATTGGGCCAGGGAGGCACGCCGGGTTACAGTGTCCGTCTGTCCTCTGCCCTCGGGTCCTGAGCCTGAAGACTCGAGCCAAACCGGCTCAGATCCTCCAGAAGCCAAAACTCAGCTGTGCCAGGACTGGGGAAGAGGAGTGGATGGAGGGGTTGGTTTGGATGCCCGTGATTCTGCCGTTAGGAGGGAGCTGTGCTCTGGGTTTGCCTCATCCCCTTCCTCCTCTCTGCCCCAAATATTTTGGGAGCAAACAGCTCATGTTTTCTCTTTGTTCATCCACAGCCCCCTGGGATGAGAGGTCTGAGCATCCCTCGACCTCGCATGGCTGAGTGAGGACCAGCCACATCCCTGCCAGCTGGAGGCTCGGGGCTTTGCTGGGAGCTAGGGGCCCTTTGGCTGTTGGGGTCCAGCTGGAGCTGGGGGGCATGAGGAGCCTGGGGCAGCCCTGGCAGCTCTTCAGACCCTGGTGGGATGCTGCCACGTGGCTTCCTGTGGTTTCCTCACTCCGATTGCTTCCTGAGCCGCCCGCCAAGCCGGAAGGGACAGGAAGTGATAGAGGGGAGGAAATTAGTTGGGCTGTCTCACGGGGAGCTGGCCTGGTGCACTGGGGGCTCTGTCGCTGTCTGGGTCCCCAGACTGTGCCAGGTGACCCTTCAGAGAGGACATGGCCAGTCAGGAGGTGCAAACCTGGGTGGGAGAGAGCAGGGTGGCCACCCTTCCCTCCAGGAGCCAGGGAATCCCTCACCGCAGCCTGAGAGCTGTTTGGAAGAGGAGCACAATGTAAACAAACCTCCTTTCGCCACCCTCCTGCCACGCCGCCTCTTGCCACCAGCCTGGGTGAGCTCTGGCTGTCCCTGGGACAGCCATGTGCCAGCCAGGATGGTGTTTCCCTGTGGGAATGGGGCACGGTGTTCCCAAAGGGACCCCAGGCAAGGTGCCAGGGATGTGGGGTTCCTGGGAAGAGCTGCAGGGTTATCCTTGGCAGAGTCAAGAGCATCCTGCTCTGTGCACTACAGTGGACATGGCAACATCTTCTCTGGTGTGTTGTGGTCTTGCTGGTGTTTCCCCAGGAGCTCCACAGCTTTTGGGTTTCCTTTGAGGGGCTCTGCAGAGCTGGTGGCCGTGTGACCGTGTGGGCAGCATTCCTCCCAGCTGTGTCACCAGGTGGGGAGAGGCAGGAACAGGGACACAGCCCCCAGCCAGCACTTCCCTGCCTGAAATGGGGGCTGTCAGCCTGCCTAAAAATCACTGCCACTATCAGGGCCCTGAGCTGTGCTCTCACTGAACCCCAATGTGCCAGGACATGAAGGAGCTGGGGTGCCCTAGAACCTCAGCTTTGAGGTGTCACAGAGCAGTCCCTGGCAGGGCCTGCATGCTCAGCACTAGAGAGGATGGGGACTCGTGTCCCCCTCACCTCCAGAGTGTGGGTGCCATCAGTCACAGTGACAAGGAGGGGGTGGTAGCAGCCTCATGTTCCCCCACAGGGCTGGCGCAGGCGGCACTGAGCCGGTGCGAGGCTGAGCTGCTCTGTGCTGATCCTGCCCAGGCTTGTCATGAACTTTTATCCTTTTGCCGTGGGGTCTGGGTGCAGGGGGGAGGGAGAAGGGCTGGATTGCCCTGGGCCCCCTGCATGGGGAGGCGGGATGGAGCCAGGATGCAGCTGGACCCCCCTCCCTGTCTTTGCAGGGCTCTTTGCCTCCACAGTGTCCCCAGCACCTTTGCAGAGTCTTTTTGTCCCAGTGTCCTCTGCCACAGGCTGGGGGAACCCCACGTTAAGAAGGGGTCCTTGGGGCTGCTCTGCCCCACACCTTGTCCCTCTGGATAATGCCAGCTGGGGATGTGCTGTGCTTCAATCCCCCTTGTGAAGTGAGTGCTGGTGACCATGCCCTCCAATGCAGGTGGTTTGAGGAGATGCTGTGACATCAGCCACCACCCCTGTCCCAGTTTGGGCGGGACACAAGGGTTTGGGGCAGTGCGAGGGCTGCTGGGGCTGTGCCTCATGGTGCACCAGATGGGATGATGCTTTTGAGGCTGACCATGCTGGGGAAGAGGAATATGCTGTCCCCCAGCTCGGCAGTGGGTCAAGGATGAGGACTGGGTTCATGGGGGCATTGTGGGGGTGACGGGCACCTCTGCCCATGTCACAATGTCCCCATGCTCCCAGCCCCAAGTGCTCTCCCCTGTGCCACCCTGCCCGTCCCCGACCCGATCCCTATCGCAGCTGGTTGTGCTGGATCCAGCAGCACCTTGCTCCTGCCTTTTGACACTCACAGGGTGCCCACGGTGCTTCTCTGACTGCAGACACTGCCTCTAAAGTATTTCCTTCCCTCACCCGCCACAAAACACCCATCTCTCAGTCACCCTTCCCTCTTTGCCTCCCCCTTTGCTTTTGCAGGATTTAAAGAGATTTTCCATAGCTTTAGCAGGGTCCCCAGCCCCAAACAGCTCTCCCACAAGGGTAGCTGCCTGCAGCCCCGCTGCCTGCTCCAGCCCCAGGTTTCCCTCCCGTCCCCCACACGTGGTGCTGGGGCCGAGCTCTGGGAGCCGTGGGAACACCGTCCCAGTCTCCTGGGCAGCCTTGACCTCGCAGGGAGAAAAGGGCTGCCCTGGAGGCATCCTCCCCTGCCTGCTGTGGGCACCGAGTCTGCTGGGGGGACCTCACAAGAGTGCAGCCCCCTCTAGTCACCCTCTGAAGCTGTGGGCTGGAGTGGGTGCCCTCCACAAATTTAGGGTGTGAGGGGTGAGTGAGCTGGAAGTGCGGACACACTCCTGGTGTGGGTGTCAGTGACCAACCCCACTCATGGGTGGTGAGCATCCTCAGAGTAGGCAAGCATCCCCTGGGGATGTGGGGCAGTGGTCCTGGGATCCCCAAACCCTGCAGAGATGCCTGTGCTGAGGGAGGGGTGGTCTTCCTGCCCTGGTCCCTGGGGGGCAGCTGCGGGGCAGGAGCCGGTGACATATTTTCTGGCCGGTCCGGTCCCCTTCCCTGCCCTGAGCAGGTCTGGCCACGGTCTCCGCGGGCCGTCCAGCCGTGCCGGTTCCCTAATTGCTGCTGTTGTTGGTGTTTTGTAAGGGCAGGGTGGAGCGGCACTCGGCCGTGCCTTGCGTCAGCGCGGTGCATGCACCCTCCCTCCAGGAAATCCAATGTCTTCGCCTGGCCAAAAGCAGGTTCGGTGGAGGAGGAGAAGGAGGAGGAGCTGCTTCCTCGCACCTTGGCCGGGGCCCCAGCATCACCCTCCCTCCACTCCCAGCTTCCCTGAAAAGGCTGGGCTGGGATTTCCCTGCTGGAGGGGGAGTGGGGTGGGAGGGGGCTGGGGACCTCCGAGGGAGGGGGACAAATGTGTCACAGGCGGGGTGTGGGGTCAGCTGTCACCCTGCCTGTGCAGGCAGGGCCTGGCACGGTGACCCAGGGCAGGGCACGCTGCCTGCACTGGTTGCAGCCAGCCCCAAGGTTTTGCTCTCAGCCCTGTAGCTTTTCCCTTGGCCCCCAAAACACCCATCAGCTGGGGAGGGCAGGGAGTCTAGTGAGTCGCTTTAAAGTCACCCTCTGGCACTGGCTCTTGGGGCTTTCCCCTGTTAGGGTGAGCTGATGGCAGCCCTGTGGTGCTGTGGGGCCCTGGGCTGGCACCAGGCTGCAGGTCCCTGACCATGGAGGATTTAGAGAGGATGGAGGATACCATGGAGGTATTGAGAGAGTGGGGGCTCCTGAGCTGCCACAGTGCTGAGAGGTCTGGGGCTGCCACGGGGCTGCTCTGGGGTCTGAGACCATTGAGGCCTTTGGGGGGTTGCAGGGTCTTGGGCTGCTGCAGAAGCTGAGGAGTCTCAGCTTCCCCCATGTCTGGGGGTCCTGGGCTGCTGTGAGGCAGGCAGGGTTCAGCACCAAGGCAGTTACACCCCAATGTAGGTGCCCCACATTGAGCCCTGATGCTCTTGCTGGGCTGCAGGGGGGAGTGAGGGTCCCCCTGGGCCTGTCCCCACATTGCCACCCTCACTGTCCCTGTGCAGTGCCTGGTCCCGGTGTTCCCCTGCCCTCCCATCCCCAATATCCTGCAAGGTTTGGACCCTGCATCCCCGGTGGGGGCTGCCCCACGGAGCCCCCAGCAGCAGGCACAGCCGGGGTGCTGCTGGCCCGTCCAGCACCGCTGCCGCCATCCCTCCCTTGGCCGGCTGGCTCGATCCTACAATCCAGTTCTCCTTATTTGGCCACAGTGCTCAGCAAGAGGGGGAGCGGCGGCGGGGGGAACGCGGGCAGGGACGGGGCGGCGGGACCAGAGGGGCTGACATCACATCACGACGAGGGAGAGAGGGATGGGGGGGCTAAGTTTCTTTTTTTATAAAAGGAAAAAAAAAAAAAAAACAACAACCAGGCAGCAAGGCCTCGCAGCGCACTTGAGCCAGCGGGCTCAGCAGTTCCTTTAAAAGGAGATGTCTGTGCCGGAGACCTTTGTACACTCCCAGCCCATCCGGGAAGCGCGGCGGCGCAGGAGACACCTCTCCGCTCCCACCGCCGGCAGCTGCCGCCAAACATGTTATTGCAAAACACTGAAACGCTGCACTGGGAGCTGGGCAAGGGGAGGAGGAAGAGGAGGAGGATTGAAGGCTCCCCACCACAAGATGGGGAGGGCCCGGGCCCCAGCTGAGCATCCTCAGGGTGGGGGGGCCTCTCCTGGTACCAGGGGAAGGGCTGCTGGATGGCTCTGGCCACCTGGTTCCCATTAGTGGGGTCTGGCTTGGAGCTGCTCAGCATCTCCCTTCAAATCCCAGCTCTCTGCCTTTGCCAGGCATGGTGGAGCTGGGATTCTGGGGCCTAGGGGTGTTTTTTGGGCCAGCTTGCCCAAAGAGACTGCTGTTTGGCAGTGGGTACTGGTGTAGGGTCAGGGTTCACAGGCTGTCACCCTGTCCCTGAGGTGTCAGCCATAAACACCACATGCCCAAGTTCCTTGTATGGGTAATACAGTAGCTGGGGCAGTTTCCTTCCCAAACTTTATTTGAGTGGATCCTGGGTGGTCACTTGTGACTTGAATTTGGGGGTGCTCACAGAAATCATGCTCTGTCCCTGAGGAAAGCCTGTTTGTGTGTCTGATGCCTTACAATGAGATGCTGCTCTGAGTGCAAGTGAGAACAGGGCAAGGGCTAGGAACAGACCTAGCACCGTGCTGTCACTGCACCACACGCCCCAGCAGGGGTTTCTGTGTCTGACAGGTGTCCCCTGTGTCCCAGCAGGTTGTCGTGTATCCGTGGGGGCTCAGGGTCGGAGCCCAGAGCAGCCAGCACCATAGCGTCCAACAGCTGGAACGCCAGCGGCAGCCCTGGGGAGGGGCGGGAAGATGGCCAGGACGGCATGGACAAGAGTCTGGACAATGATGCCGAGGGTGTGTGGAGTCCAGACATCGAGCAGAGCTTCCAGGAGGCGCTGGCGATCTACCCACCCTGCGGCCGGAGGAAAATCATCCTCTCAGATGAGGGCAAGATGTACGGTGAGTGATGGGGGCAGGATGGAGGCACCGGGCAAAGGCACTGCACTGCCAGCCAGGACGGGGTGGCCGGGGCTGAACTGAAACCTCCTGCCCCAAACCCACGCTGGGGCATCGCCCTGGAGCATCCTCCAAGCCTGAAAGCAGCTGGCTCGGGTTCATCCTGGAGCTGGAGTGGGGAGGTGGCAGTGACCTGCGTGTGTCCCCTCCCTCTGCACTGGCTCTCCCTCCCGCTCCCTCCCTCTCTCGGCCCTGCCGGACCGACTGGTTTGGTGAAGCCGTCGGGCAGGGAGCGGGCGCGGGACTGCGGGGCCGGGGCAGCCCCAGCCCTCCTGCTCCCGTGTGCCTCCACATCCCTCCCCAAACCTTCCCCAACCGGACCTGGTGGCCAGAGCACCCTGTGGCAAGGGTCACTCACCCACCCTGAGCCACCCGCACCCAGCTCAGTTTTTGGTGACTTCATTGGTGGCAGCGGGGCTGGTCAGCCCCACTGGGGTGATGATTTTGGAGGTGTCAGTGTTGTTTTCAGTGCCTCCCAAAACTCTGTCTCTGCCAGGGTAGGGACTGGTTCCTCCTCCCCTGCACATCCCATGATGTCACCCCCAAGGGCCAGTGACCTCAGAGTCAGGAACAGGCTGCCATATTACCACCCCCCCATGGTGACAACAGGACCAGGGCTGGCCTCTCTATCCCCAGCTTCCAAAATACACCTGCCCAGGGTGCTGCTGTCACAGCGTGGCTCCTCCAGTGCCAGAAGAGAGGGGCAAAAGGGGCGAGGCTTTATGGAGAGCACTGTGCCACTGTCCCCACACCCATGCCAGCTACCTGTGCCACCCCATGTGCCAGGGCCCCCAACCCACGGCACCAGGGCTGGTGGAGGGGCAGGGTGAGGGGCAGGCAGGGGAGCCCAGGGCTTCCCAAGCGTATGCATTTTTTGGATTTCTCCGGGAATAGCTGAAGTGCCGCCGGGAGCCTGGCCCTTCCAAGCACGCCCCAACCGGTTTTTCCAGCCTTTCAGAGACATCTGGCAGCTGCTTAAAGAGGCAGCAGCCCCTGCCGGCCTTTCATCTCCCCCCACCTTCCCCAGCACTTCCCCACTGGGACCCCTGGGACCCCTGGCTGGCATTACTGACTGTACCAGGGGCACTGGCAGCAGAGGCAGTGCCAGCATGCAACATAATGGTGTGCCAGTGCCTCTGCCTTTCTTCACCACCCATCTTTTGGGGGTTCCATGGGTGCCCATGGCTGTGCCAGCCCCTGCCACACTGGTGCCAGCACTGCAGGGGTGGCAAAGCAAGGTGGGAACTGGGGAGCCAGGACCCAGCACAGGCACACTGGGCCTTGCTACATCGGCTCTGGATGGGTTATTTTTAACCCAGCCTGTCCAACTGGTTCACGTGGTGGTGTCAGGGGAGAGGAATTTGGGGAATGTGGTAATTTGGAGGAGGACGTGCCCTCTCGGAGGGAATGGCACATGGCACGGTCCAGATGAATCACAGGGAAAGGGACAAGGAACAGGGCACATGGGCACAGGGGTGGCTGTGAGGATGCAGCCTTGGCCATGGTGTGAGGCAGGATGTGTGCAGGAGATGCTGGCCCTGGATACTGGGCTCTAGGGCTGGCAGTGGTTCGCTGAGTCCAGGAAGGCACCCACATTTCTTTCCTGTATTGTTCCCCCATATTTCTTTCTCACAGGCAGGGTACAGGGGGCAGAGGATGGGATTCAGGAGCAGGGCATGCAAAGGGAGATTTTGAAGGTTTTTTGAACCCCCCAAACCGGGGCTGAGCAGCAGGGTCCCTCCTGCCAGCACCTTGCTGCGGGTGTCACCTCACTTGGGCTTAAAGGACACCCTTTAAGACCTGGCCTGTGCTAGGTGCTAACGAGGGAGCCAGGAGGGGTGGGAACTGTGCTTCAGGGTGACACCAGGGCTGTGCAAGGGGTACCCCCATTGTCACCCACCCACCCACCAGCTCCTGCCTGGCGCGGGCACCCCAAGGGGCAGCTGCCTCTGTGTGGCACCTGGCCCTGTCTGTCCCCATGTGTGTGTGTCCCCAGCAGGGCCCAGTTGCTGTGGGGCTGGGAGGGGGCCAATCGGGGTGGAAGGGGGTGGTGGTGGGGGGTTGGTTTGGTTTGTTTTTTTTTTTTTTTTTAAAGGATTTTTTTATTCTTTTAAAGCCCAAAGCAGTTCCAAGGGCATTTCGACAAGTTCCAACCGCGACCATCTGGTCCATTAAAATAAATCTGGCGTGCCTGGCTGCCCCCGTGCGCGGGGGGCGCGGGGGGGCGGCGGCGGGGGCCGGGGCCGGGAGAAGAAAGCTCCCAGCTGCTCTGACGTTTGAACGTAGATTGGCCACAGCTGGCCCCTGAAATGTGGCGCAAAAGCAACTTCTGCTTCGAATTAGACCAGGACGTTAGGAAATACTGGTGGAAAGGCCAGCGCGGCTTGTGAACGGGAAGCCGGGGTGCCCCGGTGGGGTGGGCAGCCCGGGACCCCTGCGGGCACGGCTGCCCGGGGTGGGTTCGGTGCCTCTGGTGGGGGGCTCCGGCTGGGTTTGGAGGGGCTCTGTGGTTTGAGGCAGGGCTGTTGGCGGGGGTCCCTGGTGACTGTCACCTCGCTCGGAGCCCCGGGGCCGGTAACGCGGCGCGGGGGTGGCGCGGGGTGGGTGCCCTGCCCTGGCCACCCCCGTGTCCCCGAGGTGGCCCCGACACTGTCGCGGCAGCGCCACCTCCTGGCAGCGCCTCCCTCGTCCGGCCGGGGGAGGTTCAGGGGTTTTGGGGGGGTTTTGGGAGTTTTGGGGCCGGTGCCCCTCGTCTGCCGGGGCTGACGCCAGGCTCTGCCCGCAGGTCGTAACGAGCTGATCGCCCGCTACATCAAGCTGCGAACGGGGAAGACACGGACGAGGAAGCAGGTGAGCCGTTGTTCTTTTTCTCCCGGGGTGGGCTCGGGGCGGGGTGGGAGGCGGTGCCAGGTAAGCCCGAGGGGGAGGGAGCGGGTGTCCGGCTGCATCGCTCGTCCTCTGTGTCCCCTCGTCAAGCCACTGCTGCTGCCAGCAGGTCCCTCCTCTGCAAAGAGCTTCACCTGTGGGCACAAAACCCCAGGGGTTCCCTCTGTCCCAGGTTGCCTTGAAACTGGGGGTGTGGGGGCAGGCAGCACCCAAGCCCCCCACCTGGCTGGGGTGACCCTGCAGGTGGCAGGAGCCCTCAGACTCTCTGTGGGCAGTGTGTGTGTGTCTGTGTGTGCCTGCATGGGTCTCTGCTGCACCTTCTAGATCTGGGGACTGTTCTTCTCACTGCCCCTTGCCAGGCTTTATGCCACTTGTGCCAAGTGCTACAACAAAGGCACTCCAAACCCCACGGGCTGAGAGCAAGGCATCCCCATCCCAGCCAGGGATCCAGGACTGGCTGTGTGGAGCTGTGGTACTGGTCCTGGTGGGGCTGGAGGTACCACAGAGCCCTTGTCCTGCTCTCACTGCCCTGCCTGGTTGGATGCTGGGGCAGGCAGAGATGCAGGCAGAGATGCCAGCAGGGCTGGAGCACACAGAGGTCTCTGCAAGCCCTTGCTTTACCAGACCTGTCTGAGGAGTGGGCTGCTGCAGCCCTCGATGGGACATGTCCCTTTGTCATGTGCCAGTGGCTCTTCCCTCCCTTCATTGTGGCCCCCAGCCAGGTGCCAGGCCACCTGTCCTGGCAGAGCTCATGGCCTTGGATGCTTGGGAGCATCTCCTACCACAGGGAGATGGTTGGGTTTGGGACACTTATTCTGGGACTGTCCTGTGCCACAGGTCCCCACAAGAGAGGGACGCTGGTCCCCAGACACTACAGAGGTCATTCCTCCAGGATTTATGCTGAAAGGAGAGGGACAGATTCTGGCCTCTGATTTTGTGTTCAGAGCAGTGCCAAGCAGTGCTTCATTTCTGGCTTGAAGACTTAACTGGGTCCCCCCTCCATGGGGGAAGGATGCAATGCTCTAGGGGCACTTGGGAAAGGCATGGGAGAGAGCACCCATGGCACTGATCCCTCACTGTGTAGTTGTCTCCTGGATAGCCTGGTGTCTCCTCCTGGACAGCCTGGTGGGAGCAGGTTCCTGCCAAAATCAGCCCTGAAGCCCTGTGGGTGTGAACACCCACCCTTCCTGTGGATGGCCCCCCAGTCATGTTGTGCCTTTACTGCCTGGACATCAGCCCCTTTTCTTTAGATCTTTTCTTTAGATCTTTTCTCTAGATCTTGTCCAGGGACCTGGACACAAAAGCCCCAATCTTTCTCACCTTTCCCACATGCAAAACCAGCAGGAGCCCTGGGGCAATCTGCCTGTCCCTCCTGGACCCACAGGCCCCACTGAGTAACCTGGGGCACCTCAAACCTTCCAGGCAACCTGGGGCACTTCAAACCTGCCAGGCCGTGTCATCAGCTTCTGGTGCTCATAGGGGCCGGCAGGGTCTGTCTGTCTGCCCCCAAGTGTGGAGTCCTTCAGCCAAAAGACACACTGTTACACCCAAGAGGTGGCAAAAATGGGGACCCCCTCCACTACAGCAGCTTTACACCAAGGAGCTTCACCCCAACCTGGGGTGGGCACAAACCAGCATCAACCAGCACCGGGGTGCCCCACAACTTTCCTTCCTCCAGCTCTTGGTGGGTGCAGGACCCTGAGCAGCTCCAGGAGAGCCCATTCCTCCCCCGGGGGCAGCATCCCGCCCTGCAGGGGGAACGTATCTTCACGCTGTCTGTGTTTTCCTTTCCGAACGGCGTGGCGGGCCCTAGGTGTCCAGCCACATACAGGTTCTAGCTCGGAAGAAGGTGCGGGAGTACCAGGTTGGCATCAAGGTACGTTGGCGCCCTTGCCCAGGTGTCCGCGGCGGTGTCTCTGTGAGCATGGGCAGCCCCTCTCCTTCCTCCTCTTTTCCTCTGGTTGACGGCTCTGCTGTTCCCCCTCTCCTTCTGCTCTCTCTCTGCAGGTCTCTAGCCACTTGCAGGTTCTTGCCCGACGGAAATCTCGTGAGATTCAGTCCAAGCTGAAGGTACGCCCTGCCTCGCCTGGCCCCGCCTGCTGGCGACTAATGCACTCGGCTCTGCTGTGTGCTGCTTGCTTTTTCCTGTTTTACCTCTCGTTTTTTTGGTGGTTTTTTTCCTTCCCCCTCACTTGGCTCCTTGGGTCAGATGGTTTTGATTGTGGCGATGGGATCATTGTGGGATGCCCAGAGAGAAGTGCAAGGAGGGGCAGCAGAGCCCTTTTCTTTCCTCCAGGACACTGAATGTGGGTGTCAAATCACCTCTTTGCATCCAGGCAAGGACTCTGTCATGGAGAGACGTGGGTTTAAACCCTCCTCTGGTGATGCATGAGGGCTGCCTCCTCTTTCAGGCCATCAGGGGGTCTCCCACAAGCAGAAGGGCCCCCCCGGGGCAGCCAGTGAGGCAAAGTGAGGTTCAAGCATGGTGTGCAAAGGCCCACTCCCCTCCACACCTGAGACCTGACCCAGCTCAGAACAGGTGCTGATGTGATGTGGGCAGAAGCAGGAGGGCCCCAGGGGTCCCTGCAGGCTGCCAGCCCAGTGGCTTGTGATGCACCAGGGTGTGAGCACAGCCCAGGGCAGCACAGGGATGTGAATGGCAGCAGGTCCAGCTGGGGCAATGCTGCTGGGGATGGGGGCACGGTGCCAGGAGCCAAGGGAGCCAAGTGAGAAAAAAACAGATCATTCTCTCTCTCTTTTCTGGTTGGCTTTTCTTTTCTTCCTTCCTTCTTTCCTTCCTCCTAACTGGAGCCCAACTAACATTTCCATAACTGTTCCCACCAAGCTTTGTGATGGCAGTGGGGAGGGTGATGATGGGGGGCATGGGCAGGACTGGGGGCATCACCAAAGGACCAAGCCCTGCTTGGGTTGGACCCACATGATGCGAGGTGGGGGACAGAGAGGTCTCCACTGCACAATCACCCACTGAGGACAGCCAGCTCCTGCCATGTGCCTCAGTTCATCTCTGCACTGTCACACCAGGGAGAATCCCCTTGAGTAACTCCAGGGGTGATTTGCTGCCTTGCTGTGTGAGTGGGAGCCCAGAAAATCTTTCAGCCTGCTGACCTTGAGGTCCCAAAAGCATCACCAGCTCCCCCTGTCCTGGGTGCTGTGTCCATCTCCAGCACTGAGGCTGGCAGTGCAGGCCACTGTCAGGGCACTGTCACAGCTGGAGCATTTTCATCCTCAAAGCTTTAACAAACTCCAGCTCATGCTGCCTGGGAGCTCACCAAGATGTGTCCCCCAAAGTCCTTCAGCAGGGACCCCAGTGCTCCATGAGCAGGATGCCAGGAGAGCTCCCACAGCCAGATGGGTTTGGTCTGCTAGGAGAAACCAGGAGAGAGAACCTGAAACTTATTTTGGGATGCTCTTTTAGACTTGTGTGTCTTAAACCCAATCTCCAGCCCCAAGAGGGACAGTCAGGGCAGTGAGGAGGGCAGCAGAAGTCTAAAATAAAATAAAATAAAATAATCTGTCCTTGCCACATGGCACAGTGCAGAGCAAGGGGGAGTTGGAGGCAGGAGTGACCCCAGGGGTCCATGGCTGTGCTCTCCATCCCCAGCCATGCTGCCTGCAGGATTCTGGCACAGAGCAGCCAGAGCAGAGATCTCTCTTAACAATGCTTGGAGGATACAGAACATCCCTTCTCAAGATAGTTCAGGAAGCCGCCTGCCCTCACCCAGCACTGTCCTGTGGGATGAAAACACTTCCATGAGCAGTATCTGTGTTTTTGAGCTGCAGTCATGTGCATGTTTGTGCTCCTGGCATGTGGCTGCACGCCCGCCCTCCTGCCCTGCCCCAGGTGAAAATAAATGAAGCATTGATCCCTGGGGAAGGTTCAGAGGGAAAGCAGAGGGTGTGCACTGGGACCAGCATGAACGTGTCCTAGCAATGCAGGTGGAGGAGCAGCCCTGCTCAGGGCAAGACCTGGGAGCCCTGGAGCTCCTGCCCAGCAGGGCTGTGACCTTTGGAGCAAAAGGAAAAACAGCTGGTCTCCTCTCTCAGTGCACACACAGCACAGGAGGGTTGTGCTCAGGGTTTTCCTTGCAGAGCCTGTGGGGGAGTTGGTGCCCAGATCCCAGGGCATCCCAGCAGTTCTTCCTCTCTGTGCCCTGGCCACAAGCACTGGGGGCCTCTGAGGAGGCTGTAGAGGATTTTAAAAAGCTAAACAGGCCTGGTTCACCACAGTGACCTCTTAAAAGAGTGGGTGGGAGGCTTTGGCATCCCATTCCTGGTGGGATTAAGCCTGGGCATCAGTGGCCACCATGTGCATCCCCCAGGGACTGGCCAGGTCAGGGCCATCACTCCCCACATCAGGCTGTGGTGATGAGCCAGGGTGGGGGATATCCAGCTGTGCTGGTTTCAGCTGGGGTAGAGTTAGTTCTCTTCACAGCACTTCACAGCCACCTCATGCCTGTGCTGTGGAGAAAATTAACTCTGCCCCAGCTGACACCAGCACCGACTTAGGGGAGGTGTACAGAGTACCCAAAGGCTCCCATGGCACTCTAACCCTTTTTTTTTCCTTTCTTTTCCGGACAGGCCATGAACTTGGTAAGTTGAGCTTGAGTCCGAAATTCCTTTTGTTCCCCATTGCATTATGCTCTCTCTGGTGGAGGGGCTAAAAAACCTTTTGCATCCCCAAGCGGGGAGGGCCTCCAGCAGCAGTGGGAGGGGGCATTTTCCAGACCCATCAGCTTTTGCCCAGAGGATATTGGCAAGCTTCAAATGTTAATTAACATTTGAGAGGGGGTGGGGGGATCCCTCTGCACCGGTCCCTCTCGGCTGGGCTGTGGGATTGGCTGCTGGCTTTGCAAAACCTGTCAGGCATGCTCGGGTTGAGGGAGCTCAGTGTGCCCCTGTAACCCCCCTTCCCTCCTGTCTCCCCTTTTCCCCTCAGGACCAGGTCTCGAAGGATAAGGCTCTGCAGAGCATGGCTTCCATGTCCTCGGCGCAGATTGTGTCGGCCAGCGTCCTGCAGAACAAGCTCAGCCCCCCCCCTCCTCTTCCTCAGGCCGTCTTCTCTGCTGCCCCCAGGGTGAGGACAGCCCCAGGCCCCCCACACGGGGACACCCCGGGGTGGTGGGGACACCACGAGCCGAACACAGGGCAGGGGGATGGATGTCCAACAGCCATTCTCAGCCGTGGTGGCAGTGCAGGGCTCCCTGCTGCTTGCAGCAGGTGAGGAGGGAAATGTTGGGAGTGGGGAGTCAGAATCCACTGACTCTTCCCTGTGCTGTTTTCTCAGTTTTGGAGTGGGCCTATCCCAGGACAGCCTGGACCCTCTCAGGAGTAAGTACAGACCCCTCCACACCCAGCACCAGCAGGACCCCACCTTGGCAAGGGGCTGGGGCATCCCAGGCTTGGTAACCTGATGGTGCTTTTTCCTTTCCAGCATTAAACCGTTTGCACAACCAGCTTACCCCATCCAGCCACCCATGCCTCCATCACTAGCCAGTAAGTCATGTCCTTACCCTCTTGTAGGGATCCCAGTGTCCCTGCCAGGGTGTATTTGTCCTCTGTCCCCTCCCATGCATGGTGCCACCCACCTGTGTCTCCTCCTCACCTCCACTGTGTCTACTGAGACACAGTCTCAAGCTGCACCAAGGGAAATATAGATTGGATATTAGGAAAAAGTTTTTTCAGAAAGGGTGATAAAATACTGGAATTGTCTGCCCAGGGAGGTGGTGGAGTCACCATCCCTGGATGTGTTTAAAAAAAGACTGGATGTGGCACTTGGTGCCATGGTTTAGTTGAGGTGTTAGGTATGGGTTGGACTTGATGATCTTGAAGGTCTCTTCCAACCTGGTGATTCTGTGATTCTGTGATACTGGGGGAAAAGCCTGGGTTGTTTTTTTTTTTGCTGGTTAAATCCAGCAAAAAGCCCCACAGTGAGCAGGACCGTGCTGCTCCCAGTACATCCACCAGTACATCCCATGTTTTAGCCAGCCTGTACTGAGTGATATGGAAGGGTGGGGGATGCAGTGGGGACAGCAGCATTGCAGGGGGGGCTCACCCCAGCCCCTGGCTGCCCCTCCACCCCCGTGTCACTGCCCCTGCCCCAGGTTACGAGCCCTTGGCTCCGCTCCCACCAGCTGCCTCGGCCGTGCCGGTCTGGCAGGACCGCACCATCGCCTCCACCAAGCTCCGCCTCCTCGAGTACTCCGCCTTCATGGAGGTGCCCCGGGATGCCGAAACGGTAACAAATCCCCTCCCTCTGCCTGCCTGGGGTGGTGCCCGTCCATCCCCGCGCCTGGTGGCATCTTCCTCTCTTGCCTGACCTCTCCTGCTGCTGTCCCCACCCCGCTCCCTACAGTACAGCAAACACCTCTTCGTGCACATCGGCCAGACGAACCCCTCGTACAGCGACCCGCTGCTGGAGGCCGTGGACATCCGCCAGATCTACGACAAGTTTCCTGAGAAGAAAGGTGGCCTCAAGGAGCTCTATGAGCGTGGGCCACAGAACTCCTTCTTTCTCGTCAAGTTTTGGGTATGCTGCCAGGAGGGTTAGAGTGGGGAGGGTCATCCTTGAGCTGCAGGCTCATTGTGGGTCAGGCACTCGGCTGGCAGTGTAGGAGCATCCTGGGCAGCTCTGAAAGCTGGTGTCCCTTGTCCCCACTGAGAGCTGGGTGTGGTGGTGCCTCATGGGACCCTCTCCTCATCCCTCTGAAAGCTGGTGTCCCTTGTCCCCATTGAGAGCTGGGTGTGGTGGTGCCTCATGGGACCCTCTCCTTATCCCTCTGAAAGCTGATGTCCCTCGCCCCCACTGAGAGCTGGGTGTGGTGGTGCCTCATGGGACCCTCTCCTGATCCCCTCTCTCCAGGCGGATCTGAACAGCACGATCCAGGACGGGCCAGGGACCTTCTATGGCGTGAGCAGCCAGTACAGCAGTGCAGAGAACATGACCATCACAGTCTCCACCAAGGTGTGCTCCTTTGGGAAGCAGGTCGTGGAGAAGGTGGAGGTGAGTTCCATGCCCCACTGTATGGGGAAGGGGTTGGAGCTGGTCCACAGCAGGTCCTGGGATAGAGAAAATCCTGGAGCTGGGTGTAGGACACATGGGTGCCTATACCATGTTTATGGGTGGAGTAGAGAGGACATTGCCATGTCCCAGTTGGCCACCACTGCCCATGGGGCAGCTGCTGACGCTGGCTGTCCCCTGCAGACGGAGTATGCACGGCTGGAGAACGGCCGGTTCGTCTACCGCATCCACCGGTCCCCCATGTGCGAGTACATGATCAACTTCATCCACAAACTCAAGCACCTCCCAGAGAAGTACATGATGAACAGTGTCCTGGAGAATTTCACCATCCTGCAGGTACCTCCCCTCCTTTCTCAGGGGGTGTGTCCCACCAGGAGTGTGGAGTCCACACTTGCATTGACCCTGCTGGCCCCACGTAGACCTGGCTGTGCCTCAGCCCCTGAATTCCAGGGAGCAGATCTTGGTAGTGCAAAACAAAGTGGCTGTGCCCAAGCCTGGACAAGTCTGCCAGATAATGGGGAGCAAAATTTTCCTTAAATTGGCAGTGCCTGAGTTTGACTCTTTGACTTCACCAAATAATCTGTAGCAGTTTTTGGTGGTGCAAATGCAGTGCCTGGGCCTGAGCCAATGCAACCTCCCTCAAACAAATTTTTGGTGGTGCAGTTCAGGCTATTCCTGAGCCTGTGCAACGTCCCCAAAACTGGGTAATAAATCTTGATGGTGCAATTAAATTGGCCTGTGTGACCCCACAAATAATGGATAGCAAATCTTTTCATGGTGTGAAGTGGCTGTGCCTGAGCCCATGCAACTCCCCCCAGATAACAGCATCTGCCCACGGGCACAGCACTCCCCTAACACACTCTGCTCTGCTGCAGGTTGTTACCAACAGGGATACCCAGGAAACCTTGCTCTGCATTGCCTTTGTTTTCGAGGTCTCCACCAGCGAGCACGGCGCCCAGCACCACGTGTACAAGTTGGTCAAGGACTAGGGGCCCTTGGGGACAGGCAGGGGCACGAGGGGCGTGCAGGGGAGGGAGAGGGCCGTGCAGAAAAGCCACCCGTGCCTGTTGCCTTGTGAGAAGTCATTTGAAGACAGGAGGAGAAGGAGGAGGAAGAAAAACAATAGCCAAAAAGAGACTGACTTGTGATCGCAAATGTTTTCTACTTAGGAACAGTTTCTTTTTTTTTTTTAATAAATAAATAAAATTACCAAAAAAAAAAAAAAAAAAGGAAGAAGAAGAATGGGAAAGGATGCGTAGGGAGAAAGGAAACCCACATCTGGTGCTGGAGAGGGAGAGACCAGCCCTCGGTGTTGCTGATGAAGGCCAGGATCCCACCGTGCCACCAGCAGCAGCAGCGGGATGTCGGAGCAGAGCACGACCCCTCCTTTCACCCCCAGCCTCGCTCAGAAGTGGCCCCTGTCCTGAGTGGAGAGGAGAGGAGCAAGCACTGACAGTCAGGAGGATGTGGCACTGTGCCAGGTTTGAAGCTAATTGTCGTGGCAGTGACAGCAGCGTTGGCATTGCCTGGCACAGCCCAGGGGACGTGGGGGCGGATGGGCAGGGCAGAGTGGAGGAAGGGGACACTGCCACCTCCCCAGGGATGCTCCTTCTCCATGCCAGGCTGGGGCACTGGGAATCATTGGCAGTGAAGGTATGAGGGCATTGACAATGCAAACCATGGGGTTTTTATGGCTCCTTTTTTTCTCCTCTTTTTTTTTTTAAATGAAAGTGCTTTTTAATACCTTTTTAAAAGACACCGTGCTTGTAATCAGGCTGATTGCCCTCCGCAGTGCCCAGGTGCTCCCCTCCCACCCTCCATGGGAAGTGTCTTGTTTAGGGAAAGGTTTGGGATGTCTCCATCTCTGCCTGGGTTTTGTGGGGGATCCCCTGAGCTCTGTGTGCACTTTCAGGAACTGCACTTGGGGGTGGCCCAGGCTCAGTGTCCCCACTGTGGTCACTTGCTGAGGAGTTATGAGTAGAGAGCAGTGAGGGTAAATTTGCCTGGTTTATTTTGTATATGTACATTTTCCTTGTTTTGGTGTTTTTTTTTTTTTTTTGTTCCTTCACCTTTTTTTGCCTTTTTTCTGCGATGACTGTTCCGAACTGCTCCGTCCACTCTCCTGCATCCTGTGGGAAGTGGCCGGGGAGGTGACTTGTGCAGGGAAAAACATTGAGCAATGCAGAGCCAAGCTGTCAGTGGGCAGAGTTTGGGACAGAGAGGACAGAGACAGACAGGGGACAGAGAACAGGAGGGGTGCCAAGATAAGGGACTGGGTCAGCTTGCTGGTATTTTTGTGGCTGCAGCCCAAAGTAAGCCAAGGCAGAGTGCCCGGTCCTGAGGCTGTGACTGCAAGGGCAGAGTCTGGGGAAAGCAAGCCCAGGGTTCAGGAGGGTCACAGAGGGACAGAGGTGGCAGGGAGCAGGGTGGCAGGAGGCTGGCAGGGGGATAGAGAGCCCGAGGTGGCCAGGTCTGGATAGGTTTCTCAGGTTGGCAGGGGAGTGAAGGCAGTGGGAAGGAGGGCAGGAGTGTTTTGAAGGGCACTGCAGCCCCTTCAGGACGGGGACAGGGCAGGTTTAGGCTCAGTGTTGCCAGTGCAAGGAGCAGGAATAGCCCCAGAGCTCAGGAAAGCGCCTTGGCTGCCACTTTGATGCCACATGTCCTGTGAGGCAAGGGGACTTCGACCTCTTGCTTCTGGGAAAAGCCACCCATCCCTGTGGGATGGGGCAGGGCCACCCCAGCCCCGTGCCAGGCCGAGGGTGCAGTGGTGGGACTGGACTGAGGTGGCTGCTGTGAGCAGAGCAGATGGAGCAGGGGGGGAAAGAGAGGGAAAAATCCAAGGCCAGGCACTGGCATACCATGCCAGGGCTGTGCTGGGACTCTCTGGCCAAGTTCTCATATGTAGCATGTTTGTTTGTTGTTCTGTAGGTTTTTGGGGTTGGTTTCTGGTTTTTTTTTTTTTTTCTTCTGTTTCACTCACTGATCTAAAACTCTGGGAATGAAAACTCAAAAACTCCCTCACCATAAAACACAGGCGTGCCCCACTCCCAGCCCTGATGGGGGACGAAGCTCTTTGTTAACTGGACCGGTTTGTGCTCCATCCCTTCCTCCCTTCTGCCTGCACCCAGCCCAGGGCTCACACTGCACCCCACGCACACAGACTGGTGCCCCCAGCAGCCCTGGCTGGGGTTTATTCATCCCAGAGACACTTTCTCAACTCCCCCGCCCCCCCAGCCCCTCCGTTCTCCTCCAGTGTATTTATGAATTTCACATGAAGTACTGTTTTATTTTTTTAAAGACTTTGTAAAGCTTACCAGGGTTACAATCACCATTTTTAGAGCTGCGTCAGTCCACAATGTTAAAAATCCATTTTTTTATGTATTATATTTTTTGTGTATTTTTTTTAATCCAGCTGTGATGGGTTGTATCATATATTTGTTGTGTTTACTGTATCTGTCCAACTTCAAAGAGAGGAGACTGTGGAGCTCCGAGAAAACTACGGTCTGCTGAAAAAACCATTAAAATTATTTGTTCATGGGTTGGCTCAATCAGTTCTGAAGTTCCTACTTTATTTCTTGGGATTTTCTTCACCAGCCAGGACTGTGAGAGCTGCCGTATCCCATGTACCCCTTTGGCTGGGTAACGCTTCCCCTGGAACCTTAGTTCTGAGTACCAGGATGCCGCATCCAGCTGTGTTGTGCTCTAGTTTGCATCACTGCTGCAGGGTTTGCTGCGGGGAAGGTTGGCTTGGCCGTGGCAGGCGCTCCCCGCAGCATCGCTGGGTTCAATAACACACCTTTTAGGGGGTCGCACCTTTTAGGGTGGCAGAGGGTCTGTCCTACCACTCACCACCACCCCTCCAAGCCCTGCTCGCGGTAGCTCGGTACACAGAATCACACACACTCTCAGTGGACACAGGCGAAGTGTTTCACCACCGCCCGCTTTCCCCGATCCTGCGAGCTGCCTGTACCCCACTATCCCTCCCGCACCGCCGGCGCGCCCCGTTACACCCATCACACCCCGTTACACCCACCACACCCGCTCCCGGCCCCCTCCACCCTTCCCGGCCCCATTCACCCCCCCTTCCCCGTCCCCGGGCCTGCCCCTTCCGCCCCGCTCCGCTGCCTGCCGGGACGCGTAGTCCCGCGGCTCCGCGCCGCTCCCGGCCCGCTGCAAGGTCCGCTCTCGGCCCCGCCGATCGCTCCGCGCCCCGCTCCTCCCGGCCCCGCTCCGCCTGTTGCTCCGCTGCCGGCCCCTGTAGCTCCGATCGTTCTGCAGCTCCGATCTTCCCATTGCTCCGCTCCTCCGCTTGTCCCGCTGCCGGCCCCGCTTCCCCCTATAGCTCCGCTCCCCCGGTAGCTCCGATCCTCCCATTGCTCCTCTCGTCCGCTTGCTCCGCTGCCGGCCCCACTCCTCCTGCAGCTCCGCTCTTCCTCTTTCTCCGCTCCTCCCATTGCTTCGCTTTCTCGGTTGCCCCGCTGCTGGCCGCGCTCGTCCTGCAGCTCCGATGCTCCTATTTCCCCGCTCCCGCTCTAGCCCCGCTCCTGTCCCTGCCCTCCTGTTTCTCCGCTCCCCAGCTTGCCGAGGTCCTCTCCCCGCTCCACCTGTTGCCGCTGTCCCGCTCCTTGTCCCGCTGTTGTCCCCGCCGCGCGTCGCATCCCTCGGGAAGCGTCCCTGGGGGTTTAGGCTTGGTAGAAGCCGCCGGCATTAATTAGCGCGGCTCAGGAACGGGATGAGCTGCTGGGTAATCCCGCCGGGGCAGGCAGAGCCCGGCTGCCCGCACCGACATCCTGGAGCTCCGGGGTTGCTCTTTTTAGCTTCTAAACCGGAAACTGGACAATCTCACGGGGTCAGGCATGGGAGAAGTGGAGCTGGCGGGGCGCTGGGGCTGCTCCGGAGCTGCTGGCTCCGCAGGGATTTGGGGTACCGACAAGGATCCCTGGGCTTCCCGAGTGGGGAGGTGCGTGACGGTGTCCCATGGCCGTGCCTCGCAGCTCCACTTTGAAACCAGGGTGAAAATCCATCCTGGAACACAACTCACTGTCAGGCAGAGGGGTTGACCCCTCTGTACCCCATCCCTGGCCCACCGGTGTCCCCAGCCACTGGATGTAGGGTCACATGGGTGGTTTGGGTACACGGATCCCTGTACGGGGCAATTTAGGGTTTGGGGTGCGTGCAGGAAAGGAGGGGAAAGTCCTGGACTACCCCAAGCACTCTTCCTTCCTTCCTGCCCTTTGCCTTGGCTCAGCCCTTCCGCCTTCCCAGCCTGGCCCCTTGGCTCTGTTCTGCAGCCTGCACTGGCTCCTGGGGGCTGTCACTCCAACCCACTCCCTGCAGGTGTCCCCTCTGCCCGGCGCTGCCCGCAAAGCCCCGATGGAGGGGGAGCCCACCCTGCGCCTCCGAATCTTCGACCTCAACTGCTGGTGAGTCCAGACTTCGCCAGGTCCGTGCCAGGCTGTGCGGGTGGAGATGGGGGCACCGCATTGGGAGGGGGGTCCCACCTTGGGGTTACCTTCATGGCCCCTTCATTTTGGGGTCACACCACTCTCCCAGCCCCAGACGGTCATGAGATGCTTGGCTGATAGATGCTGGATATGGATATCCTGTACCCTCTGTGCTTGTCAGCCCCAGAAGAAACCCCCATTTGTGCCCCAAGCTGCCTCAATTCTGGACACAGGAAAAGCTGTCCCCAAACAACCTCCCTGCATATCCCTCTTGTCCCCATGTCCTCGCATGGCTCTTTCCCCTTTCCATCTTTCCCACCTGCATCCTGCAGGTATTGGTACTAGAGCTCCCTTTCTCTCCCTTGTTTTGAGTCACAATGGGCTCCTACAGCCCTCATCACACTGTCCCCACCAGGCTCTGACTGTCACCCCTCTCTGGCAGGGCCATCCGCTACCTGAGCAAGCGGCGGCAGGAGCGGGTCCGGCTCATCGGGGACACACTACGCCAGGAGGGCTTTGACCTGGTGCTGCTCCAGGAGGTGAGGGCACTTTGTGAGCCAAGTGCACCTGTTCCCAGCCTGGGAGATGAGCGTGACTGTTCTCAGCCTATCCCACTGTTCTCCAGGTGTGGAGCGAGCAGGACTACAACGACATGAAGGTGAAACTAGCAAGCTGTTACCCCTTCTCCCATTACTTCCGCAGGTGAGAAGGGCAAGGTCAGGCCCCTCGAGGCTGTCTGTGGGGCAGTGCCAGGGCTGTGCCATGTTTTTGGGGTTTAACACTTGCAGAGACTGCTGCAGGTGCTTTTAGGTCACCATTGTTGTGGGAGATCCCATGCCTGGGCAGTGGGATGCTCACAGGAACATACATACACTTGGATCCAGGCATCTGGGGAGCCCTCCTGGCTCAGGGCTGGGGGGCAGAGTTTTTGGGAACCACATCTCCTCACTGTGCTTTTTCCCTCCCACAGTGGGGTGATTGGCAGTGGCCTCTGCGTCTTCTCCAGGTTCCCCATCCTGGACACACTCCTCTACCAGTACTCACTGAATGGGTACCCCTACATGGTAAGGGGTGGGGTGCCCGTGGCACCATGGTGTCCATCCCCAGAGAGCCTCAGTAGCCCTGACCTGCCCTTCTTCCCCTTGGACAGCTCCAGCACGGGGACTGGTTTGGTGGCAAGTCCGTCGGTCTCATCGTTATGAAGATCTCAGGGATCATCTTCAACGTCTACATCACCCATGTGAGCATCCCAGGGAAGAACCCAGCATGGGGGGGAACAATGGGGAGGAGGGGAATGAGTGGCCATACCCCTCTTATACTGTCCCCTTGCTTTAATCACTGCTCTCCACCCTCTGCCCTGGACTATACATTGATTTAATAAAATATTGCTCAGGGCAGGGACAGGGACCCATAACCTGCTTGTGCATTGGGGTGAGCATCCCAGGCTCTCTCACCCCAATGGGGGTGACATAAAGACAGAGATGTTGGCAGGGACTGTTTGGAGGGGTTGGGTGGGTTTGCAGGGAGCCTGGGAGCAGGGCAGGTGTGATGTGGGAGTCACAGCCCCTTTATTTTCCCTCTCTCTCCAGCTGCACGCCGAGTACTGCCGGGACAAGGACGCCTACCTGCCCCACCGCCTGGTGCAGGCCTGGGAGCTGGCACAGTTCATCCGGTGAGCAGCTGTGGGGTGTCCCCCTGTGGGTCCCCAGGATGTGTGTGGTCACCCCTGCCCCTGGGGCTTGCACTGCAGAGAGCTGCACCAATCCCAGTCAGGAATGAGGTGGAGGAGCACTGGGCAGGCCCCAGTCACTCCAGTCTGGTGCCAGGCAGGGCAAGGGAAGGACAGCCACCCCTGTCCCCACAGACACACCTCAAAGGCAGCAGACGTGGTGCTGCTGGGAGGGGACCTGAACATGCACCCTGAAGATGTGGGCATCCGGCTGCTGCGTGGCTGGACAGGGCTGCGGGACGCCTTTGCTGAGGCTGCACACTTTGAGGTGAGCTGAGGGGCTAAGTGGGGTCCCAGGGCACACCAAGAGCCCCCAGCCCACCCAGGCTCTTGTCTCAGGGCTGTAAGAATGGCTGCACCCTTGTCCCTGACAACTGCTTCACTGACAAGTCAGAGCTGCTGCCCTTCCCGCTGGGGATCCGCATTGACTACATCCTCTACAAGGTAACAGGGAGTGTTTGCCCACCAGCTGTGAGTGGCAGGGGTGAGGCACTGCTGTGACCCCCTTGTCCCCTCACCCAGGCTGTCTCCAGCTTCACGGTGAAGTGTGAAGAGCTGAAGACCACCACGGGGCCAGCCCCAGGCACAGACATCCCCTTCTCAGACCATGAAGCCGTGATGGCAACACTGCACATCCAGAGGCAGGGACAGCCTGCGGGTGCCACCCTTGGCACAGCTGGTAAGTTGGGGGGCTGCTGCCAGCATCCACCATGTACTAGGAGGGGCTGATGGATAGACTGGTGGAGCTGGATGGAGTTCCTTGGGCAAGTTTCCCCCCTTGTGGTGCTGCTTGTGGAGGGCTGCAGAGCGATGGGGATGGGGAGAAGGGTATTGGGGTGGTATGGTGGGGTATAGGGATGCTATGTGGGGTTGTGGAGAAGGGTTTTGGGGTGGTATGATGGGGTATAGAAATGTTATGGAGAAGGTTTTGGGGTGGTATGGTGGGGTATAGGGATAGTATGTGAGGTTGTGGAGAAGGGTTTTGGGGTGGTATGGTGGGGTATAGGGATGGTGTGTGGGGTTGTGGAGAACGGTATTGGGGTGGTATGATGAGGTATAGAAATGTTATGGAGAAGGTTTTGGGTGGTATGGTGGGGTATAGGGATGGTATGTGGCGTTGTGGAGAAGGGTTTTGGGGTGGTATGATGAGGTATAGGGATGATATATGAGGGTCCCACCCTGCTGAGGACCCCTGTCCCCACAGACCTGGCACTGGCAGACGTGGTGACAGAGGCACGGACAGAGGTGGGCGTGGGGCTGCGGGCGGCGCAGCGGCAGCGCTACTCCTCGGGCAGGATGGCTGTGCTGGCCCTGCTGCTGCTGCTGCTCCAGGCCGTGGCTGCACTGGGCACACTGGCTGGACTGGGTGCAGAGCAGCCCTTCCCCAAGCTCTCCTTCTGCCTGCTGGCCTTCCTCGCCCTCGGCGTCCTTGTCCTCGCCAGCGCTCTCCACCTGTTTCACACCATGGAGGTGAAGATGCTGCACGGCACCGAGGACCAGATGTGGATGGCACTGAGGGCCCTGCAGGAGCGTCCCAGTGAAGGCTGAACTGAGGCTGTGGGTGTCCCACAATGTCCCCTTGGCCCCACCATGTCCCCTTTTTCATCCTTGTTTTTAGCTGACTTCAGGTTTTAGGCGTGCAGCACTACAGACAATGCAGTAGTGCAGGTTTGACAGCTGCCTCTGGGTGAAATTGAGATTTTTGGGGTAGATTTATTGCATTGACTCCTGTGAGAACCACGATGGAGGCAGGTTTTTATTGCTGTCTTTTTAAATACACTCTTTTGTACACGGAGGGATCCACTGGCCTGGCTGGAAGGCTTGAGACACTGAGGCTCCCCTTGCCTGGGGTGGCCTCAAAGTTTACACTAGTGACTGTTCTGGCAACCAGTCCTGACTGATGGAAAATAAAGGCAGTATTTTAACCTTTGGCACTGGGTCAGAGGGGTTTTATTTGAAGGGAGGGGGTTTGCAGGATTGTAGGGCTAGTACAAACACAGGGAGGGCTGGAGGAGGTGCTGAGAGGAATGGCAGGATGAGGCCTGAGCATAGGGTGGTGTTGCCAAGAGAGGAACCTACACCTGAAACCCCCATCCCGACACATCTGGGACTGCCATGAGCACCATTTGGCCACAGAGGCCACCTTGCAACAGCCAGGGACTCCAGGGGTGGCTGAGGTCTGTGCAAAGGCCAGTGTGGGATCACCAAGCAGAAGAAATCCCAAAGGGGCAAGGCGGGCACAGCCACTGGTGTCCCCTTGTCCTTGGTGTTAGAGAGCTGGCCCTGAGCACAATTCCCTTAGGAGCTACTGGATAAAAAAGCCTTCCCTGGCCCACGGGGCTCATGGTAGGGTTCTGACCCTGGTTTCCTGCAGCAGCTGGGGGCAGCATGGACGTGGCATCCAAAAGCAGTGGTGCAGAGCGGCTGGATCAGACCAGTCTGTCACTGGCCCCAACCTGTACAGCCAGATGTCCTTTGAGATGGACAGTCCAGGCTGGGATGGATGTCCCAGGGTGGCTTTGAAGAACCATTCCTGAAGGTGCCCTTGCATATATGGCATCTGCCCTGTGCCAGTCACCTCCTTGCTGCTGGGAGCCACCACAGCCCCCTTTGGCAGTCCCCTCCGAGTCTTGTTTTCCAGCAAGCACAAGGCAAAGGCAATCCAGTCACGCACAGGAATGCCCTCTCAGCACCCCAAAGCTGAGTCCTTAATGTCTCCTCATGTGGGCATCCACCAGCGGGTCTGGCCCCTCCGTGACAGACTTTGGCAAGCAGGGAGCTGGATTTGCTGTGGCAGCTGCTGGCGCTGGCGGGCAGCTGGGGCATTGCCACCTCCAGAGGTAGCTCAGAGTGATGCTCAGCCCAAAACTCACACACACACTCTGCTTGTGCCCCAGGGAGGATCCAGTGGCTCTGGGGGCTGTGCAGATCAAGCCCGCAGCTCACTGAGCCGCTTCTCCTCCTGAAGTTGGATGAGGACGTTCCGCTTATTCACCACCTCCACCAGCTGCTTCAGGATCTCCTGCTCAGCCTTCTCATCCTCAGCTGTCTTCAGGGTATCTGTGGGTGCAGGGAGGCAGAGTAGAGCTGGGAAGGCCACAAGCCCTGACCTGCTCCCTGCACCATGCAAAGCGATCCTCTCCCTGGCGCATGCTGGCACTCACCCTCCTTGTTCATGTAACTCCGGAGCTTCTCATCAAGCTGAGACTGCTGCTCCTCCAGCTTCAGTTCCTGCACCCTGTGGGGAGGAAAAGGGTGTGGTGGATATTGAATTCACAGGGGATTGGGGTGAGCTGAGCCCCCCACACCAACCAGGGAGCATCCCCCAAGGCTTACGCGATCATGAGGTCCGACTCCTCGGTCATCAGATGGTTCTTCTTCTGGACCAGGTACAGCAGCTGGTTTGTCCACTGTGTCTGCTGGTCAGCTGGGCTCTCTGCAGGACGGGGAAATGGTGAGTGGGGTGCAGACCCCCATTGTGGGGTAATGGTGCCCTGTCCACGCTGGCCTTACCATTCTCCTCCCGGAGTAACTTCTCCAGCTTGATGCCCTGCTGCTCCAGTTCCCGGAATGTCACCTCGATCTCCTCCAGCCGTCTCTGGATGGCCTGTAAGAGAAGGGCAGCACTCACTTGCAGGCCAGCACCTGCCAGCATGTAGCCACCAGCAGCAGGGCAGAGGGGACAGGGTACAGTGCCAGGCTGGGGGCCTGGCTCTCCCCTGTGGGGTTACCTGGGCTTTGCAGAACCTCTTCATCTGGGACTCCCTGGCCCGGCGGGCCAATGTGCGCTTCCAGGTGGGGTATTTCTCCTCTTCCCTGGGCTCTGGGTACTGTGAAAGGACAGGCACAGGCAGGGGTTCAGTCCCTGCACCAGGCACCTGCTGCCCTGGCAGCCACAGCTGAGCCAGACCCGATGCTGCTGTGAGAGGTGCAAGAGCCCCAGCCACCACCTGTGCTGGTGGTGCCACCATCACTTGGGGAAAATTCTCACCAACTCTTTCATGATGCCAAGGCCTGTGCCTTCCTCCTTCTCCTCCTCCTCCTCCTCTTCCTCCTCCTCCTCCTCCTCTTCTTCACTGTCACTCTCCTCCAAATCTGCCCAAGAAAAGAGCTGTTTCAGGCTGGGTCCTCATGAGCAAGATGTGGGATACAACAGGGTCCTAGAGGGACTGATAGCTCTGCTTATATGGAGACTCCACTTTGTACCATCTACCTTTCTCAATGTCAATTTTCTCCTCCTCCTCCTTCCAGGCGCCTTGTCCCTGCCTCAGGGCAGGGAGGACCTCAGGTGCAGCTTGGAGCCGCAGACGAGGTGGCTTCAGTGGAGGCTCGGGCTCTGCTTCACTGGTGAGGTTCAGCGTGGACAGGTTGAGCTTCTCCAGTGGTGTAAGGACGATCTTCCTCCTGCCCCCACTCTCCTCACCCTCCTCTGCTGTCCCCTGGGGCTCCACTCTGGGAACCTCCTCTTCCCTCACATCCCCCCCAGGCTGTGCCAGCAGCTCCCGCTCGCCCTTGTCACCAGCATCTGCAGTGTCCTCAACTTCCCCAGGCTCTTCCCCTGCCTGTGGGGCTGCTGGACTGGGCTGAACTGGACTGGGTGTGCACTCCATGGGGGACACACGTGGGCTTCCAGCATCTGAGGGTGGGTGGGCAGCAGCATCAGCATCCTACAGCAGAGCCAGAGCAAAGGGTGATGTAGCACAGGGCCACACCCAACCAATCCCCCCCCACACACATTTTGCTTTTCCTCCATCACCTACAGGGATTTAGGGTGATTTACCCCATCAAGCAGCGCTGAAGCCTCATCCCGGGGCAGATCCATGCTGGGTGGATTGGGGTAATGCAGCGAGCAGTAAAAATTACCTGGGTGGAGGGGAGAGGAGAGGAGAGGGGGGGAAACTCATGTTTCCAAACCTGCAGGGTGGAAAAGCCATGCCCCAAGTATTCCCTGTCCCCAAAAGCCTCCTCACCATCCTCCTCGTCGAAGGCGTAGTCGCCCAGGCGCAGGGTGGCCCCGCAGCGCCGGCACTGGAAGCAGCCGCGGTGGAAGAAGCGTCCCTCGGCGCTGGCTCGCTCCAGGATGTAGACACGGCGCCCGCAGAAGTAGCAGGCATCACTGTTCTCCCCTGTCCTCTCCCTCGGTGGCTGTGGAGGGAGAGCACAGGCTGGGGTGGCACCGGGGGCCTGGCACCCACCCTGCCCCGTGGCTGTGCCCGCAGCCATGGGGGCACGGGCAGGGCTTTGCCCCTCTCGCCGCGCTGGGTTTGCTCGGGATGGGTGAGGGAGTGGCAAGTCTTGGCTCCGGAAAACCAGTTGGGTCAGGAAACAGGCAGGGAGGAGCTGGGAACATGTGGGCGTTTGCTTGTGTGTAGCCCTGGTTCCAGCCCTTAGCTTGGCCCTGCCAGCCATTGGTGCCCCTCCTGGTGCCCACCTGCCCTGAGCTGGACTCTCCATTCCAAGGTGACACAAGGACCAACCTGCCCTGGGTCCATCACGATGGTTTGCGGCGGCTCGTGGGCACTGTCCGGAGTGTCTCCATCCAGCCCCGTGTCCAGCTACAAGTGACCCAAGGGGAGGGTCAGCCCCCCACTCTCCCCCCAGGACAGCTGCACCCCAGCAGAGCCAGAACCTGCCAGCACGTGGCCACCAGCAGCAGGAAGGAGGGGACAGGGTACAGTGCCACGCTGGGGACCCTTGGGGCAGCCGGGGCAGACCCACCTCAGCGTCCCTGCGGCTCCTCTTGGCCTCAGTATCCTTCTGGGCAGTGTCCTGCAAATCCAAAGGGGGTGGTTAGGGTGGGGAGTGGGACAGGGTTTTGGTGTGTCATGAGGGTCTGGGTGGGGGTCCCTCACCTGGGCACGTTTGTGTGCCAGGTTCCGGCTCTTCTGCAGCTTGCTGAGGAAGAGGATGGCCCCTCGCGTGCCACGGGGAGACACTGCTGACCTCTCACTGACCTCCACCTCTGCACAGAACATGGCCATTGTGGTGACACCCACCCAACAAAGAGGAGAGCACCCAGCCAGCCACAGTGTGCCTCAGGATGGGACAAATTCCCCCAAAATCTCACACCTGGAGAGGTCCTGAAAACTTGATAGAAGTGGCTGAGGTAGGTGATGAGGCCCAGGTGGTCAGGCCCTGTCATGGTGGCCATCTCAGCACTGGAGAGGACAGGCTGGATGCCCAGCTCCTGCTCTGCTATGTCCAGCATAGTCTGGTGGGTCCGAATGGCATCCTGCGGGTCCACAGAGTCAAAGTCCCTGTGGGGAGACACAGCTGCCATCAGGGTGGGCTCTGCAGGGTGGAGGGTCCCAGGGGCTCCCAGGCACTCACACCAGGTCTGGGCGGAAGTGGTGGATGAGGGCACAGAGGGCCAAGCCGCTGGTCCAGGAGGTGCTGAAGTTGGTCACAGCCACACCAGGGTATCCAGCCGTGCTGGCCTGGCACCAGCTCAGCAGCTCTTCATAGACAGCTCCAGGGGCTGCTGGGGAGGCAGAGACAGGGGACACCCCCCCAGTCCACCTCCTGCCTCAGCATCCGTGCTTTAACAGGGAAGGGTTCCCATGGGAGCAACCTGAGACACCCCCTGTCCCTGTACAACCATCCTGGCAAGTCTCAATAAATATGTTAAAGCATCTGTCAATATTTCATGGCTCAGCATCAGTGCAGGCTGCAGGGGCACAGCCTCCTCCCCAGAAGGCAGCAGGGGGGCTGTGTCCCCACGTGGGCCACAAGCAGAGGGGATAGAAATCATTTGCGTCACCAGGACAGCCTGCTGGACACAGGCCAGGGAGCAAGAAATAAGGATGGGGAGGAAAATAAAAGCAGTAGCCACTTGGGCATGGGCTGCTAGGAGGAATGGGGCAGGACTGGTTGTTCCTACCCATGCTGAGCCGGTTGTCGCTCTTCCTCTTGTGGTCCACCTCCACCATGCCCACGAGGTAGAGGTCCCTGACCTGCCAAAGGGGACATGCCAGTGGTGGGTCACCACTTCTACAGAGCCAGTAACACCCTGCAGGGAGCTGGCCCTGGAAAGGGGAACACCTGGGCACCCCCACATAACTCTCCAGAACCCTCTGCCATCCACAATGGGCAATACATTCAATGTCCTGGGGACTAATAGCTTCAGTCTTACACCCTGTGGGGACAGGGGACTGGGTAAATTAGTGTCACCCTGACAGCCAGGGAGGCTGGGCTGCCTGGCTGTGCCATGGCAGGACCTGCCCAGGTACCTGGCTGGCTTTGATGGACTGCAGGTTGATGTTGGGGTAGCGCGTGGCCGGGTCGATGCTGTACTGACTGATGTTCTTGTTGGTGTTGTCTGGAGATGTCTGCGAAAGGTGCTGGTAGATGCTCTCCCTGGGTGAAAGGAACAGGGCTGGCATCACTGCTACCATCCTCACGTGCTCCAGACCCTGCCCAGCGGGATGAGGACACTCACCTCTCAGCCAGCACCTCCAGCGGGGGCGTCCCAGCCGCCCACCGCCGCACCATCCACGCTGCGTCGAAGGCAGCGAGGAAGCCCCTGGCCACCCCGGTGCCCAGCGGCCAGAAGGGCTGCAAAGGGAAAGGCAGAGCTGGAATTGGAGTTGCATGGCTGGTCGGGGCAGCTGGGAGGAGGCTGGGAGCTGCCAGGCTTGGCCGGCGATGAAAGAGGGAGCGGCGGCAGGACGCGCACGGAGAGGATGGGTGGCCGTCTCCTCCCCAGCCAGCACAGCTCAGTCTGGGGAGGGGCTGGGCTGCTCCTCCATCCTGAACCAACCCCAGATCTCCAGTGGGGCTGGAGAAAGGGATAACCTCCCCAAAACATGCCACTAGTGGGAGCCTGCCCAAGGATGGGGGTGCATTGGGCATTTGGCATGAGAAGCACTTAGGGAGGGAAAATACACTGCAACCAATGCATCTTGCAGGGAGAGGGAATGGGGGCATGAGGTGGTGCTGCAGGGGAAACTCTCACCTCCACCAAGCAGTCGCCCACCAGCCCCAGGAGCAGACGGCTCCCGTTGTGCTCCCGCACCAGCGCCGCGTTCTCCGAGCGCGTCATGCAGGTGAAGTCAAACATGTCAACATCCGGCAGGTCCCGATGGTTGAGGGCAAACTCCAGCTCGGGCAGGCAGTAGTTGGTGGAGAAGTTGGCAGCTTCTTTGGCATAGCTAAGGAGGGCGTCCCGGTTCACATTCTCTGGGGACAGGAGGCTCTCGATGTCTGCTTTGTCCTGTGGGGATGGGGTGAAGCTGACTGGGATATGGGAGGTGATGTTTGTCCCTCAGTCTGGGAGCACCCAGCTCTAGGGTGCAGCTGTGCCACTGCATTCTCAGTACCCTGGAAGGATTTTTCCTGTGGCACAGGCAACAGCTGCTGCAGCCCCTACCGCCCCAGGGGTGTGCAGTCAAAGCAGCATCCACAATTTGCATCCCACTTTCAAGCTGTGAGATCCCAGAGCCAGACCCTGCCCTTCTCACCTGGAGGATGACCCCCTTCTTGAGCAGGCTCTGCTTCTTGGCCGTCATGACGAAATAGTGAGTGTCATCCTTGTAGTACACGATGTTTTCCAGGTCAATGCCTGGTGACAGGGAAGGGGCTGAGCCAGGGCCACAGGGTGCCCCAGCACTGGGCTCAGACACCAAATGTCCCCTGCAATGGGGTACCATGTGGGGACATGCACCCCATTACTGGGGACACCCTGGGCCTGAGCCTCCAGCTCCCTCAGGAGGGAGCAAGACCCCCCCAGTGCCCCCCATGTGGGGGTAGGGACCACGGGACCACTGACCCGTTTTGTTGTAGAGGTTCTGGAAGAACTTCTGGTTGTAGATTCGGGCCACACCGCTGATCTCAGCCACCTCCACCTCAGCCCGGCTGTGGCGGTTGATGAAGTTGGTGGTGATGCCAATGGCCAACTTCCCACGTGTCTCCTTCCGCTTGAACCCTGCAGGAGGGGAGAGGATGAGCCCCCACCCAGCCCCCCATATTGGCCCTGGGGCTGCAGTGACACCTGTCATCACCTTCAGGGACAAATTTGCCACCGCCAGCTGAGATGAGGACGTCAAACTCGTACTGGGTGAGGGGAGAGGAACCGGGCTGCAGCACAGCCCGCCAACCACCTGCAGGGAGAGGGATGGTCATGAATGTGCTGGTCCTCAGGGAGCAGGAAAAGGGTTGGATCCCATTCCTCCCAAAAAGGCATGCCCTGGGCTAGCAGAGGGACTGGAGGGCTCAGAGCAACCACACACACCCCAGTCCTTGCCCCCAGGAATGCCACCCACCCTGCAGAGATACCATACCTGCCTTGCCCACAGGGGCAACAAGGCCCTCAAAGTGCACATTGATGTGCACCTCCACCCCCAGGAGCAAAGCCACCTTCAGCAGGATCAGCTGGAGCTGCCGGATACCTGGGAGGGGAGAGAGGTACTCAGGGCTGCACCCCTGAGCCCCTGAACTCCCCCCTCCCCAGAGCCTGGTCCCCCTAAAACTCACTGATGTGGTCCAGCGTGCCAGTGCAGAAGCGCCCGTAGAACTTCTTGGCACCCAGAGCCCGCAGGTCGTGGATGGTGAAGGGCCAGAGGTGCAGGACGTTGTTTCGGGAGAAGGAATCACGTTTCTCCAGCAGCACCACGCGGGCACCCAGCAGGGCCAGCTCGATGGCTGCCCGCAGCCCACAGGGGCCAGCACCCACCACCAGGCACTGCCACGGCACAGGATGGGCACAGAAATGAGTGGGCAGCCCCAGAGCAGCATTTGGGTGAACCCCACAGCATTCCCAAAGGCAGCCCCTCCCCGCCTGCTGGGCCAGGATCTGGCCCTCCTCAGTGTTCCCCCTTTTCTGCCTGATTCTCCCTGCAAACCGGGGTGCCCCCCACCTCCTGAGCCTTCCCTTCACGCAGGGAAATGGCAGCAATGAAAGCACTGGATGAGATAAGGTGCAGGTCTGCTGCAGCCCTGACGTGGGTTTGGTCTCCTGACAGCTTCTGCACTGGGCTGGGACAACAGGGCACAAGAGTCAGGACAAAAGCCATTATCTGTGGGACAGGGAACAGATGTCCCCAAGGAGACATCCTACTTGGGATGCTCCTGTCTCCCAGATAGGACTTGACAGTTCCCTCAGCCCTGCCATGGGATGTCCCCAGTGAGAGGCAGCTGGGAGGAGGAAGGACGCTGCTGGCTGGGTGGCACTGAGGTGGCATCATGCCATGGGGAACTGAGCAGTGCTAATTAACATCCTGTCCCATTAAACTCCGTCAACCTCCTGCCTGGCACATCCTGCATCCTCCTGGGATGAGAGCCAGAGTGTCCCAAGAGATGTTCTCACCCTGGACACAAGGACACAGGGCAGGGAGGGACCCAAACCCCTCACCCCACATCCCGGGTACCTTGGTGCCAGCACAGGCTGTGCCCTGGTCGTAATCCTTGTGCCCAGCTTTCTTATCCAGCTTGCTCCACAGGGCCTTGGCATTCCAGTAGTTGAGGGCAGCCTTGAGGCCGTGGTAGAGCTGTAGCCCAGTGCCCTGCAGCCCCAGCTGCTGGCACAGCTCCACGAAGCAGCCCAGCACCTCCCGGCACTCCCCGGCACGCAGGAACCTCTCAAAGATGGCATGGGCCGGGTTGCCCGGCTCGTCAGCCGGCACACTCATCCCGTGTCACCCTGGAGCCTGGCAGAGGGACAGCAGAGGTCAGCAGGGAGGGGACCCTCCTGGATCCCCACCCCCAGACACATCCCATACCAGACCTGCTGTCTCAGTGCCGGGTTTCCCAGCTGCAGGTGCTGTTGGGTGGTGATGGCACTGTCAAAGTTGGCACACTTCGTGGCAACAGCTGGTGGAACTGTCCCTGGATGCTGCACCCAGAGAGTCACGGTGTCACCCTGCCACTGCACCCAGAGAGTCACAGTGTCACCCTGCCACGGTGGCGTCAGGGGAGGGGATGGGGAGGGCTGCGGCAGCAGTAAGTGGCTTCCTCCATGCAGCGGGTGGGTACCTGCAACAGCCAAGAGCAGAGCCGGTTGTTTTGGAGCAAAGATACCGCTTCCTTCCTCTGCAGATTGCCTTCACTAGGGGGGGATGGGAGGGAGGTCCTGGCTTTAGGAGTCAGCCACAGCTGCTGCAAAAACCAGCAAGACCAGCCCTGGGGCCGGAGGGAGCGGGGTTGGATCCATCCCGCCAACCTGGCTTCTGCAGCTGGAGTGGAGCGACCTTTTCCCCCACCTCCCCTTCTGCCATTCCTGGAACGGGTGGAAGCAGATTAGCACAGAGGAAGCACCGTGAGGAAATCAAATAAAAGTCAAATCACGCTACAAATAGCCCCATCATGCCAAGGAAGCCGTGGGAGGAGGGGTGCAGCACATTCACCCTGGGCATCCCAAAACTCCCTGCCCCTGGCATCTCCCAAGGGACCAGCTCTCCTTGCACCTGTCTCCCACTCCCAGCACTGCCCCGAGCACCAATCTGTGCCCTCTGTCTTGCCAGCCGGAGCACGAGGAGCTAAATTTTGCCTTTTCCGGCCACTGTCGCCGGGCCCCGGGGCTGGGAAAGGCTCGGGAAGACGGAGAGCTCCCACCTTTGAACCACCGCTCTTTGCCCTCTCGCTCCTGGAGTGTTATCGGAGGCACGTGGCAGCACCCGGAAGGTGGCGGCCACCCCTGCAGTGGGACAAGGATGCCATGAATAAATTAGGCTGCCCTCAGGAGAAAAAGGAGGGGGGTGTGCGGAGAAAAGAGTTACTTAAGCGCTTAAATTTTGGCTGGAAAGACCGAATTCTAGCTCGATTTCAAGTTCAGTCTCACTCAGGACTTTCCCGACACCAGAACGTGCCTTGCGAAACAGTTCTGCAGGTCACCCTTCCCTCCAATCACTTCTGCAAGTCACCTTCCCTTCCAGCATCGCACTCAGGAAATCCGGGCATTTTAACCACTTCCTTCCTGGGTAGACATAGGGTAAGGCACCCAGCGGGGCACAGCAGGGGCTGGCATCCCCCGGAGTGGCAGCGTGGGGACAGAGGACATGAATGCCTGTGCGGTCATGAGAGATCTGACGACAGATTTCTGCTCTTCCACTGAGTGCTGCTAGTGGGACAGGATGAGCCTGGGGAAACTGAGGCAGCGCTGTGAACCTCCCCAGAGAGTTTGCAGCGCTCCCACCCATTCTTGAGCACAGAGGCTGCCCAGGCAGCACTGCCTGGCCAGGCACCAGTGCCCCGTGCAGGTGGGTTGTCCTCCAGGAGCTGAAGTCACTGCACTGGCACCTGTCAAGGTCACCCCACAGCAGCCCGGAGATGGAACAAAGGCAGATGCTCAGGCTGGGAGCATCCACTCCAGCCTCAGCAGCCCCTGGCTCCGAAAAAAGCCCATCTCTCGGCCTTGATTCCCACTGGACACGATGCCAGGGTCAGCGTGCTGCCTGGGGAAGCTTTCCAGCCCCGACGCTTTGGCAGGGAGGCTCAGAGGAGGCAGAACAACAAGCTTTGTGTTACACAGTTTCCTACAGAAAGGATTATCCTGCCAGCGCTCTGGCACACTCAAAACCCCTTGACAACTGTGAGCAAGGTCAGAAATTCCTAGGAAAACTCAGTTCCTGCAGGCTTGATACAAAACCCCAGCTTTCAACCCACAAAGGCCAGTGGGGGTGGAGGAGGGCACAGCCTGAGCCAGGCTGTCTCTGGCTTTGCTCCTTCCATCAAAGCTTTTTGCATTTCTTCCCTTAACACTGTTCCTGCAAGGAGGGAGGAGGGGGGGTTGCAGCCAGCCCTGACTCATCTCATGTCGGCTTTGGTTGGCTGCAGAAATTCCTATGGGACATCACCCGGGTCTGACACATGGGGAGCACCCCTGGAGCAGGGACACCCCATCCATCCTGCCTTGAGGGTCAGGGTCTCCCTCTTGCCCTTGCAGGAGGAGCAGCCTCTTGGGAGAAGGTGGGGGAAGCTGCTTGGCAGCTCACGTGTCTTCCAGGCACATGGAAATAGGGTGGGAAAGGACACGGCTCCAGAGCTGATGAAAGCTGGGAGGATTTTCAGCACTGCTCTCTGCGCTGGCTCCCAGCATGGACGGGCTGTTCTGGGTTTGGGATCCAGCCTGGACACCACAGGCCAGGCTGCTGAGCTGGGCTGGACCCCAGGAGACTTCCACTGAAAGGCCAGAGGGCAGGATGGAGGGTTTCTTGTGACTTGGCCAAAGCTCTTGCTTTCAACCAGCAGCTGAGCTGGGAGGGTGGCAGGGAGGGGTGAAGGCACTGGAAGCTCTTACAAACATTATTGTGCCCAGGAGAAACATCCCAGGTGTAGGACTGGGTAGGGAGAGCACCCTGGCCAACAGCATGGAAACTTGCCTTGATTTGGGTGGGAGGGAATCCCCGGAGGGAGAGGAAAATCCCTGTCAGCTGCTGTGGTTTGAGGCAGGGATGTGGGTGCATGAGCACACCCCAGCCTTGCAAGGCCCCAGCACGGAGCTGTGGGGAGAAGGGCTGAGGAGAGGGGACAAACCTGCGTTGTTCTTTGCTGAGGATCCACACACCACAGCCTGGCCACGTCCCGGGGAGCCCTGGGCAAAGACAGCACTTGGGGAGGTGCAAACGTGCCCCCCTACTTTTGCTGCTCAGCCTGTCCCCCCTGCCCAACACCAGCCCTCAGAGGGACCTGGCTCTTGCAACTGAATTTTGGTAAGAAGAGGAAGTCTGGTCAGGTTTCACATCCCACATAATTTTCCTCTTCCTGCCTCTCCTTTACCCCAAAGCACATCTGTGACAAAGACATCTCCGTGATGATGCACAGAGCATCCCTCATGGATCTTAGCAAAGCTCTTCCCACCCCATCCTGCTCATCACTGGGAGTACTGCTGGTTTTGGGAACGGAAGAGGAGCAGGGACTGCTATCTTTTCCCTTTGTCCGGAGGGCAGCAGAGGTCAGGGGCTGGAGGGGAAAAGCAGCGAGGGTGGAGCAGGGGGGACGCCGCTGCCCCGGGAGAGGCTGTGGGGAAGGGTCAGCCGGAGAAAAAGCACTACCCTGCCACGGAGCGTCCCAGGGACACGCAGGACACGGGTCCAGGGAGGCTGAGCCCTCCGCAGCCCCGCAGAATCACCGCTCGGTTTTGTCACCCCCGTCCCCGCCCTGCGCAGCGATGCTCTCCGCGGGGCGGGCGGAGGGGACCGGCGGTCGGGATGCTGGCACCGAGCGCGGGGACACGGGGCCGGGGGGCAGCAGAGCCTTGACCCCCCCCCCAAGCTCAGGGATGCCCTGCCCATCCTCACCTTCCACTCACCTCCACAGCCCCTCGGAGCGGGGGAAACTGAGGCACGGACCGGGGCGTGGGGAGGGACCGGAGCTGGGCGCAGCCGGGCGACACCGAGCAGGAAACGAGCTCCGGCTTCGCAAGCAGCAGCTGCCGGCCGGCCCGGCCCTCCTCTCCTTTGCCCTCCCCTCCTCGGCCTTCCCCTCCCCTCGCCTGTCCTCGCCATCTTCTTCTCACAGCCGGACCGGAACTATGTGATCCCGGAAGTTCCGGGTCCTTTGGCCCTATAT
>JBBMKD010000096.1:5316107-5356435 GCA_037834095.1 Argya squamiceps | reverse complement strand
GGTGATCCGGAAGGTTTGGAACAGCGGGACGAGCTGCACAGCGCAACCCCAGCTGGGTTTTTTTTATTATTATTTCAGGGTGAGAAACCAGACTGTTCGCCAAGCAAACAAAAAGACTCGGGTGATGAAGCCAAACCGCTTCACCTCCTTCCGACGCCGCTGTGCTGCTCCCCCCGCAGCCAGAAACCGGCCAGGAGGGTGCGGGGGACACCGGGGGATCCAGGGCCGGGTGGGGGGGACCCACCCAGTGCCAGCTCCGGACCCCGACCACCACAGCTCGCGTGGAAACTTCTGGGATTATGTTCCCATGTCAGCCGGGTGGGAATTCACCCCCAGTGGGGTGAAGGTACCTTGGGGCGGGCGGGGGAGCCCCCGGGGTCACCGAAGATCGCTGCTGGCCGGGTGCTTTTTGGGGTTTCTGGTGGCGATGTCCTCGGGGTGCCGCTGGACATTTGCCGTGCGCTGGGACGGCTGTCACGGCCAGGGGGCTCGCGTGCTGTGACGCACGGGGACAACTTGCCACGAGACTGCGGTCGGTGACTCAGGGACACGGGGCCAGCTGACAAAGAGGCGTTGGTCACCGGCCACCTTGAGTCACCGGTGGCACTGCCAGCGGCTATAGCCAGCGGGGTGACCAGCCCAGCACCTCCATCCCTCCCCTCTGCAGCCCCTTCCTGGGGATCCTGGTGCAGAACCCCCACCCTGGCAGCTCGGCCGGGCTGTTCTGGTCCCTGCAGAGCTGCTGGGTGCGGGTGCAGCGAAACCCACCCGTGTTTCGGGGCCGCGGGAGGCTGGGGCGGACACGGAAACGGGGAGTCTGTGTCAAACCAAGCGCTTTGCCCGGGCGGTCGGAAAGAGCTCCCTCTGTTTGTGAGCACTTTGTGGTGCCGTGGGAAAGGCTGATCACCGGACCTGCGCCTTCCAGCCCCAGCACTGTCCCCCGGGCAGCAGCAAAGGAGCATTAGATGTGAATTACAGCGGGGACTGAGGGCATGTGGTGGCACTGAGGGACGCGGCTCTAAAGCAAACCCACGGCTGTGGGCAGCCCGAGCTGTCCCCAGGGCAGGGGATGTGTGGGAGCACACCTGCACTGCTTGATGTACTGAGAACAGACAACTCACAGCATCAGTGAGAGCATCTGCAGCTCCCTGACCCCTTCAGGGTTATATGGAGGTGCCAGCTATATCTTAGATCCTACCACAAATCCTACCTCAGATCCTACCCCCTGCTTCGTCATTACAATTCCCCCATTTTTCCTCCCATTTTATTATTCTAGGGTTTGGGTGTTTCAGGACGTGGGGAAGGAGCAGAGATGGCTCTCAGCTCCCCCTCCCCAGCCCAGCTAGGCCTTGGATGATGCTGCAGACTGCAGCCTCTGCAGCTCCAGGACACGGACGAGGAGGAGGAAGGCAATGCTCAGGAGAAGCAGCCAGAAGAAAACCCAGTAGTGCTGTGGGAAGAAGAGCCAGGGACGCCACAGCTCCGCTGCAGACCCCTTGGACCTGGGGAGAAGGTGACCAGAGACACTTGTCATCCATGAGAGAGAGAAAATCCCACCTCCACCCATCTGGGGACGAGGAGGATGTTTAACTCAGCCCCAAACCTCACTGGCCCTTTTACAAACCCAAGTGAACCGACCTGAGGTGGGCATGGGCAACCCACAATGCAGGGGCAAAACTGAGGCACAGTGGGGTTGAGCTGAGGCAGCCCAGCAACACCCCAGTCTTCCACCACTAAATCCCCCAGCCCCCTGCCCAAACGCTGGCCACCTGGGGAGCACAGAGAGGCCAGCAGCCACGAGGGGATCTGGGCACAAGCAGGGTGCTGCTCACGTCAGCCCAAGCTGCTCTGGCTCCTCATCCCCTGTGCCTGAGCCTCTGCCATCTGCCTGTGCCACCAGCTTCCCAGTCACGGTGCTGTCCTGGTCCTGTGGCTCCAGTTCACTCCTGGGGAGGGAGAGGACGGGGTGGGTGCTGTCCCACATGGCCAGTGGCTGTCCCAGCTGGTGCCATGGCTGCCTGGCCACTGAGAGCAGTTACCTCTGGGTGCTGGGCCAGCGCTGGGCCCCCTCTGGCTCCAGGTCAGCTGCTGGGGCTGCTCGGCTCTCAGGGCTGGCACCTGGCTGGGCACCAAAGGTGGGAGCATCAGTGGGGACACAGAGCCCCAGTGAGCCTGGGGACTCAGCTCCTGACTGTCCCCACCCAACACATCCTTACCAGGAGCTGCTTGGGGATGACAGCAATGCTGACTCTGCGGCGGGCAGACCCCTGCAACAGAGGGGCTGGGGGTCAGCAGCTGCTCACTCACCTCCTGTGCAGCTGCTTCTCACCTCCTCCTTCCCCAGCACCCCCCCAGCACGGGCAAGGGACACCACAGGACACTGCCAATTCCCACTGGAGCTAAGAGGGGAAGGTCAAAGCCAAGGAAGGTCAAAGCCAAGAGGTTTGTGCCTGTCATTACTGCTGCAAGCTGTGCTGGTGGGGCTGCCTAACACCCCCCTAGCTCTTGAGTATAGGGGAACCAGTGTTGGATTCAAATTGGTGCTAAATAGCCAAGCCTGTGGCTCTTCCACTGTGACCCTGCAATGGAAGAAGGATCTGCCTAAGATCTCATGCATAGGCAGCCCCCAGCTTGCTGGGCACCCTGTCTGTCTACCAACAGGCCTTTGAGGCTGCCCCTACATTTTGCCTCATCCCTGGCACTTCCAGCAGATCTTCCCTGCAGCAAGCAGTTGGCTGCAGTGACATTGTTTGGGGAGAAGTAGGTGTGTGGGCACAACCAGTTGAGGGAGGACAGCAGGGCATGGGGAGACAGTGGCTCTGAGACTCCTGAACTGGGACCAGTTACCTGCTGGAAAGTTCTCTTCAGGGGGTGAGGTCTCAGCCGTGGCTCCACATCATCTGGGAGCAAAGAGAAGCTGCCTTACATCATCCCCCAACACTAAGATGGGGCTGATGAACAGACAGTCACAAAGCTCCCTGCCACTGAAAGCTGTCCTGGCCATGTGCTCTGTGCGTGGCACAGGTGGTGCCCCGGGCAGGGGGACCTGGTCCTGTACACAGCAATTGCACGTGTGGAGCTTGGTGTTCAGGAACAGAGTGCTTTTTGTGCATGGGGCCCCACTGCCCTGCATTCCCAGCTGGGTTGTGGCTCTCTGGCCACCAGCACCTGCTCCCACACTGATCTGCTGTTCCACTGTCCCCTCACAACTGTTGTCAGCTGTTCCCTTCACCACCATCAGCTGTTCCCCGCTACCAACCCTCAGCTCACACCACCCACTGGCTCTGTGGTGCAGCATCGCCCTGACCCCCCAGAGGGGCTGGGGACCAAATCCTGCAGGGTTTCTCCGTGCAAACCCTGCATGGGCCCCCGTGGCAGGGCCCACCTCACCCTGGGTCTCCGCCAGCTGCCGGTTGCGGGAGTTTTGCTGGATCAGGCGCTTCATCTCCTCCAGCTCCGCGTGCTCCCGCACGTGGTGCCGCTTCAGGTTCTCCACGTGCTGCACCATCACCTCTGCTGCTCGGCTCATCCTGGCCTCCTGCAGCCAGGCAGGATGGGGGATCAGGGCCTCCCTATCACAAGGAGCCAGCGCCCTCCCTGTGCATCCCATGGTGCCTCCACCCTGTGAATGCAGGTGCAAACCCTGCCTGCTCCCAAGGGCAGGCAGATGGATCCCTTACACCCTGGTAAGGGCAAAAATGAGGTCAAGACCAGCACTGTGAGGAGGAAGGACAAAGCCCAGCAAGCCCAGGGATGAGTTCCAAGCCTGTCTGTAGCACCCTCCATCACTCCCAGCTCTGGGCTGTGTACACACCTGGTGAACAGCCCCCAGCTTCTCTGCAGCCCTGGTTGCCCTCTCAATGGCTGCTGACAGCACGGCCAGGTTGTGTTGCAGCTGCTCCAGCGTCTCCTTGCAGGCTGCACTGCCACAGGACTGGCCCAGCCTCTGTGGGATGGAAGGATGGAGCTGCTGGAGCTGGCACTCTGAGTTGTCCAAACCCCTCTGGGGCTGGATGATCCCAGCACATGCCAGCCCCCTGCTCTGATGCCCACCTACCTCCAGGGCAGCTCGGCACTGCCCCATCTCCTCCTGGATGTTTTCCTCTGCTGCATCCCGTGCCCGTTTCTCCACCTGCACCCGTTGCTGCAGGGTGAAGGTGTCGCAGCGAAAAGCCAGGGCAAGGTGGGCAAAGGCTGCCTGAGGGGTGGGGAGGTGAGAGGTGGGACACAGGGGCAGAAGGGAAGCCACCAGGGCTATGTGCTGCTGTCCCCAAGGCACAGACAGACCTCCCAACATGCCACCAAACAGGGCAGTCCTAAAGATAATTAGCATTGTCTTTGCCCCAGCACCCATTAGGCTGCTGCATGCTGGGGACAATCCCAGGGAGACACGTCCCCCAGGCAGCCGATAACACATGGAAATCTTGAGCCCTCCTGGCAAGAGCACGAGCCGGGCAGACGCCAGCCCTCACTGCGGGTCCCGGCTGAGCCTGACTCAGCCCTGGCACTCACAGGGAAATTATTTTTATTAGCGAGGCTCCTGCCGCCTCCCCGGCTAAGGGCGCTCTTCAGCAGCTGCAGAGCTCTTTGTGGGATTGCCGGGCACGCAGAGGACAGACTCATGGAAATGCAGCTGCCTCCAAATGCCAAAAGCATCTCTGGGAAAGGGTTTATAAAGTGGCTGCCAGGGGACTGCGGTGCCTGAAGGAGCAGGGCACAGTCACAGGACTGTGAGCCAGCAAGGTGTCTGTCCTTGTGTCCCCCTTCCCCAGCCCACCCACGGCCCCCAGCAGCCCTCACCTCCAGATCCTGCTCTGTCAAAGCCACCCTGCAGAAAGAGAAGTGCTGTCAGGGATGGAGGCATCATGGGGGCTGCATGCTGAAAATGCCCAGGGGTGCCAGCCACCACGAGAAGTGGGAAGCCAAGTGCCCATTGTGTGGACAGCAGCTCTTGTGCAATGGAAAAGGAGGAAAGTCCAACCTCTGAGCTGTGCTGTGCCCTGGGACCCCCCTGTCCTGTAGCCCCTGGAGGGATGCAGGTGCTCACTGGTCTTACCTGTGCAAGCCGAGTCTGTCCAGCACTGAGAGCTCACTGGGGAGGCTCAGCAGTGGCTCCTCCAGGGTTTCTGCATCTGCAGGAAAGCAGTGGGGCCACAAGAGACCACGCATGAGACTTTCCCTTAGTCTTCCTCCTCCCTCTGCCCTCCTGTCTTAGCAGGGGGTATGTGTCCATGTTTTGGAACCATCCCAATCCTTTCCCCAGCACCAAGGGGGCTTTAGGTCCTCCCAGGCCAGTCTCCCCTTCCCCATGTCCCCACCAAGGGAGAAGACCCTCATCAGAACATGTTCCCATGCTCATCCACAACTACTCCAAGCCTTCCCCCAAGGAGACCCAGCTGGGATGTGGGATGGGGACTCACCCACCTTCTTTAGTCCTGTCACTGTCCCCAGGGTGCACAGCCTGCTCCTGCACGGTCCTGCCTGGCTCCTGAGAGGCACAAAGGTGTTGTTGGAGCAAACCTCTCCCTAGTGCTGCACAGCATCCTGAGAGGAGCAGCACAGAGGGGCTGGGGCCTGGCTGAGCCCAAGGAACGAGGCAGGGAAGCCCCTCCCCACCTGTTGCCCTCCCCTCCCTCTCACCTCACTGTCTTGCTCCATGCTCTGCTCACTCCTGGCCAAAATCCCACCTGGGTGTCCCTGGGGGCTGCTCATCCTGCCTGGGGACAGAAAGGGTGGTGGGGAACTTCAGGAAAGACTCCCCAAAACTGCCACTGGCACTTTTGCATCCTGCAGGCTCCCAAGGGACGTGAGCTGGAAGGTACCTCCCAAAATATCCCTGTGGGATTTTAAGGGAGCTGGAGCTAAACTGGGCCAGGGCAGGGGGAGCAGGGCAAGGGATCCAGTGCAGAGGGTGAGTTACAGCTAGTGGGGCAAATCCAGGGGATGGGCTTGGGGTCCCAGGGCTGGAAGGGGTTGCAGGCAGGTGCTGCCAGGCCAGGGGACACCCTCCTGCTGCTCAGGGAAATCCCACCCTTCTGACCCCATCCCCTCCTGGGCTGCCCTTACCTTCATCCGGAGACGTGGGGAGCCCGGACAGCTCTGCCTGCTGCTCCCTGTGGAGGGAATCCCGGGTAATCCCTAAAGGGACTCAGGAAGCATCGGCAGCATCCCACCCCCCCACGCTCCCCCCAGCACCCTCGATGGGGCTGCTCCGGACCTGGGTCCTTCCCGAGCATCCTCCACAGCCCGCTCCGTCCCCGTCCCGCTCTGCTTGCCCCGGGCGAGCCGCCCCCTCCGCTCCTGCCGCCGCCGCAGAACCCCACGGAGGACCCGCCGAAGCCGTTTCCAGCCAGCAATAATGAGTCACCACCACTGCCGTACTTTGCCTCAGCAATCTTTTTTTTTTTTTTTTTTTTTCTCCTCTGGCTGCCAAGGGGACCTCGCTGCGAGCCGGCCTCACCACAGCTCACCCAGAGCCCAGGCACCACCTCACAGCACCCCCACGGGGATGGCAGGCCCCCCTAAAAGTACACCGGGACAGGTTTATCACCCCAAAACCCTGTCCTGGGTGCCAAAAGGTCTGGCAGCTCTGTAGCATCCCTGCTCAATGATGCTGGAGGCCAGCAGGGATGGCAGGTCACCGGTGCATGGAGATTTAGGAGCTGCTGTGCAAAGAGTCCTCTGCAGCCCCACGCTGGAGCCCAGCACCCAACTGGGAGAGGGTTTGAACCCCCAAACTTTTACCCCTGGCTCTGGAAAGGGCTGCAGCAGGGCTTTTCCCTCACCTCCCAGAGAGCCTGAGCGCAGTGGCTGCGGGAGAAGGGGACACCATGCTCAGTGTCCCTTGCCTGGCACTGCCATCGCTGTCCCATCCTTGCCAAGCACCCCGAGAGCCGCCGGGTGAGCTTTTTGTGTGCACATACCTCCGAGGTGAGGGGCTGGGTCGGCGGCTCGTCCTCTGCCGCTGCCGCCGCCGGCGCCCCTGGGCCGGTCCCTGCGCCTCCTCCTCCCCCTGGCCCAGCGAGGTCCCTTCCAGGGGCTTCATTTGTGAAGTGCAGGGGCTCCAGGACCAGCACACCTATCGTGAGAGACCCACATTAGCTGCGCGCAGATGGAGAACGCCTCTAAATGTTATATTTTTAAAGCGTTTTCTCACCCAGCAGGAGCTTCGAGCTCCTCTGCTCAGCGTGGAGGCATCTCTGGGAAAAGAGGTGGGGAGGCCCGCTGGGATTCAGGAGGAGGCTGGTGGGATTTGGGCGGGCATGGAGCAAGGCAGATGAGAAATTCAATACAAGCCTCCTTTCTGGGCAGTGCCGAGGGTGGACTTTCCTGCTCGCCCACCCCCGTTTCCTTCCCCCAGGGCAATCCTCATTTTGGGCTTGTGATGTGGGTCAGCTTCATGGGGGGAGGTAAATTTGCAGCCACCAACCAGTGCCAGCACCCAGTGCAGAGAGAGAGAGAGCAACCCCCTGCTCTCCAGGGTGCAGACATGACAGTCCCCGAGCTCCCAGAGAGACAAATATAAAAGATTTCCAAGTATAAGGGAGCTTGGACAACTCGTTTAAGCAGTTTTACAATGTTGAAAGAATCAGAGAAAAATGCAGGAAGTCCACAAAGTCCCTCTCCCAGCCCAGGGTGAAGTCGCTGAGCACCAGGGACTGTCCCACAGTGACTCCTCACAGGCTGTGCTCACAGACATGCAAATTTAGGACAGAGAGAGAAATTTTTGTCCAGGACAGGAAATTCAAAAGATATCTAGGGGGGACAGAGAGCAGGGGCTGCTTGGAGCCCCAAGTGCCTGTGCAAAGCTCAGTCTAGGTCACCCCAACACCCAGCCGGGCCATCACCCAGCTCCCAGCGCCTGTTCAGCTCTGATGAAGGTGTAAAAAGCAGCGCTTGGCACCTGCCAAAGCCAGCCCATTTCACACCTATACAGCGGGAATCCTCGCTGACACCTCCACCCAGGGGCTCAGGGCCTCCAGCCAGCAGGGATCAGCCAAACCCATCACACCAGCGAGCACCAGAGAGCTCCGGAGGGCTGGTCCCTGCTGCAAAGTGCTCAATCCATCACAGCCGCGGCAGACCCTGCAGCCTGCTGCTCTCCCACAGCTCTGACAGCCTCGCAGACACCCGCTGCTTATCTTTGTGTTACAGATGGAGCAGATACGAGACACGCAGCTGGTTTAGCATAAGGAACCCTCTGAAATGCCAGACCGGGCGCTTTCCCTCAACTCGGCGACGACCAAGCGCTCCCCGGGACATCATTACCTGCCTGAACTCCTCCCAAGCAGCCGAAGGCAGATGCCGGGGCCGCCCAGCTCGGACCCGGCACTCAGCTCTGTCGGGCCCACATGGGCCCCGGGAGGGGTCGGGGGATGCGGTGTGGGCGGCAGTCGGGGCTCGGGGCTGCAGGGGCCCCGCACGGCGCTCGCTGCCGGCGGCAGAGCCTCCCCGCCGGGAACCGCAACCGCCTCTGCGGCGGACGGAGCTGCCGGGGACGGGCCCGAAGAGAGAAGGCCTTTAAAGGAGATGCATGAGAGCGGCTGGGAGCTCCCCGCGCCGGCCAGGGCGGGCAGAGTGGTCTGCAGGTGGCCAGGAAACCTCTGCTTTTGGTGCGGGGCCAGACCCTCCGCCCGGCTCCGAGGAGGTGACAGAGCCGGGAATGACCAGAACTGCTCCCTGCGTGTCTGAGGAGCAGAGCTGAGCCTCAGCATCGCCCTGGCAGGAGGCTCAAGGCAGGGTGGGGCAGTTGGGAGAGATGGGGGATCCCCCTATGCTGTCATGGGGGGCCCAGCACCGGGATGGCTGATGAGGACCCCCTGTAGCATCTTATCCAGTGATGCAGGGAAGCCACTCTGCCCACACTCCCATCCCTCCTGCCCCTCTCAGCAGCCTCACTTTCCCCCTGGCCATCCCCCCATTGCCCCATCCTCAGCCCAACCCTTTGCTCAAATCCATCACATCCTCTAAAGCCGCTTTCTTCCCCTAATGAGCTTAAGGCAAGTCGGGTTCCATGTCCAGCACTACATGAGGCAGCTGCTGTTGCCCCCCATGCCCAAGGGGATCCTTGGGGTGTGCAAACCTCTTCAGCCCTGAGAGGGCACACAGCGTTTCTCAGTGCCCTGGCAGGCTTTGCCCAGGCTCTGACTCACCTGCCTGGCTGAGAGCCCAGAAGGCAGCCCCAAGGGTAACAAAACGAGGGGAGTGGAGGATGGACACCTTTGCAGAGAGCCCCAGTTTCCTCCCCAGGAGCAGCAGCTGGCACCAGGCAGCACATCAGGCTCTGCTCTGGTGTCCTGGCAGGCCCAGGGCTGCCCCATGGGGGACACAGACCCAAGGACACCACTGCACTGGTGCCTCTGTTCCCTCCCACACTCAGGGGAGGGCTCACAAGGGGCAATGCCCCTGCTCACCAACCACCCCGTTCAAAGAACCTCTAAAAGCATCTACTAAAAGCACACGGGGTTTTAGGCATCCTTATTTTTAAGCTGGGAGCAGCTAAACCGTGACTGCAATCTAGGTATCACAGAGCCTCAAGCAAGGAAAAGCAGCCCCGTTCCCCCTCACACAGACCTGTTCAGCAGGGAGGAACGAGACCCTGCTGGGAGATCTCCAGCCCAGGGGGGTGGTGGGTGGCAGCATGTGGCTGGGGGCTCTACCTTTGTCCCCTGTCCTCCTTCCAGCGAGGTCCCTCACAGCAGCTACAGCAACAGCATCTTCCTGAAGCTGAGCTAAACTCTCAGCTCAGATCACAGTGTGGTCATCTGGATTATCCACTTCTTGGAAGAAAGCTGCTCAGACTGCCACTGACTGCTGCCACTGGTGCAGCAAGCATGATTTACAGGTCTCTGCAGGGGCCCAACCACAAAACAGCACCACAACCCTCTCCCAAATTCACCTTTCTGTGGCTCTGGCTTTCCCAGCTGACAGGGAGCTGGCAGCCACCAGGCTACCCAAGAGAGAACACAATTCTTGTCTTATGATTAAAAGGTTGTTGGCAAAAAAACACCCCCAAACAACAAGAACAAAAAACAGACAAGAAAGAAAATGGCTCTTTTTATTCAGTTTTAAATCGCAAGTGAAAAAAAAAATATTGTTGAGCTTCAACAGTTCAGCCTCACATTTGGGTGTCACCACCCCCAGGTTTCCAGGCAGAACTGCATCAGCACGTTGGGGATTACACATGAGATTAGCAGGCTGTCCCTGGACATGAAGTTACCTCCAGGGAGAAGAGGGGTGACCCCTGGCAGGAGGTGTCACAGCAACAACCTGGAACTCCTGTTTGGAGAGAGGCAGCCCCTTGAGGGATGGATACAGGACATTTTCAGGCAAGTCACTGAGTTTCAGCCCTTTCCAACAAGCTGCTGTAGAAGCCCAAGGCTTCTACATGGCTCTGATGTCTGGTTTAATATCCACAGACCTCACAGCCCTGCTCACCCCAAAGGGGTTCTCTGCTGCCTGACCACGGCCCCATGAAGGCACCCAGGGAGTGGAGGAATCATCTTGTCATGAAACTGGCTCAAAAATCCCTGTGGAGGGTGAGGAAGCAGCAGAGTGGACAGATCACACATGCAATTGCATATGAGGAATTTCCTTAAAAAAGCCCCAAGAACTACTAGACCAAAAAGGGAATTCCCCTCTGTAATGTGAAGTAAAACTACAAACAGAAGGGGAAGCAGGCAAGGAGCCACTGCCAACAATCACAAGAAAACTGAAAATCACACGCTGCCTTCTACCTCCAGCCTAGGAAAGGACTCAGATAAAGCTTCAGACCATTCCCTTCACCATCACCACTCTGAAATCAGGACAAGGACAGAGCCAGTCCTGGCACTTCTGCCACCCTTGGCCAAGGTTCTGCTGAACTATAAAATCTGACTGATGATTTATGCTGCATCCACCTCTCTGCGCTGCTCAGGATGGATTTTAAAGTTCTTGAAAGGGTCAAGAGGAGTCAAAAGTGAAGTTTTCTGTGCAGGTGCTGCCAGCCTCCACATAAACAAGCACATGCAGCGTCCTCAGGTTTTGCTCCCAGTTCTCCTTACGTGATTGTTATCTGCATGTACATCTCAGAGGAACCCACAGCACATGATAAGCTGCAACCCAGAGCAAAAAAGGGCTAAGAAGGCTCTTGCCACAAGCCAGTGGCCATCTCCATGTGACCAACAGCCACAGCCAGACAGAGCACTGGGGACAATGACACTGAGGTCACTCGGTAGAAGCTCTGCAGGGAAACTGCAAAGATCAGAGCCTGCTACCTAATAAAGCCAGAAGAGCAGGCTTAGACCTTGATGATCATGGCACAATTTCTATTTATGTCGTATTTTGGGCAGCCCTACAATAGCTTCACTACACTCAGCCACTAACTCACTGGAATGCAAACACATCAACAATCTGGCTCCCTGGAGGTTTCCATCCTCCAGCTAATGCGGACTTTGAAGCCTCATCAGTCCACTGTCACCTAAAATAGCTTAAGAGATTCTTACATAAAGAAATCTGTGCTCTCAGCCTTAAGAGAGTCACCTAATGCTTCAGAGTGTCCTTCCCCTGGCTGGGATCTAAACATTAATGGGCAAACCCAAAGCAGTCACATGTCAGAGCGGAACATTATAATTCTCCTTCTCCCTTTGTAGACATTTATGGGTTTTTAAATAGCTCCTGAAGTATGCAATGCTTCAAAACCTCCATTGAAACCCTAGCTCTACCTGCCAGAGTCTCCACTCTCTCCAAACCTTTCCTTCCCAGTTCTCAGACCAGGAGGTGCCTAGATGAGGTTTCCAGTGGGTACTTTCAAGAACACAGAATAGAATTTTGAGCAGAGTCATGCCATACAAGCACTTTCTATTAGGGCAATGAGCAGTGTCATCATCCCCAGAAATGTGCCACACACAGCAGGGCCCCTCACAGGCCAGGCAGACAGGAAAAGAAATGTGGATTTAAAGCAGAACACTCAAATGTTTCCAGCTAAATTCAGCTGGAATTCGGCTAAATCCCACTCTCCTGCACCCAGAGGTCTGTAAATCCCAACAGATCAGATACACAAAGCAGCAGCCCAGCCTGCACCACTCTGAAACCAGCTTGGCTGTTGGGGAGGAATGTGGACGTGCACAGAGCTCGTGCCTTGGAATGAGCTGAGGTAAAACCAAGATAGTGAACTAAGTCCAGAACTATCAACTCCATGCTGCCTCAAATCAATGCCTGTCCTGGTTCAGTGACGTGTTTTGGGCAGTAAGAACTCAGAAGTTCCCCATGGGTTGTGTCCTGCCTGCACCCATCACAGGAGGGCCAGGTCACCTTGCTGAGCATGGCAGGCCCAAGGCAGAACAGATACAGAAACACCTGGAAACACATTAATTGTTCAACCAAGACCCCTGTGAGCCCCAGGGAGTGTGGGGGGCTGGGATGGCACTGCCCAGCAGGAGCCCCTCACACCAGGGGCTGCTGGAGGCCCTGGGCACTCTGTGGGGAACAGACCCTGCTTGCAGAGTCCCACCTCACCAGGGGGAACCCAGTGAGGGGTGGCTGTGGCTGCTGCTGTGCAATGAGTGTCCTCCACACAGGGAAGCTGTCACCTCATGATTCCTTTTGGTGGTCACCTGAGAAAAGACAAAAATCAGGAAGAGGGAAGCCACTGCCATACACACCACTGCACAGCTCTGGCACAGCAGGAGTGGCACCTCCTGGTTCCCCACCCCTGGGGAAGCCCAGGGTGCAGAGCCCAGGGTTCCCCACCCCTGGGATGGCCCAGCCTGCCATCCCCCATGACAGGGACACCTGTCCACACCTCACCTGGCCCCTTGCAGCACAGCCTGCAGAGATTTCTTCAGTGCTGCATTGCTCCGGTCCAGGACAGCAGCCAGGCTGCTCCGGTGAGCTGGGGTGACCTGGCGTGGAGGCAGCACGAGCTCAGGGCACTGCCCTGCCAGGAGCCCACCTGAGAGCTCTGGGCTGGGTCCCAGGAGCTGCAGGAGCTGAGCCTGGCCTCACTCACCTGGCTCTGATACACCGTGAGCACGGCTGTCACCAGCTTGGCAAAGCTGAGCGAGGTGGCAAAGGCTGGGGCCTGCTGGCACAGAGTCAGGACCAGGAGATCCAAGAGCTCAGGGGGCAGCACCTCCTGGAAAAGACCCAGGAGCAGGTAGGAGAGGGGGTCCTGGCTCCAGCACTGCTGGAAGCATGAAGGAAACCCGTGGGACAAGGTGGGGTCCTCACCTGCCGCCCCAGCACGGCCTGCAGCACTGGCAGGAGTTTCTCAGACAAAGGCACCTCCAAGACTTGCCTGGAAGGACAGTGAGGAGGAAAGGTGCTGCTCCACAGCCCTGCTGGTGTTCCCAAATGGCTGGAGCCAGCTGGACCCATCCAGGTAGGCGTGAGGCCAAAGCAGAGCTGTTGGCCCTGTCACCCCTCACCTTAGCACCAGCTGCACGGAGTGTGGCTCCAGGCACTCCTCCACGAGCTCACACATCAGCTTGGTCTGCTCAGCACCTGCAAGGGAAAAGCAGCAGGGGAGAGCCTCCAGAGGCTGCCAAATCCATGGGGATGTGCCTGGCCCTGCCTGGCACCCCTGGCACAGGAGTATGCCCCAGTCAGAAACCATCCAGTGCCCCCTTCTACTGCTCAGGATAATCCTGCTTCCTTTGCCCAGCTGCTGCAAGGGTTTAAACAGCATCAGTCTCTGGGAAAAGGGGATGCTACTGTGGCAGGGGTTCACCCTCTCCTCAAGCCAGCACAGCCACCCTGGGGCAGCTCCGTGGCCTGAGCATTAGAAGCTGTCAGGGGCCTCCAACCACAGAGGTATAGGAACTGTTCTTTGGGAAAAATTAAGCCAGAAGCCAGCCTAGCCAACACTCACACTCCATCTCAGGCTTCTGTAAACCCATCTCCCATCCCAACCTCCATGTGTTCACCTGCCCAGAAAAAACCAGCTCCACTCCTCCAAGGTTCCTAACACCTCAAATGCCTCCCAGGAGACAGCACTCTGCAGCTCCCAGGAGCAGCCACACCTCCCACCAGCCCAGCACACCTTCCCCTGGCTCCTGCAGCACCGCAGCCACCAGCACACAGCAGAAGGGATGGGAATACTTGGAGCAGAACGAAGTGAGGGCGGCCATGAGGTGTCGGGAAGGCGGCTGGGTGAGGGACAGGACCTGGGGACAGAAAAGGCAGGAGGTGGGGACAGTGGAGAGGGAAATGGGGAGCAGGAAAGCTCTGCTGCCACCAGCACGTACTCGCCTGTGGAAGAGCTGCTCTGCCAGGATGGCTGCGCTGGTGTAGCTGAGGTCAGGGCTCAGAGCCAGCAGCCAGCTGCAGAAACGCACCAGGAAGGGCTCTGGGCACGTGGAGAGCTGGAGGAAGGAGCACAGCCCCTCGAGCTGGGGATGGCAGAGGGGATGGGACATTAGGGACAGCAGCAGGCCCCCTGCAGCAGCTGCAGCAGGGATGCTGGGGCTCACCTGGCTGGGGGAGCAGTTGTTCAGGATGCTCAGCTCGGGTGGGGTGTGCAGTTCTGAGTGCTGGAGGGAAACACAGTCCTGAGTAATGCACCAAATAAATCAACCCACAAAATACAGCCGCAGGGCTTCTCCCTTCCCCCCATCTCTGTCAGCATTCACCTCCCTCTCTGACAGGCGTCAGTATCCCAAGCCCAGAGGAAGTGCCAACAGGGCCTTTTATCCAGTTGGCTCCATGAAATCCACCTCCTTTCCCACGCCTTCCAGGGCCCTGGCACGAGCCCGTTTAGAGCATCAGCTCCAGGAGAGAGACATAAACAACCACTTACACTGGACTCCTGCAGCAGCAGCATTTTCAGCCTCTGTCCATGCATCTGAGGAAAATGAGATGAAGGAATGGGAGTCAGGTTGTAAAGGCTCACTGGCTGGAAGGGGACTGCAAACCCTACACAGTACCTGGACAAAGGACTGGACCTCTGCTGCCAGCTCTGCCTGGGAAATCTTCCTGAGCTCCCCAGCTGCATCCTGCTGGGAGGTGTCTGGAGCAGCCTCATCTGTGCTCGGAGCAGGTGTGTCCCCTGAAGGCTCTTTGGGCACCTCCTCTTCCACCTCTGCCACATCTCCACACTCTTGGGGCTCCAGGGGCTCAAATGCCACCTCCTCCAGCGGCAACCTCTTCCCCTCTCTCTCGCTGTCCAACTCCAGGCTCTCCTCTGACACTTTCTTGCGCTTCCCATCTTGAGAGTCAGGGGCACCAGGCTGCTTGCTGAAGCACCAGTTCAATTTTCTTTGCCCCTCTGGTTTCTTCCTGGCAATTTTCTGGCACAGCCCCCTAAGCTGCTGCTGGCAGGTGGAAGACAGGGCAGTGGGACGTGGGGAGCCCTCCTGTGCCCTTGCTCCCTGCCGGAGCAGATGCCCCAGTGCCTGCACCCAGGGATCCACATGGGAATCTTGCTCCAAGGCCTGGAGCAGCCGCTCAAGGCAGTCCCCTGGCACCGCATCCTGCACCACGAGGAGCAGGGAGAAGAAGTTTCTCTGGCACAAAACGGGCAGCAGCAGCAGCCGTGGCTTGCTGGAAAAGGAGAGGTGACTGGTCAGAGCAAATCCCCCTGTCCTGACGCCAACACACCCCGTGGAACAGAGTCCCACAGCACCAGGGAGCAAGAGGAGGCACCTAATGCCTTCACCAGCTTTTGCAGACACAAGCTGGGACACCACTGGCTTGCTGCTATAATCCCAACTTCATCTATGGACCGCTGCACCAGGGGAAGGGGATGTGCTCTCCCAAATTGTGCACCTGCCACCCAAAACTCCCGCTAAACATCGAGTTTTAGAAACGTGTCCAACTCACACAGCCAGGGTATCCTTTGGCCCCTCCAGCGAGGGCTCCTCGGCGCACAAGGCTGCGGTCAGAGCCTGCCAGGGGAACGCCTGCCCCGGTCCCTCGCGGGGCTGGCCCCGCTGCAGCACCCGCAGCGCGGCCATGGCCCCGGCGGGGCCGGAGGACAGAGCGTGGAGCAGGAGGCGGCACGGCGGGGGACAGGTCTGCAGCCAGGGCGGGCACCGCGGCTCCATCGCTGCGGCGGGGGCTGCACAGCCGCCTGCGAGACACGGGGAGACCGGACACGGTCACACGCACCGGGGTCAGCGGGACACGGGGAACTCACACGGGGGAGAGCTGAACATGGGGCACAGCCGGACACGGGGCATAGCCGGACACGGGGCACAGCCGGACACGGGGCACACACACGGGGGAGAGCCGGACACGGGGCACTCACACGGGGGAGAGCTGAACATGGGGCACAGCCGGACACGGGGCACATCTGGACATGGGGCACTCACACAGGGGACAACCGCACACGGGGCACAGCCGGACACGGGGCACACACACGGGGGAGAGCCGGACACAGGGCACAGCCGGACACGGGGCACACACACGGGGAGAGCCAGACACGGGTGACACCCGGCACAGACGGACGCGCTCACACCGGCGAGTATCGGACACGTGTCACGCTGGGGAGGCACGGGACGATCACGACCTGCCCAGCCGTGCTCGGCGCCGACCCCGGCATCAACCTCGGGGGATGCCTTAACCTGCCCGCCCCAGCTGAGGATACGGGGGCGTCCCTGCGGTCGCAGCTGGCCGGGAGCAGCGGGAGTCCCTCCGTGCCCTCCAACACCCCTTCGCTGGCAGCCCCCGCATCTCCAGCTCAACCCCGATGCCCTCCAGGGGGGCGCTGCTGGGGGGGATCCCTCCGCCCCGCTGTGGCCCCCCCAGCCTCAAGCGCCGTGTCCCGGTACCGCCGCCCGCCCCCGGGGCAGTCCCGGGCACACTTACGGATGTCACCGCGCAGTCCCACGGATGTCCCCGCGTCCCCGCCGGGCTCCGCCCGCTGCCCCCAAGGCGCCGCTTCCGGCCCCGCCTCCGGGAAACGCAAATCGACCGCGCGCGAACGAGCTCGTTATGCAAACATGCCTTAAATTCCAGCCCAAACACAGCCTTCCCCCCCGAGGGTGGATCCCCCAGCCCACACATCACAGGCCTCTGGAAGCGTGGCGTTACACAACTCGTTTTATTTCGTTATTCTCGGATTTGGGTAAAAAAAAGAGTTTAAAACAGTGCCCCCCTGCTGCCCGTCCCGTGGATGTCAGACCCCCCCCCACACTGCCTCCCAGCACCCAGCCCACCCCACCCGTGGGTCTCCCACGGGGCAGAGTGGGCACCACTGAGGGGGCGATGGCAAGAGCACAGGGGCTGTGCTCTGGGTTTCCCCTGGTGCACCCATAAATGCCAGTCAGATGGCTTCCCCATCCCACCCCATCCCTGCAACACCCCCACGGCTGGAGCTACCCCAAAACAATGGCAGGAGTCAAAAGCAGATGCTTCCACCTCCCACAGATGTATCCCAGCCACCAGCAGCACCCAGGCCCAGTGTGGCCCCCATGGCTCAGTCGGAATCGAAGAGAAGCATCATCTCAAGGACCCTGCGGCGAGGACTTCGGTAGGGAAATTCTGCCTCCAGCGAGGCCTGCATAAGAGCCCACTCGAAATCCTCATCCTCCTCGTCAGAGCTCTCTGAGGAAGAAGGGATGAACACCTGCAGGAGAGGAGGGAGGATGAGCCACAGCCTCCAGGTGCCCAGCCCAGCTCCAGGATGTGCCACCCCACTTACAGTGGCCGTCCTCGGCCGCTGCCGTCTGCGCCGCTGCAGCTGGCGGGCAGGCAGCTCGTGCAGGTAGATACACTCTGATCTGAAAGGGCAGTGGCCATGGGTGAAAAATTTGCACCTGATTTTCCTGTGGGATTACAAACACAGTTGTGAGTGTAGCTCACAGAGCAGCACAGAGCCCACAGCCCCGCCACCTGCAGCAGTGCCACGCACTCACCCTGTCCGTGCCTTGAAGGTTCTGATGAGCTCCTCCTTCTCACCCACATCTGAGATCCAGTATTTGTGGGGGATGTAGTAACTGGAGGGGATCCGGCACTCTGGGCAGGCCCTGGATGAGGGTGATGGTTGCCAGTTGGGTGTTCCAAGAAAGGAGCAGGGAGCACGGGCTCAGCACCCACACCGGGTGGTTCTGCTGCCCTGGCCTCATCCAGCACCCCCATAACCCATCACCACTCTGAAGTGCCTATTCCCAAAGGAAAGTCACGCCAATCCCCAAGCCACATCACTAGACCCAAGGACGAATTTCAGGGCACAGAAGGGGGAACGGTGACCACCCTGCCAACCTCCCCATCCCCACTCACTTCACGACGGCGCTCTGGAAGTTGCGGCTGCGCCGCCACTTGCGGATGCAGCCCACACAGTACGCGTGGCTGCAGTTGGGGAGGATCCCGAAGAGCCGCTCCTTGGGCAGCGCCTTCTCGTACACCCTGTCCATGCAGATGCCACACACTACAGCCTCACTCTGGGCTCTCAGTGAGACAGGGCTGGTGGTAACCAGGGCTGCCACAGCACCCAGCTCTGCAGGGACCTGCAAGCACAGCAACACAGCATGGCAACCCCCTGGCTGTGTCACTAGCCTGGCCTCGAGGAACGCCACGGGGTGACAGGGAGTGCCCGGCCACAGGAGACCCCAAACTCACCTCTACAGGGTCAGTCTGTGTCGCCGTGTCCAAAACTGCCTTTCTGGGACCAGAGGAGTGTGGATCCAGTGCTGGCCCTTGTGGCTGGAAGCCTGCAGGAGGAGAATTCTTAGAGGGGAGAAGCTCAGAGAGCTGGGCAGGCTGCTCAGAGTGTGCAGCTTCAGCAGTGACAGTCCCCACACTGGAGAGCTTTCCACAGTGCCAGCTTGGCCTAGGCTTGGGTCGTAGGCAAAAACATGCACAGGCTACTTCACCATAACCACCCCAGTGTCTTCACCACCCCTGGGCAGCCTAGCACCTACCTGAGGCATCCTGAGCTCTTGTGGGGACAAATTCTCCACTGATGGCCCCACAGGGGACATTATCAACTGCTGGCATGTTCTTCTTGTCTTCCTCTTCTACCTTCAGTTTGAGGAATGGGATGGTCACACACGTCATGCTGCTGGCAGGGTGGACTGAGGTGCCCTGGGCTCCCCCCTGGTTCTGGTCCATGGCTGTGGGCTCAGTGCCAGGCTCCTGGCCCCGGTGGTGGTGGGGCATCACACCATATTGGGTCCCTACTGGTGCTGGCTCCTCCTTGATGTGCTGGTAGCTGGAGGAGTCCAGGGACAGAGACAGAGGGTCCCATCAGTCCAGCATCATGACTCCTCTAGGCTCCCCGCCCACCCTCATTGAAGCACATCCACTTACCTGCAGTACTCTCCATAACGGCAAACCCCATGCTGGAAGTTCCTGCAGATCTGGGCTGATTTGCTCTCATGTGAGAAGTGGCACTTCTGGCCCCACGGACACCATCCACGGGCAAAATTCCTGTTAGCCAGAGGAGCCACGTGGCTGGGGTGAGACCCTGCTCCAGTACCAGCTTTGTTTGGGTGGGAGATATTTTGGAAGCTCCCCCGGCTGGTGTCTGGGCTCAGGAGACCTTGCCAAGGGCAAAGCCAGGGGGATCCAGGGTCCTCCCAGCCCCATCCAGCCTCATCTCCTGGTTAATTGCAAAGCAAAGGAAGCCCAGGCCAGGGACTGTCTGGGGGCTCTCCTGGGGACAGGGGGAGCAGGGGTACCGAGGGCTGGGGCAGGGAGAAGAGCAGGAGCCCTTGGCTTGGGGCTGGCAGGAAGCAGAGGGTCAGCCTGGAGTGCTCCCACCGACCCCCAGCTCCAGAGGGGGAATGGGGAAGGGGGATCAAGGCCATCCCAATCCACTCCCTACCCCCACACCGAGGGGCCCCATCTCCAGCCCATCTCCCCCAAAAGCTGCTCCCAGCCACCCCATCCTCAAGCTTTTCAAGCTTTTACCTGCACAGGGGTCTCAGACTGCTTTTCTTGTCCCTTAACGGCCCAGATGCCATCATCGAACCTGCTTCCATCTCTTCCCCAGCAGCAAAAAGGGCTCTGCCCCCTCCCACGGCTATTTATGACCTCAGTGAGTCCGGGACCAGCCCAAGTGGTCGTAACCACGTGTTTCAGGCGAAGGACATGTCTGGGCTAGTTGATAGCACCCGGCTGCTGAGCACTGTTTACACTGAGTCAAGGTCTTTACAGCTCCCGCTGCCCCTGCAGTGAGGAGCCTGGGGGGGGGGGCACCACTCTAACGTGCATCACTAAATTCTGTATATTCTAATTCTTTTATCATTACTATTTCCTTCCTTTTCAGTCCTGTTAAATTCTTTAACTCAGCCTGTGGATTTCACTCCTTTCCCGGTTCTCTCCCCCACCGCACTGGGAAGGAAGGGAGTGAAGGGCTGGATGATGTATTGCTGCCTGTTGGGGTAACCCCACGGCCCCAGGCAGGTCCCCTGGGCCCCCTGCCCAGCAGCACCACGGCCCCGTGTGCCCCCAACTGCACAAGAGAGGCAGGGAGCAAAGGAACAGCTTCCCCCAGGGCACTCAAGCCGGGCACAGGGGAGCCTGGGGGGTGTCCAGCTCCTCCTTGCAAATTCTCATGTGATAAATGGAAATGATTCGTGCTAACTAAAATGTAACTATCTAGAAAATTATTGTTATAAAGCAATAAAGGAAATTAGTGTTGTAAATCAGATGGGCCCCTTTGTAGATGTTACATGTAAAAATGGGATACAGGATGAAGTTTTGAGATAAGCAATGTCTCAAGACAGAATTGACCTTGGGATGGACAAAGTTGGGATGGTTTCAAGTGTAAGATCTGAAGGTATGGTTTTATCTATGAAATGCAAGGCTAATTTTTTTGGAACATAATGCTAACTTACATAACACAACACTTAATATGCACGTGCAACCTGTCAGGTTATCCAGAGGACAACGAAGAAGAGTGTGAGCCTTCATCAAAGACCACCAAAGAAGACAGGAGACCCCCTGGCAACAAGTGAAGCATGCACCATGAACTATAGTGATGTAGATTTTAGAACTGGAAATAGGAAGGAATTTGTGGGAAACATTGATGAATATGTATTAGCACACAGTATGTAAGTTTAGTTTGAATTGCCCTGTTTTGTACGTGAGGTAGGTGAGAAGCCCTCCCTGTACCCCAGTCGGTTTTGCTTATGCTTTATCCAAGCCTTAATCATATTTAATTAATTACTGCCAAATATATATACACTTGAATATATTTACTAGATTGTATTCATTTATATCAAATTGTTGTTCAATTGCTGCTAACTCAATAGACCTGGTTGTTTGACATCATTTATAACACTCAGGTGTTTCACCACAGCCAAGGGCAGCACCCTGGAGCTCATTGTTCCCCTTCGCGGGCTGTTTTCACCTCATTTGCAGCTCCACCCGCAGCATTTGGGGCAGGAAGCACCCAACTCTGAGGCTGGGATCCTGCTCAGGAATGGCTCTTTCTGCTGCTTTAGGTTTGCAGGCAAGAAAACCACAGCAGGTATGAGATCTGGGACTTACAGAGCCCCAGGAATGATGACAAATGCCTGGAAATCACAGCAAATCCCATAGCCTCTGCTGGAAATCCTCCCACGGACAGCCCGCCCCCACCAGGTGCTGAGAGAAATCCCACAAAAACAGGCTGGACGCTAAAAGTTTCTTAAATATTTAGTTCAGATTTATTTAAAGTCAAGTCAGTTTGTGGACACTATTTATATTATTAAAAACACTTGGAGGTTTGTACTTCTAGCAAAAATATACATTTCAGTTTTGAGGGTTGTTATACTGTAGAGGAAGGAAGAGCAAAAACTTTCCCAGGTGATGGGCACGAGTCCTGCATTGCGGCCGGGGCGGGGACACCGCCGGGGTTTTGGGAGGGACAAATCCCCCGGGCTCCGCCCAGCACACGCACGGCTCCGGTGCCTTCCCCCAGAGGGCTTCAAAGTGCTTCAGAAACGGTATTTCCCAACACCCCTGCGAGGTAGGGAGGGGAGGGCTGGGCAGGGAAAGTGAGGCACGGCAAAAGGAGTGGAGTGTGGCAGCAGGGGGAGGTTTGGGACCAGCCAGCCCTGTAATGGGGAGGGAAAGCCCAGTGCTCTTCCCCTTTGGGTTTTAAAGGAATTATTGCACCAGGGAAATCTGCTACCCTGAAGAGGAGGAAAGTAAAATAAAACCGAGTAATTTGCTCCCACAACTCCTCCTAGGGAATATCAGTATTTTAATAAGGCTGCTCAGGACACAGGGGACTGTGAGCTGCAGACAGGGAAGTGTCTCTTCTTAGGTGAGACACCATTATCCTGAAAGGGAACCTGAGCCCTTCCCAGGTCCATCCTCCCCCTGCCCGGAGCCCAGGTGACACAGCCGCCACACCAGGGGCCTGGCCTGGCCCAGAGCACCGTGGTGTTTCACTACAGCTGTGAGAAGTTGTGAGGTAAAGTCCCAGAATGGTGCTGGGTTCAGGCAGGCCCCTAAGCCTGGAGCTGTTCCCACTCTTGGGAACAGCAGCAGAGGAGGACTGGCAGCTTCCCTGACACAGCCACGCTCACTGGGAAGCTCCTGCTCATTGTGACCATCCCAATCATCCCCTTCCCTCTTTATAAATCCTTGGCATTTACAGCTGCAAAGCTCTCTGCAACCAATGCACTAACAGATCCTCATGCTCCTGCTCCGAGCAGACAGCATGTGACAACCCAGGTCCCTTTCACAGAGGGGAAACTGAGGCAGGACACCAAACCCTGACCAGCTCAAGGCCCCTGACCCTCCACACACCTTTTTTGTAACTCACATCTATGCAGAACAGCCTGTGGAAGCCACAAATTCTGTGTCTCTGCTCTGAAGGTGAATTTTAAGGAGTCAAATCCTTTCCCTCCTACTTCCCCATCCCAGCCTCTCTCATAGTGAGGTGCCAAGGGACATGTTCCCTGTGGAACAAGGATGCCAGGAGCAAAGGCTCCCACACAGGACCTGGGAAGGCAGAGCTCACACAGTCCTGCTGGGAGACAGGAACACACTGCAGAGCACAGGGGGGGCTGCAGCTGAGGGTCTCTGCTGGGACAGCCCTACCCGTGTTCCAACACTCCAGAGCTTTTCTTTGGGAAAGACAGAAACATCCTTTCATCACACTGTCCCAGACTTCATGGCTCAGGACCATGTCTTCAGAGTGCAAACGAAGAGAATTCAGACCTACTGTAAGTGCTGCTGTCAGCCCTGCTGGCCCCTGCACCCCCCTGGCCCTGCTAAGGACCACAACTCCCCACCCTGGGGATCTGAGGTGCCACAGTGACCTCGCTGCCTGAGCCATGTAAACTGGGTGGCTGCTCCACTCCAGCAGCAGCCAGAGCTGGGCCATAGGAACGGGAACAGCAGCTTTGCAGATTTGTTAGTGTGTGTTAAGGAAGCCCTGGCCGAGCAGGAGGCAGCTGCAAATCCTGATGGCATCTTGCCCTATGTACCGTGTGTCAGGGTGACATAGAAAAGAGTTTCCAGTAGGAGAAATGGAAGACACTGGGAAGGGTTTTCTTTGTTTCTGTACAAAGAGTCTTGATGGGAATCCATGGCTTCATTCTCATAAATAACAGGTCCTTAGTACATGTCCTTGTAGATCTCCTGCAGAAGTGGGTGCAGAGACGTCTCTGTCTCTGTCTTCTTGATCTTCTGCACCAGCTGGGCGTGCTCTGTCACCAGCTGTCGCAGGTCAGCCATCTTCTGCAGCAGCTTGGGGAAGAGGTACTGGGCATCCGGGTGGTTGGACTGCAGGTGGAACTCCAGCGCTCGCAGGATGTTGTCTTGGATCTCCTCCACCTGCTTCACGTTCATCAGGCCAGGGCGGTCTGTGGAGAGGAAGCACAGTAGCTGCAGGGTCATGATGCAGCCCTCCAAAGTACACGCTGCCCCTGGGGAAAGGGAGCCAGGGACTGTAACCCACCCCCCGTGACTTCAACCTCATCAGCTAGAAAGGGGAGAAGCGTGCCCTTAGACAATGTATCCCACAGCAGCACATGAGGAGATGCCACTTCTACATTCTTTGCTGTTGGTCCAAGCTTGCCAGGCATCACTACCACAGAGAAGCTTTGGTTTTGGAAGTGTTCAGTTCTTCTCTCATGCCCCTGAGACATCCCTGGCTGACCTCAAGCCCAGCTGCAGCTCAGCTCCCCTAGTCCCCTGTGAACCACCCCTAAGTGGGGAGGACTCTTCCTGACCCTGGCATGGCCGAGGACACCCACTCACCTCCACACAGGATGATGGCAGCCACAAACAGGGACAGGTCACTGTCATCCAGCTCCAGCGCGTTGAACTTCACAGCAAACTCAAACTTGGGCTCCATGATCTCGTTGAAGGGCTTGCGCAGGCTGCGCAGGAACTCGCGGGTCACGAAGCCGTTCCCGTTGGCCACCAGCAGCCCATCCTTGTTCATGATGGAGGCCAGCATGGCAAAGATGGCCTCGTGCACCCCGTACTTGAGCAGAGTCACTTGGTCGTTCAGGTAGAGGCCTATGAAGCTGGGGATGCTCTTGGCGAACTCGGTGAGCTCCCGCACAGTCTCCACCGTGGTGCACTGGCAGCGGTAGAAGACGTGCACCCCGATCTCCTTGTAGGGGGGGATGCCGTTCACCAGCTGCTTCCACACCAGCCCCTTCTCTGCCTGCCACAAGGTGTCCATGTCATGGATCACAAAAGGCTGCTTGAACAAGAAGGAAATTAAGAGTCTGCTGGTGGGGGAGAGGTGCCAGCTCTGCCCAGGACAGTCATGTTTGTCTGCCTGTCCCTGTGCCCTGCCTGTGGGGCTGACAGTACCCAGGCAATCTGCACCCACCCACCACAGCACAAGTGTGCAGAGCAATGGGATTTCTCCCAGTAAGGGGCAGGACATGAAGAGCCCACCTGGCTGCAGGTGGGAATGGTACACGTGGAACAGCTATGCAGCATCTCCCAGAGGACAGGCCCCCATGCTGGCCATGGCCAACCCCACCTGCCCTGGGAGGGAACTTACTGGGGTGCTGCTGGCCTTCCCAGTCAGGATACCTCTTGCCTTCTTTTTGGTCATGTTGAAATTCTTCAGGTAGGCGTTGTAGATGTGCTTGGAGAAAGCTTTCAGGTCAGCCACCTGTGGGTTCTGGCAGCCGATCTCACTCGCTGTCAGCCCTGCCACCAGCTTCCTCTTCTCTGCCTCTGGCATGCGCCCGAAGCGGATTGCTGGGGGGCAAAACTGGGAGTCAGGACAGCAGGGGAGACCCCAGGGGATGCATCCAGAGAGGCAGCCACTGCAGACAGACAGGTCTGCTGGAGAACAGTTTGTTCTGCCACTGCAGACAGACAGGTCTGCTGGAGAACACCTCCACAACACAGTGCTTCTCTGGGCTGCAGCTTCTCCAGATTAACACTGTCATGAATCAGCCACTGCTGCTTCCTCACACCAGGCTCCCATCCCATACCTCTGGGCTTTTGCACAAACCCCGCTTCCCACATAAACACCTTTGCTTGTCTAGGTCCAAGATTCTTACACCTGAAGTCTAAAAGTCCCAGCACAGAAGAACAATTTATGTGTCCAGCTCCCTCTGGGCCAGTCTGTAAGGGACAGACACGTGACAGCAGCTGTACAGCATGGTGGGAATGAACAGCCTCTTTCCATACAGGAAAAGGGGAAAAGAAGTCAAATGCTTGAAGCACTTTGAATGATCCCCTAGAAGAAGAGCTGCAGGCTAAAGCACAGCACCCTTCACAGGAGGGCAGCTGGTCCTGTGTCACCCGGCTGGCCAGGCCTGTGGGCAGCAGTGACACTCACCGTTGTGTGACATGCCCAGCGAGAGGCATTTCTGGAAGCGGCAGTACTGGCACTTGTTTCGGTTCTTCTTCTGAATCTTGCAGCTCCTCTCACACTTCTCGTACTCCAGCTTCATGCGGATCGTCCGGCGGAAGAAACCCTGCAGGCAGAGAGCGGGGGGATGTGGAGCAGCAGTGCCTGTGGTTTGGGACCAGGCTGGTTTGTCATCCCCAGGAGCTTCAGGGGGGTGAGGAGGGAGAGCCCTAGGTCTCTCTATGCCAAGGAGAGGTCATGTGGTGGCAGAAAGGGGCTGCAGAGGAAGAAGCAGGGGGGCACCCCATGCCTGGTGCTGTGACTGCGCCAGCAGCCCACAGAGAGGGATGGAGGAACAAGCCATGGGCTGACCCCAGCCTGCAGGAATGTCTGGCAGGACCTGGGCTGCTAACACAACCCTGCTGGATCTGCTGGCAGGGGAAAGAATTCCAGATGAACATCCAAGCTGCAGCCAGTGATCCCAGGGAGATAAATACACAGCTCACTGCTGATCTGCAGCACAGAAACTATTTTTAAAAGCAAACTCAGGGTCCCTGTGGGGAAAGATGGATTTGTCTTACACAGCAAAGCATGACAAGGCAAGGTTTGGGCCATACACATCTCAGTCCCCTTCCCAGGGCAGCACTTGCTGCCTGCCTATACTTGCCCCATTCTGGACGGGTTGAGTTTTTTTACAATCAATCCTGAATTGCTGCCCTCAGTTGTCTTGCTTGCAAGTGTCTGAACTCAAGCAGTGCTGTTCTCACGCAACTTCATGAAAACAATATATATTTTTAGAATTTATCTATGTGTTTACATTTTTCTCCTCTGGGAGGAGAAAATGTGATTGATGGTGATGTTCACCATCCAGGCTGAAGAGGTGGCAACCTGTGTTGCCAACCTCTTGACCTCTGTACAAATGTATAGAAGTATTGGAGTCAGCTAATTAAAACAGAGAAGCTTTCTCTTGACCTGCTGTGTCTTCTCGTCCTTCTGTGCCTTGAAACTGGCGCACTGAATCCCTGTTTTGCTGCACATCTGTGTGAGGAGGCAGGATGTAAGCCCTGCTTGGTGCTGCTGTCCCTGACACTCACCTTGCAGCCCTCGCAGGCGTGCACGCCGTAGTGGAAGCCCGAGGCCTTGTCTCCGCAGACGCGGCACTCCACGTTCAGCGCTCCCAGCGCCGCCTCCTCGCAGCCCAGCTGCAGCTGGTCCGACAGCGACGGAGAGGAGCTCTGTGACAGGTCTGCAAACACACACAGGGACGTGTCCTTCCATGGCACAGCCACAGGACTCAGATCCTGGCCAGCTCCTCCAGCCGTGGGGCTGAGGAGGGATTTACAGCCCCTGTCCTGCCTGCCCGTGGTGTCACATCTGGAATCTGGCACTGGCTGCAAGCAAATGCCATGAACAGAGCCAAGAATGCCCCAGCAGCTCAGACTCCACATCAATGCTCCTTTCTTCCCTCTGGCATTCATGTCCTGGCAATGAAACCCCAAGCAGCAGATTTTTTAATCCCTGGTTGGCCGGCTGCTGGCACAGGACATCCCAGCTGGAACATCAAGGGCTCTGGAGGAGCCTCTTCTGCATCCACAAACCTTCTCTTCCACCTCCTACAATCACTTTGCTCTGAGGACCTCAAGAAGTGCCCAAGGAAGCATTCCCAAGCACCCTGGGAGGCCCCTTGCTCTGAAGCACAATGTTACCTGCCTGTCCTTATAATTTCCACTTCAAAACCCACAGCTAATGGTTGTGCAGTGACCTCAGAGGAAGAAATACGCCTCTCCATAACTTGGAGCATTATTTCACAAAGGGTAGAGATTAAAACCAGCTGAACTCCATCCAAGGACAGATCCTCTGCCCTTGCAGCTGAGCATGCTGCCTGGGGCTGTGGGTGCCTGGATGCTCCCTGTGGCTCCACTCACCTGTGTAGCTGCTTGAAGGCAGTGAGCTGTCTGGTCCTCCAGTTGGGTCTGAGGCTCCACTTGCCACCATCACTGCCTCTTCCTCTTCCTCTTCCTTGACCTCAGGTACTTCCTCCTGTAGTTGTTCCATAATTGATCACCCCTCAGTGCCAAGACTGCAATCCCTGTCATAGCTCTGGCATCATCCGTGTCTATCCAAGAGGGACCCCACCAGGCTGTTCCTGCTAGCCTGCAGGACATGGAGAGAGGCCACTGAGTACCTGCATGGAGCAGCTCAGCAGCAGGGCAGTGTCACCAACCACACCAGTCCTGCTCTGTGTTTGCTCCTCAGCCAGTGAGATGTGCAGAACAGGGCCCATTCCAGATCCCTCTGCACTCTGGAAAAAACATTCTGTAGGACTCAAGGAAGCAAAAGCTCATATAACTGTTTTTAAAGCCCAGCAGACCACAAACCAGCCCAGATGCCACCCAGGGACCAGAGGGTCCCCAGCTTACAAGTCCCATAGCAGAAATGCTGCCCCAGATAATGTCCCCCAGAGCCGCCAGTAACCTGGGATGTGATGGTAACAGTCAGGGCCTCTGACAGAGCCAACACCTCCAGCAGGATCAAAGTAGGGCTGGCTTCCCCCTCTGTCCCTGCCTGGCCATGGCAGAGCCTGGACTGGAAGCAGCAGCTGATCAGGGTGCACTGTGCCCATGGGTGGAAGATACTGGGGGGGCAGGGCTCAGTGCAGCAGCAGGCAGTGGCTGAAAGTCCCTGGCCCGTGCAAGCCATCTGCAAGACTGATGGCTTCCTGTTGGCCCTACAGTCACACTCCTTCCCGTCAGAGTGCTGCCAGCTAAGCCTTTGTGTTTGTTTTCACTTGGCTCCTCTGCCAAGAGCAGGGCTGAACGTGTTGCTGTTGCTCTGCGCAGCTGCCGGGCCGTGCTCAGCCACGGGGTCCAGCAGAGCAATCCCAACAGCCACACAATCCAAGCAGTGTCTTAATCCTGGGTTTCCTGTGGGAGGAACGGCCCCATCCTCCCCCACACACTTCCGTTCCTTGTTTGCCTTACTCCATCCCAAAGAGCCCACAAAAAGCTCCAGCCAAAGTTCCCAACGCTGCAGCACCGGTACCGGGGCTATGGCAGAGACATTCCCACCTCCCTCCCAACCACGCTGGATCTTGAGTCCTAAACTGACTCTTCATTGAATAATTAATATCTCAAGCCCATCTTATGTAAAGTTTCATCCACTTCCTTAAGAGAGTTATTTTTAAGTTGAGAAATACCCATCAAGAAAAGTCACTGAAATCCAGGTTCAACCAAGAAAGCTTCAATTTGAAGAGCCAAATTAAACTAATGCAGGGTCTTGCAGGGGCCTTGTATAAGGGCAACCCCAAGCTCTGGGATGGGCTGTGCCCCCTGCCCAAGCCCACAGCACAGGGCTTGCTGGGGGAGGGCAGCAGTGACCCAGGACTCTCTGGATTTGTTTGCCCTCCTGCAGCAGACCCTCACACCTGGCACTTCAAACTTGAGCTGCAGCCAGCTCCTCAGATTGCTGGAAAGACATCAAGGTCAGAGCTCCCTGAAAGAGCAAGGAAGCAGCTCAGGGAGAGAACAAAACCTGCAGGTGGGAGGGTGAACACAAACACGTCACAAAGCCAGGACACAAGTCATCCCTGGAGTTGGTGCTGCACCAAAGCCTGGATCTCCTGTGGCTGAGGGGGCTTTATTTTTTCCCTCCACACTGGGAATTCAGACTGCAGGACAGGTGCCTTTGTTTCTAGTGGCAGCAGTGAGCACACTGCCCTGTGCTCCTTGGCAGCAGAGGCAGGCAGAGGGGTGCTCCCTTCCCGTGCCTCCACATGAGCACTGAGGGACCACTGAAGGGCTGTGTTATCCTTGGCCTCTGCTCACACATCCCACGCAGTGGGACATGGCAGACAGGCAGGAAAACCTATTCATTGGAGATGGAGGGTAATGAACCTCACTGTTTTCAGGGTTATATATAAATTATCACACAAACATCAGGAAAACACTTCTGCCTGGAAGAGCAGTTAGGGGGGGAAGCTTGTGGCAGAAGCAGCTCGTCTACAGTGGAAAATCCATCCTGCAGCAGTTTAATGAGCACCTCATTAGATTCCCTTTGTCCCTGGCATCCAGCACAAGCCTCTTGCTTTAAACCCACTGCAGACAGGGCTCTCTGCTTTGCCCCAGATGTCTCATGGGACATGTTGGAATGATGTGGGCACATCCCTGACATGCTGTCCTCCATCTGCCAGCTCTACTCAGGGCCATGTACTCCCAGGGCAGCAGTGAGTTTCTGGCAAAAAAGCAACTCTAAAACTGTGCTTGGAGTCAGTCTTGGATGGGTGTGAGGAGGGGGAAAGCAGAGGATGAGACATAGACAGCTCCACGTGCCTCCAGCTAAGGCTACTTGTGCACAAAGGCATTACAGAAAGGATATGGATGTGAATCCCACCCTTTGAGAGTGGCTGGGGAGCCAGAAAGAGAAAAGCTTTTAGCAGAAGGCTCTGAATGTATTGTTTGTGTATCTCCTTGCAGGCCAAGAGTTCAGGGGCCTGGGCAGAGGGGAGCTGCAGGAGCTCTTCCCACACCTGCCTCTCCCTCAGCCCTTCCCATTTTCTAAACAACTGGGATAGAGGGAGAGGACTGGAAAAAAGGATTGATCTCACACGGGAGGCTGCAGCCCCTGCCTCTGGCAGAGGAAAGGCCAAGGCAGCCACTGCCTGGGTAAAGGGCAGGGCATGGCCATGCCTGGGCAGGCCTTTGAGGAGCCAGCCAGCTGGGCAGAGGCCCCAGCAGGAGAGGGACCTCAGCCCCTGTCCCTGCAGCAGGCACAGCACTGGGGCAGCAGGCAGAGACTGTGGAGATTCACCAAGGATTCACATGCTCCTCTTGGTTCCCCTGCCAGCCCTTCAGTGGGAATGGGGGAGCCTGGGAAGCTGGAGCTCTCCAGAAGTTTGTCTGAGCACAGGGAGGGACCTGCCCTGGCAGCACTGCAGCCCAGAATCTCTGTGGGACAGCACTGGCGATGACAAAGGACAGCCAAAGGGCCCATCTCCACCCCAGGACCTCTCCAGCCATTTGCTGCCTCTGCATCCAGTGGCCAAGTTGCCAGAGCAGGAGAAGAGATAACTTGGTCTCCTCCTCTTGGCTGAGTCCCGTGCCAGAGCACAGCACACAAGCTTCAAGCTGCAGGAAGACAGGTAGAGATTTCTGCCTGCCACAGACACCCACCCCTTTCTTCTGTTCAGCAGCTGTCACAGGACATTGATGGAAACAAGCAAGGACACTGTGAATTTCTCCCTAAGCCTATCCAGAGGATCTAGCAAAGCTGTTTTCCTCCCTCTTCCCACAGGATGGGAATGAGCAAGAGGGCAAGCATCTCATGAATTGCTGTGCCCTTGCCTCAATGCCTGTTCCAAGGAGCTTTGGTAACCCTGGCTGAGCCAGCAGCTTCCTCTGCAGCCGGTGCAGGGAGGGTTTGTTTGCTGCTCTGGGCTTGGGCTGATGCCTGCTGGCTGCAAACAGCTTGGGCAACAGGTTTGTCTTTCCTAGAAGCTGGCATCTACGCCAAGCTAAACCATCAGTGGGAGCAGGGAGAGAGACGTGGCACAACCAGAAGAGGAAAGAAACAGGAATAAAAGTTAAAAGGAGATAAATCTTCAGTGTGGATTCTCTGCAAGAAGGTAGTACTTCTCCAGAGCTAACCAGGATACAGGCCTCCAGTTCATCAACCAACAGCTTGTGCCCCTGTGGCCTGGCAGTTCCCCTGGCAGCCAATCCTGCTGATTAGCACACAGACCCTGGAGCCAAGCTCGGAGTTTCCAGGGAAAGCAAAGCACCAAAGAAAGGTCCAAACCTCCCAAGAGTCAAGTCACAGAGCTGATCTGCTCAAAGCAGCAGTTCAATACAACTGTACTATAAAAGAGATCATAAGGAATGGCAAAAGGAAACCAATACACTGTGGGAGCATTCCTTGCTTGTGTTTATTCCTCTGGACAAGAATGTTCACCAAATTCACGGCCAAAAGAAACAGAAGGGGTGAGATGAGAACTCAGCCCTCCTAGGGCAGCACATTTTGAATCCACCATCGAAAACTGACCTGAATCCATATAGGAGACGTGATTGCTGCTGCTTGACCACTTTTTGCAGACTTCCTCAGGTAGTGTCACTGCTTCCAGGATCTGCTGACCAAGTACCAGTTTCTGTTCCTCCCCCTACACGTCAGCTACTACTAATAGACGCCAAACAAGAGCTAAGCAGATGCTGCAATACAGGAAAGGTAACTAAGAGTGCAAAACAGGAGAGATGAACACTGAAAACATGTTTATGTTTGCTCCTGAAGATCAGCATATCCCCATATTAGCCAATGAGATCTCAGCAGCACTCACCAGCTGAGTGTTTCCTTCCTTACTCAAAGTCTTGGCCGCAAGGCAGGCTACACACAAAAATAAACTACTACAGCTAGCAAGGAAGAGCCCTCCCACACAGCACTGACCAGGATGGACATTCTGGGCCAGATTCTTCCCCTTGAAGCATTTGCTTAGATGCTGTACCACGCCCCAGAGTCCAGCCCTGTGATTCTCTCTCCAAGGGTACTCGGTGTGCACCACCTGTGCTTCCCTGTGCTGGGCTCATTAAGCAGAGGGGTGTTGCCATGACCATTAGCTGCTGCTAATTAGTCAGGGACTTGTGACACAGGGTACAGGAGATTCCCTCAGCTGCCCTGAGCAGCCTGGCTTGCCAAAATGAATCACACATCTATTGCATGTTTTAACTCAGCCACTTCCTGGGCACTGAGGGGGGAAAAAACGCCAGCTCATTAAAAAGGTTACAAAACTTGCCAGATTCTTTTCTTCTTGCACTATGATTGATGCTGCCCCCAAAACCAGGTTATGACATTTTGCTCCAAAAGGAACTTGCTGCTGGCTTTGTTCAGAGTGCAAGAGGTATTGCAGACACAGAGAAATAGCAGACTTTGGGCACTGAACTCTCAGCCTTGTGCAAAGCAGGGTCTGCCAGGCTGCTCTTCTCCAGGAGTTGCAGCCATCCCTGGTTCCAGCAGCTGCAAACATGCATGAGACGTGCTCCAAAATGTTGAGATGGCAGATTTGGGAAGAGAGAGGAATCATCCCTCAAGAGCTTTCCAGCAGAGGGACTTCCTGCCCTCATCAGGCTCCGTGGCTGACAGCAGGGCAGGCAGGGAAGAGCTGTGCAGTTGTTAGCTCTTACTTGAAGTGCTGCTTCATGACCTGCAGCAAATCTGGTCAAGTCCTCTACTTCCATGTCCATGATCATAAATAAAAGACCTAACCAAAAGCAAAACCCACCACAAAGAAACAAACCCAGGATTTTTGCAGTGCTTCCTTCCTGGTCTTTCCCTGGCTGTGTTAGCTCATGGAGACAGCATGTTTTGGAAGTGCAGAGCAATAGATCAGTGCCAAGTGTCATTGTTGACTCCTGTATTACAGATTTTGACACCTGTTTGCAGTCACACTCGCAGGTCTGGCCTGCCCAGCCCCAGTTCAGCTCCCTGCACTGCTCGTGACCACCTTCTCCTGTTGTACATTCCTGAACAAGGCATTTCCAGGATGACTTTCAGGAAGTAAACTGGTGCATCTCATTCTGCCAACTGCTGACTGGTATTTGTGTTCAGTGGTCAACTCAGGACAGCCCAAAGTACCTCTGGCCAGGAGGGCCACGTGGGTCTGACCCATTGGAACAAGGACAGCAGCCAGGAAACAAGCAGGTACTGGAAAGGTGACACCACTGGGACTTCTCAGTGCTGGAAATGGCACAGAAGTGCTGCTATTTGAGAAGATCATTAAGTCTGGCAAGGAGAGAGGATCATCCCCCCACAGCCCAGGGCACAGCAGAGGTAGCTGTGAAACTGTGGCAATGCTTTGGGATCACGCTGCAAACCTGGCACTCACATGCCTGAGCTGTCTGGGATATATTCCCCTTTCCTTTAGCATCCCAAAGGTGAGGAGATTGGAGGCTCAGAATTCACTGAACCACTGCAAGATGACACTTTCCCAGACTGCTCAAGGGCTCTTGGCTGTACTCCAAGGCAGTCACTTTGCTTAGGGACCCCTTGTTCTCCCAGACCTGAGCAGGACACGTGGAAAGATCCTGTTTCAGGAACATCAGTAATTATAGAACAGGGCTGGTGAGGGAGGAGCTCACAGAAGCAGCAACACCACTTCCCAAGGCACAGTGGGCACAGGGTGTTACAGACTCAGAGCAGCACTGAAATGGAACTCCAGGAAAGTGGCAAGTTGAACAAGCTGTGGCTCTGAACTCTCACTGCTGGTCAGTGAGACCAAGCCTGGCAGTGCTGCACACACCAGCTTAGATTTCCCCAAAGTCTCAGGGTCACTGGGACACCAGCAAGTGCCACTGCTGCTTTGGAAGGGTCAATCAGCTCCCCAGAAAAGCAACGGGGGCAGAAAAGCAGCAGTGGGCCAATGAGTCACTTAGGATCACACAGATGCATGCAGCCTTCTGTCTGCAGCCAAACATCCAACAGGGCCCTAGGTTTTACTGCTGGAAAATGCAGTAATGCCCAATGCAGGAAAATGCCCGCAAAACCAATAGCAAGCCTCTTCCTCTTTGCAGCAACAGATTTTAGATCCCATGGACTAACCAGGAAAAATAATAAATCCATCAGCCTGTAAGTTTTGTTATGTTTACACTTGGACTCCCAGAAAAGTTTGGTTTTGTAGACTTTAGCAAAATATCCTGGGCACCAGCCACGCTGCTCTGATGCCAGGATGCAGCTGACAGAGAGCAATTGTGCCCAGGCACAAGTTGTGATGATTCAGCAGGGCCAGGAACATGCGCAGTGACACGGATGGAGCAGATTGCTGTGTCTGCTGCAGCTCCCCTCCAGCCACAGAGCAGGAAAACACAGGGGTCCCAGCCTGACTGCACACATCTCCCTAAGAAAACCTCCAGAGAACACCAGAATCGCTTTTCCACACAAACTAGTACAACATCCTCTCAGGGAACTAGATAGGAATGCTGTTTCCTTACTATTTTTGGCCACATTCACACAGCAATAGCTGCCTGGACAACAGAGATTCCCCTGCCTTTTCAGCAGGGAAAGGAGCAGTGACCGTGTCAGTGTGATCCTGCCAAGACTCACAGTGTGCTCTGACCATTTGGATTTCTGCCTCAGCCCCCAGAAAACAGAATGCTTGAGCAAAGTATTCACACCTTTCATAATATCCTCATGCCTTTGGCAGCATCTTGGGGGTACAGGGTGAGCCACAGAGCTCACAGCCAGCCAACAGCTACTGCTTCCTGACGCAGCCAGCTGCTGGCAGCTCATCAGGCTCCTCCAGTTTGTGCTCACCAACAACCCTTTTCCAGAGATCCCCACGTCCCTGAGTTCCACAACACAAGTTCTACCCCATGGACATGAGAACCCATGAGTATTTTCAGAGATCTGGGTCTCTGACCATCAGCCCTCATGGGGTTAACAGCTTTCAAGAGCCAACATCTCCAGCAGAATCCAAGTAAACAACTTTAAGGTGAAAAGCTGATTTGGCCATTTTCAGAAATATCCCAGATTGCATTCTGATGAAATCAAGAGTTCTGCTGAAAAATGCTTGTAACAAGTCAGGCAGGATAGGGATTTGAGCTTAGGTTCCCATCCACAAGATGACTGCACAAAGCATTGCTTTTTTTGAAGCCATCTCACACAAGCTCTGCCAGGAAAGGCCTGACAAAGCCTGTCCTAATGAGATAGGCATGTGTTTCCCAGTAAAGTCTGTCTTAACAGCCCATCAAAGAAATGCTTCCCTATCAGCTCATCTGCCCTTTCAAATCACCAAAACCATTCCCTGTCCCCAACCCACACATTTGTTAAGAGTTGAACATGCATGTTCTGGTTCTTGTTATTTCAAGTTCCAGTTCCCAGACCAGGGCTAATCAGGAAATGCAGCAGCATGAGGAGGAGGTTACCCCAGCCCCAGAGATGGGTTCTGGCTTGACCCAGCCCCATAACAGACACTTGTGATTCTGGATTGTGCTTTCATCCTGCCACTTCCTCCTCCATGGCAAGGATTCCCCTGCAAACCACAGACTCCCCAAAACTCAAAACTTTGAGCAGAGCTTGTCTGCAAAGTCCCCAAGAAAGCACCCCAACATACACATGCATTTCAGAGCCCTTTGGAAAGCCAAACAGACCTGACCAAAACGATCCCAGATGTTCACAAGCTCTTGGCTAAGCCTTGGAGAACACAGACATTTTCCAGACACTATGATGGAAACAGTGAATGTTAAAGCATTTCAAGGAGTCATAATGAAACTAAGATACATCTTTAGTCAGTTCTGCTCTGAACCCTTCCTACAATCAAACAGGGCTCCTGTGAACGTCATCTCAAAACATACATTTTGGGGAAGATGCATTTCACAATTTTCTTGACCAAAAGGATTCATACTGGCACATCAATCATTCCACTGTAAACCCTGCTTTGGGAAAGTAATTTCCCAGGCATTCTGCCAAGGCAAGCACATTTCAGAGTATTAACAAAAAAATAAAACTAGTTCCACAGAAAAATCTTACTTGTCCTCACTATGGAAATTACTTCTGCTTGTCCAGACTTTCCCAGAGTCTCCAAAATTACTGCAGCAGTGCATCTCTGAACAGAGACACTTCTGGAAAAAGCAGAGATTACTCTGCAGCACCTGATGAGAAGCAGCAACACAGCCCAATGAATCTGTGGTTGTCAGTTTGTTCCTGCTCTAAGCAAAAGAATCAGTACAACACAACCACAAAAGCCCTAACATCTAAAATGTCATCGTCAGGGCAAGCCAGGCTGGGCTCTGACAGCAAATAACCTTTCAGGCATAAGCACTGTAACATCATCTCACCCAATTAAAACATCATTTGTATGTCAGGTTCTGTTGTTCAGAGGAGCCCAAGAGTCTCTTGTTGTGCCAATCCTTCAGTCTCCAAGAACATTTGCAGATTTCCAGTCCATAATTCAACAGCCACAGACGAAATATTCCCCAGAGGGCAACAAGATGTACTGTACAAAAATACATTATTTTTCAAAAGGCATTATGCAAGAAAGACAGAGCCCATCAACACCAGAAAGCAATTCTGCACAACAATGCTCTTGTGATCAGCAAAGCCTCACGGGGCTCATTATAAAATCCTCTCCACACACTGTGAAGATCCTTGGAAGTCTGAGTCTCGAATACCAGAACAGAGACGGCGTAACCATTGCACCAATCTGACACAGAACCCACAACAGCTCAACACCTCAGACCTGTGCTGAGGCAAACACACACCCACAGCCACGTGCAGACAACCTCAGCACTGCTGATTCCAGGAATCACTTCAGAGGTCTGCAGGCAGGACAGTGCCTGTCCGTGCCCCTGCTGACCACCTCCTCCAAATTCCTGTCATGACCACCTCAAATCCCCCCTGATTACCTCCTCCAAACCCCTGTCCTGCCTCTGCCATGACCTGCTCAGCTTTGTCCAACACTGACAGACAGCACCGGCACCACTGCTGGGTTGTGTGTGGGATTGTTGGGTGACTGGTTACCCACGTGCAGCCCTGGATCTCACGTGCCCTCCCTCATCTACAAGAGCCAATTTCAGTCATAAACATCAGTGAAATAATGAAATGTTATGTCACTGTGCTTTGACAGCAAGAGCCAGCTGAGGAGAACAGGATTAGACCACACAGTGTATTCCTAAAGTAATCCATAAGATCATATTCAGAAACTGAACAAAAATACGGTACAGAGTTTAATTTAAAATGAAATTTAAGAAAGTTTAAGCTCATGGACAAAGGGAAACTTGCTGGAAGCAAACTGCTCTTCCCAGGCTCTTCCCTACCCCTAGTTTTCAGACAGACTGCTCAGTGCCTGGGTGGGTGGCCCACATGGAAAGGGGAAGGGTTACCTCTGCGGAGCAGCTGTCCCCGTCTGCCTGCTGCCGACAGCCAGCGCTCGGTCACCATGTCAGCACGGACAGCCAGGACCTGGAGCAATCTGCAGGAGGACAGAGAGCAAGTTTCCAGGGCTGTGCTGAAGGCCAGATATTTATGCTGCTGGGAGCACTGGGCTGGCTCCAGCAGCAGCTCTGAAATTTAAACACACACTCCTCCCTCTTTCGCACGCTGAAACCCCGGGCCAGGGTGACTCCAGGGGGCCGCTGCCACAGGCTGCATCTGTCCCAAAATGAGGAGGTACAGCAAACCCTGGGGTGTCCCAGCAGAGACAGCCCCATCCCCTCACCACGGATGTCACCTTTGCCTTAAGTCACCTGCAGCCAGAGGCTGATGACCCTGAGCTCTTATGACAATGCACAAAGTTGATGCTAGAGAAAGATCTGTGGTGGCCACAAGGCTGCTTGTTTACTCAGCTTGCTTAATTCACCTTCAAGATGCTGCCAGAAAGTTCCTGCAACTTTAATGAACTTCCTCTTGGGTGGCTGAAACTTAAGGATTCAACAGAGTTCATTCACTCCTCTTGGTTTTCCTGATAACTTTGCCTTGTATGAATTTCAGGCTCAAAAGAGAAGGAAGAGACTTATGCCGGAAAAAAAAATGGCTTATGAGCCTTTGAACTAGAGGACTTAGAGAAAATATGTCCTATTTTTAGACAGTTATGCAGACTAACTGGACTAAAACATTAAACAAAGATGTTGTGAACATGATGCTATTTGCACCCACATACCCTCCTTGACATTACCCAGGCTTAGCTGCTCCTCCCACTCTGACAGAAAAGCCTCATTTTGTATTGCTGCCCTTGACATGGGACAAGTTGTGAGGCAGCTGAGGACCAGAAATAAACCAGCAACAAACCAGCAACAAACCAGCATCACCAGCCCCTACCAGGCTGGGCAGCTCAGCAGCAACATGTGAATTCTGCACTGAGAGTGAACCCCCAGTGCAGCACATCCATCCAGGTCTGACATGGCAGCGGCAGCTGCAGCTGCCCAGGAGAGAGGAAAAAAGAACATGAACCTCCTGCCTCAAAAGCTGAGGATCCCAGTGGCCTGAGTGTGGAGGGTGTTCCCTACAGGGTCAAGGCACATCCAGAGGAGGGCACAAGTGTGAGATCCAAAAATATGACCCAAGTCTTGCACTGGAGCATCAATCACATCAGGATTTCCCAATCAGTGATGTCAAAGCCACGTCCTGAAGATAGTGACTGCCCTGTTTAGAGGTGGGGGCTGAGGACAGCCCAGAGCTCTGCCAAGTGTGGATCCAGCACCAGCCTCTGCTTCAGTGGGGCCACAAAACTGCCCTCAGGAGCTTCACTTTCACAGCAGAGCAAGTTTGTCATCCCCTCTCCCACAATACGGAAGACAGTTTTTCTAAACAATCCTGACAAAGTTTCTCTTTAATCTCTCTTACAAAGAACAATGCTAAAGTCATCAGGAGGTGGTTTTCTCCACCTCCACCAGCAATAAAGCTCATCTTGATTCAGTAACACAGCATTAGCCTTGACACTGTCAACGAGGGCTGAACCACATGCAGGGAGTGCACAAATCACACCCTGAGCTCTCTCTCATTGCAGACCAGAGTGTTTTGCTGCTGCTGCCAGACATCTGAGAATTAAAAGTAAATGCCTTGTCCTGCTCACAGCTAAATGCCAGGACATGCCCATCACACCACACACAAGGCAACACTTGTACCAGCTCAGCAGGGCATGGAGGGAACCTGCCAGCACACCCCACCTGGATGCTTCCTCTGCTGTCCCTGGCTGACACATGCCAAGTCATCAGGAAAACTCCCACCTCAGCCTGGAGCATGTTTGTACAGAAGAGGATACTCTGCTGAAGGCAACAAGGATTTGCATGGAGAGGGCAGGAGGAGAGGGGAGTAGAGCAGAAACAAGAAATGGGACATGGGCTGCCTCAACCCACAGGTCACTGTTTTAGAGACCAACACTGCAACCAGCCCCAGGACTCTGATTCATGGGACAGTTACTGCTCAGGCCCCTCTGCAGTACCATGACAGGCATTGTCCGGACTCCACAGCACATCTGATTCTTTCCCACGAGCATGTCCTTCATCTGGGATCTCAGGGAAGGAGGGAGTGGAATGGGCAGATATGAGGGATGAGAAAGGAATCTCAGATCCTTCCTCCTGAAGCAGCCCCTCACCGGATGCGTTGCTCAAGGTCCATCCTGACCCTCTTGCTTCTCCTCCTTCCAGCCCCAGACTCCTACAGCGCTTGATATCCTCAATCCTCAGGCCAATTCCCCCTCCACCACTCTACCCTGGCACAGAAGACAGGCACACTCTCCCCGTAAGCCTCCTCCCGTGTGAGCCATGTCCCGTCCTCAGTCTCCTCTGATTTCCCAACAGGAACTACAGCCTAAAGTCACTGATGCCCCTCACGTCCCAGCTCCTCACATCCACAGCTCCTTTGCACCAGCTCCAGTCCGTCACACTCCCTGCTCCAACCCTGTCACAGCTCCAGCCCCTCACAGCCCCAGCCTCTCACACTCCACGTCCTTCACAGCTCCAGCCCCTCGCAGCCCCAGCCCCTCACAGCTCCAGCCCTTCACACCCCACGTCCCTCACAGCCCCTCGCCCTCCCCATCCCTCACACTCTCCGTGCCCCACATGCCCTGCCCCTCACTCCCCCCGGTCCCTCACGCCCCCCCCTCCCTCGCCCTCCCCCCGGCCCCGCTCACCTCGCGCGCGGCCCCGCTCGTGCCGTCGCCCGCCCC
>JBBMKD010000096.1:5304402-5315594 GCA_037834095.1 Argya squamiceps | reverse complement strand
GCTGTGCGTCAGCGCGGCCGCGTGGGACTGGGCCAGGCCACCCCGCACCCCGGGCACACTGAGCGCTTTGTCCCGGCGCCCCGTCGGCCACGGTGGAAAAAAAACTGAGAAACACTGTGAGAGCGGGGACAGCGCCGTTCGAGGCCCGACAGGAAACAGATCACAATCTCCATAACGAACTCAGCTCATCTCTGAGTAGCGGTGCAGAGACAGAGTCGGTGCAGGGCTGGCTCCCAGGGCCCATTCCAGGGGTGACACTGGCTCTATGCCCCAGACTATAAACACCCCAAAGGCACAGGTGGCTGGGACTGTATTTATACAGAGACGCTTGAAAAACGAACCCAAATGATGGTGTGTTACTGGGGCTTTTTTGTTTTGTTCTGTGTCTCTCTTGGCCCGCCACACACCAACCCAAAATCTGCTAGTGGGGCCACTTCCCACAGGTTGTGGCTTATTGCTGTCAAAGGGCTCTTTCACACAGGGGGAATCTAAACCCTACACTACCAAGGAAAGAGGGCTGGTGCCTGCAGGGCTGCTAGTGTGTGGGGTGGGACGTCTGAGGCCAATGGCTCCAAAAGTTTTATTGGTCATTAGTTTCTGCTAAGTGACTCCAGTACTAACAACCAGTGCCAGGGAACGCGGTGGTAGCTGTAGTTAGGGACACCTGGTTTGGTGTGGGGGTGACAAGAAGGCCCCACTTGGTCAGTCCAGGGCTCTTGGCTGGTGGCAAGGCCCCACACCCTGGAGCACAGTAAGTGATGTAGAAGAGTTTTTGTAGAAAGAGGGAACTGCAGCCCTGGGCCTCAGGGTCGTGACCCATCAGCGGCTCTTTTTTAGTACAGGGTGTGAAAGAGAGCACAAGGAGTTGAGTCCAGCACTCCAGAGAAGGTCCCACTGCCCCCTCCCCAGCACTGGGCTGCCTGAGCCTCCTGGCACGTGGTGGCTGCAGCCCTTTACTGATAGAAATGGGAGCACCTCTGCCTTATGCAGTCCCCTGTAGGCTCTGTGCTGGTCCCCACTTTAGCTCCAGCCAGAGATTACTGTCGACTTGGGAGGACAAGCTGAGCCCTGCCATCCCCAGCTGGGCTCTGCCATCCTGGTGGGCTAATTGGTGGGCTCTGTGGCCATGGTGTCCGCATCTGGAGATGGCAATGCACTGCTGTTCCCACCGTTGCTCACGTTTTCTTTGCTGTTTTCCCTCGTGGGATCGCTGCCTTTATCCTCCACCCTCAGCTTGAGTTTGAGGGAAGAATCTCTCCGTGATAGAAGGGGCTGGTAGCCAGTGAAGACTCCTCCACTCACGTTTGTTCGCTTGTCTGGGGGTGGACAGAAAAAGAGAGTTGTTTACCTGGGGCCCAAACTGAGTGTTCAGCTGAGAAAAGGGTTTGTGGAGTCTCTCCTTGCAGGAGGCATTGCGGTATCTTCTCTGAGAGTTCTTCCAGCCACCAGATGCCCCCGAAAAGGGGAAGATGGGTGGGGGTCTGGGCTCATGCCCTGCCCTCAGGAGGTTCAGGGAAGGGTGGTCAGCTGGGTCAGCTGTCTCCTACCTCCTGGCCCGATGGGGTGCATCAGTCGGTTCATCTGGACGTTCCAGTGCTTGACGTTGGTGCTGGCCTGTCGCAGCTTCCGCTGGGCCACCTGGCAGGGATGGAGGAGAGGGCTGAGCTGCTGCCCCACTGCCCCTGAATCCAGGACTATGGGCATGGGTTTCCCTTCCCTGAGTGAGCCTGGATTGGAGGTTCCCTCTGGGATGGAAACCCAATTCACCCTCCTCTAGACCTTCTGCTCCCCCTACAACCCTCCTCCTTTCACACACTCCCACTGTCAACATCACTTTGGACACCAGCACAGGGCAGGACATGCTCATCCTGTCTCAGCCACTGCATCATGCAGTGCCTGCACATGGCACAGCTCAGAAACCCTCACAGCAATTCCAGCTTGGTCCTCCCCAGTATGGAGGTGACTCTGGGAGGGCTGGAAAGTCCCCTGGGTTCACCATGTCAAGAGATGTGGCACGGATGTGATGCTCACCATGACATCTTGGTCCACCCGCTGCCTGTTCACTCTCACTTCTTCCAGCTGCTTCTGTGCCTCTTCCAGGCACTTGTTCTTGTTCTCCATCTCCTGCTTGAGGACTTGCTTCTCCCTCTGAGTTTTGATGATATATTCTTCTTGCTCCTCCTTCAGCTTCATCAGCTGCTTCAGCTTCTCCTCTTCCTCAGCCAGGAGCCTGACAATGAAAAGCAAGAGGAGAGGATGTCCCCCTGACACTTCTTCCACCAGCTTTCCCTGTCCCAGCCTGCATACTGGGAAGTCACCAGCACACCCCAGTACCTGGGAGCACTGAGCTGCCCTGGGGAGCACATCCCCATGCCCTGGGGTGTGCCCTGGGAGCGGGGCTGCCCGAGAAGGGGGAGGGATGCCCTAGTCCTACCTGGCCTGTGCGTATCTCACAGCCTCCTCGTCCTGCCGTGCTTTCACCTCCTGCTGCAGGGCCTCCTGGAGCCTCTCCTGCATCTCCTCCAGCTCCAGGATGCGCTTGCGCTGCCGCTCTGCCTCTGCCTCCTTCAGGACCATCTCTGCCTGCATGGAGGCACGAGCCTGCGGGGGACAGGAGCCATCAGTTGGCCAGGCCACCACCAGTGTCCCCAGAACCCACTCAGGACCGCTGGGTGGAGCAGCCCACAGCAGGGGCAGCCCATGGTGACAGGTCCAAAGCAAAGCTGTTTCCCTGCACAGGAGACAGGCTGTGTCATTTGGAGCCAGTGCTGGATGTGAGGTCAGAAATGGGCTCCCTATCCGGCCTGGCACAAGCACTTGCCTCTCACTGTCCGCCAGCTAAAGCCCATTGAGGCAGGTTGTCCTTATCTCCTGCTCAAAAGGATCTCAGGCACAACAGAGCCCAGAGGTGATGGGTGGCAGCAGCACTTTACATCCAAACCCCAGAAGAAGGAAGCACCCACCCTGTGAGCACCACACTCCATGTGGGATGCACCCACCTGCTCAGCCTCCCGCAGCTGGATCTCCAGGGTCCTCTGCATCTCCTCGTGCTGCTGCCTCCGCCGCTGCTCCTCCTCCTGCAGCAGCATCTCTGCCTGCCTCTGGGCCTCCTTGAGCAGCTCCAGCTCCTGCAGCTTCCTCTCCTTTTCCTCCTGCAGCTGCTTGAGCCGTTGTGTCTCTTCCTCCTTGGCCGCCTTGCGCTGCTCCCGCTGCTCCCGCTGCTCTCGTCGCTTCTGCTTCAGGTCCTTGTGCAGGGACTTCTTTCCCTCTGCCTGCAGCCGGATGGCTGTCTGGATGGCTGGAGAGGGAGGGCACGGTCAGTGGGGACACGCAGGGGACATGGGGAAGCTGGGGAAGGGGCGTGGGGTGGGCACGGACCCAGTGTCCACTCCTGGCGCTGCCGGGTGTCGGAGGCGCTCATCTCGTAGGTGCGGGACGAGGTCTTCACACAGAACATGCACCTCTTCCCATCCCTGTCTGGCAACACCTGCAGGGAGAGGACACAGCACAGTGTTAGCCCCTGTATCCCACCTTATCCTCCCATCTTCAGCCACAGGACTGGCTCTGCCATGCTCATGGATTGTGAAATTGTGTGTTCTTGGGTCTCCCTTCCAGGGGTGTGAAGGGTCTGCTGTCCCCAAGCTGTACCTCCACGCAGCAGTGCTTGTCCAACACGATGCTCCCTTTCTTCTCCTTCCGTTCCTCACTCATGTAGTAGGACAGAGAACTGGGCTTCAGCATGAACCACCTCTCTGACCAGTTCCTCCTCAGCTGGCCCTTCTTCCAGAGGTAGCCCTGCACCCGAGAGACATGGAGATCAAAACAGGTTGGGAGCAGGATGGAGCTTGTGCCCCAGAATATGTGGGCTCCTTGCCTGTTTGAGCACATCCTCGATGACCTCCTGGTACACCTCCTCCACGGCCATGCTGATGGCTTCCTGCTCAATGCCTCTCAGGAACCTCCCCGAGTTCACCATGTCCAGGAACTGCCAGACCGTGAGCCCGCCCTGCCCCTGCGGCTCCTGGGCCAGGTAATCATCCAGCTCACAGGAGTTCAGCTCCACGTTCATGGCTGTGCAGATCTTCTTCAGCAGGTACTCCACCTGTAGGGAGGGGGACACTCAGTGACAGGAAGAAGCCAGCGCTGTCCTCACCCCACTGACCCATTTTGGAGAGCCCAAGGCCACATCTCTCTCCAGCCTGGAAATGCAGCACCCTGATCCCAGAGGGATCCCCCTTTGTGATGGTTGAGGCATTCCAGGCAGCAGGCTGGCTCTGGAGACTGGAACTGGGTTGGAGTTTGACCTCTGCTGGGAAGTTTTTCCTTTTAACCCCAAGGCTGGGATGTTTTGGCTGGTTTGTCTGCAGAGTAAGAAAACTGCAGCAGTCAAGAGCCTGAGGGAGTACAGGCCAGCACTGCTGAACCCCATTCAGGACTGATGTCTCAAAGCCACAGTGAGCTCAGCACCACTGCTTTCCAAAAATCACTGTGGAGGAGCAGGGAGGACAGGTGTCTATGGAGATGAGCATGATTTTAAAACTGCAAATAAAAAGAGTCAAGGTGGTTGACATGGTGTGGGGAAGACTTATCCCAGCTCAGGTTTTGCTGCCAGGTCTCTTCTGCCCACGGTCTGGGGACTGAGACTGGTGGGTGACTGCAGGGAGCCACGCAGGAAGGTGACACATCGCAGGGTCCCCGCACCCAGCTGGATTTTTTATGCTACTTAATTGTGAGAAGGGCAAGAATTAAATGCAGTTGCTCAGGATGATTCAGTTTTTCATGGTCTGGGGAACAGGAAACACCTCTCCCAGGGCACAGGAAGTGCGGTCACCCTCCTACGTCTGCAGCATGGTGCTTCTTGCCTTTTTTTTCTCCTCTTTTTTTTAATTTTGACTTTTCTGCTGATCTCAGGCGGTTGATGGGGTAGAAGACAACAGCAACCATTTGCCCAGCCAAGTTCCTTCTGCTGAGGCCCCTCTTGGCTTCTGCACTCGTGCGTTCTCCCCAGATCTGCCCCCCTTCTCATGGGGGTTTAATCTGACCCCAGAGAAAGGGAGAACCTTCCCCTCTAAATACTGTGGAATTTGGAGATTTGGAGATTACCATCAGAGGCTTTTCTTTGGCTGGCACCTCACCCTTAACACTCTGCTGGGCAGGGGCTGAGCACTGGGTGGCAGTGGCCACAGAGAGGGACAGCCAGGTCTGCTCTGTCACTGCCCTTTAGGCACAAGAGGCTGCAGCACTTTGGGTGGGTCTCCCCTCTAAAGTCCCCCTCTTCTCCCTGGGCAGTGGGGGTGGCTGTGGGCACAGCAGGGGTGTCCAGGGCAGACAGCCCCCCTGTCCCACCTCCAGCCTCCTCTCTCTCATCCCCTGGAACACCACATCTTGCAGGATGCAGTGGGACATGCCAGGAAGCGATAGTGGGATGTGTCACCCACAAATGGGGCTCTGCCAGCACATGGAGCCCTGGGAGGACAGGGATGGGGAGAGAGGCAGCTCCTACCTCATCTGGCACCATGACAAGAGGGTATTTGTCTTCAGACAGAAAGTTGAAGAGACACCAGAGTTTGAAAGCATCCTGGTGGGATATAACACTGTTCCCATTCCGATCGGGTTTGTAGTTCTTCTTCGCCGTCAGGGTCCAGCAGAGCTCATCAAAGTTTTCTTTGACAAAAGCGCCTTCCTCCACCTGCAGGCAGGAGTCAGGGGGTGAGTGCGGAGCTGAAGAGCTACAGAGGGGAGTTCTGGGGCAGGAAGTGCTGCAGAGAAGAAACCCTCACTCCTAAAATCTGTCCAGTGAGAAGCATGGGGTGATTGGCAGCACCAGCAGGAACCCTGGGGGGCAGCACAGGCTGGATGATGTGGAGCTCCCCAAGCCCACCTCCCCAGTGCCTCCATGGTTGGGGGTTTCTTGTTGTCCCATTCAACCACAAAGAAGAACTGAGGAGTGAAGGGAAATTCTGGCCCGAGGGCAGCCAGGAGGAATGGTGCCTCCACCAGCCTCGTCCCTGCTGCTGTTCTTTAACTGTGAGCTGCCCCAGGCAGCACGTTTGGTGCAGATGGGTGAACTGTGATGGGGGTCCGAGGAGCTCTGGCTGTCCCTGGGTGCTCTTATCCCAGCTGTGTGAGCACAGGAGCAAACTGTGGCCTGTAGCAGCAAAGCTGGAGGAAAACCTTTGGGTGGCAAAAGCTAAAAGCTTCTCTTACTAGGAAAACCCATTTCCCCTTTTCAGGCTGACTCTGGGATTGTGTTAGCCATGGTGAAACCAGAAGAGGTGAGTTTAAAGATCACCTCCCAAAGAACCATGTGGGCAACTGGAAGGATTTTGGCCACTCTGTGATGGGGAGATGGGGCTGGGCTGACCTTGGGCAGCTCCTGCTCTGGGCTGAGGGAACTGGGGAAGGCTTTGCTTTTGCTTGCTGCAGACCAGATCCCTGCAGCCAAGATCAGCATTACTGGGCCAGGCTGGGCAGCTGCTGACCAGCTCTGGGCAAGGCAAAGATGGGCACAGGGATGGGGACTGGCACAGGGACAAGAACACCAGGAGAGCCAGGGGAGCAAAGGGTTACTGCACCCAGCTCTGGCCCCTTTCTGTGAGCATACAGTGGAAGAAAGCTGTCAGTCATTCTTCCTCTCCTCACATGCCTGGAGGAAACAGCACCCACAGACCAACCTCTGGCTGTGCCAGACAAAGGTGTCTTTGAACCACGGAAAAAAGGGAGAAAGCCCCTGCCCACCCAACTCTGCTCCTGCTGCACCTCATCCTCCTCCCTCTCCTCTTCACCAAATGAGGTCACATCTCAAATTTGAGCATGGTTGGAGAGGATAAAAGGGGCTCATTTCTCTCTCTGAGCCCTTCAGGAAATGTGAGCAGACATGCTGCTCCATCCAGAGCCGTGACGTGAAGGGATGACTTCATCCTTGCCAGGGAGACACTGAGGATTAAACATTTCTCACTCATTTTGGCATTCACTCAGCAGTCCCCATCTCTCTGCACCCTCTTTCCACCCACCAAAGCATGTGATTTCCAAGAGCTAAGGGGAGCTCCCAGGAACCTCAAAGACCAAGGAGCTCACCTTGTCCAGGATGTACTTGTTGAGGTAGGGCATGTAGCCCTGGCTGGACACTGGCCCATCATCATCATCACGGAAATGCTCCTCCAGTGCCACGGGGTCGTGGGGGATGCACAGCACCGTGTACAGGTTGTGAGACAGCACCTGGCCAAGCACAAGGGGTGGTGAGAAGGTGAACAACCTCCAGCCCTGCCCCAGCACATCCTCAAAATGCCATCCCCTCACTCACCCCCCTGGGGATTGTGCCCTGCATGGCATCACCTCCCACAGCATTGAGTCGAGGTTTGGGTTTGGCATAATTTCCAAATGTAAACTTTAGAGAATCATTTAGAAACAGGCAAAAATCGAGGATTTTCCCACTTTAGTTTCTTTTCTTGGCACATGAGGAACTTCTTTCTTGAAAGGACTGTTTCAAACCTCTCAGAGCAAACAGGACTCGCTCTGATCTAGAAAAGCTGATAAGCTACCCCAAGTTATGCATTTGGCACAACCACGGCCCAGCCTGGCAGCAGCCACTGTCTGCTGGGGGCACAGAGAGATGGAAACATGGAAACAGGAAAGACTGGTGAGAAACTAAGCAAAGGTTTTTACTGGAATGGAAGCAGATAATGCAGATCTGGAGACACACCATCCCCAGAAATACTCAGCAAGACTTGCCAACAGCCAGTTTTGTTCAAATCCCCCCAAATAAAGCATGTTTACAAGCTCACGGATTTCCCATGTGCTGGAAAGCCTGGAGCAAGGCTGCCCATGAGCACCACCAGCCTCTCTAGCTTGTGATGCCGGGCAGCTGCTGCCCTCCTTGCCTTTACATCCTGGAAAGCAGGAGATGGTTAAACAAGTGTCCCAGACTGACAGCTCCCCACTGCACCAGGATCTGCCAGTGCAGCTTGTCAAGGGTTCAAGAGAGGGGCTGGAGGAGATGGACCAGCATCCTTACTCCTCTGTGCAGGGCTGGAAATTTCCTCCCAGCAGGAGAGGAGCTGCCTGAGGCCATGATGGCTGCTGCAGCTGGAGACAGTTCTTGCTCAACCAGATTTTCATTCTCTTTTCTACCCTCTGGACCAATGGGATCAGCAGGACTCCACCCTGTGCTCACACAACAGGGCTGTAGCCCCAAGCACTGCTGCTACAGCTATGCCTTTTGGGGCTCAGTGCAGCCCCAGGGTCCACACAGCGGTGGAAAGGCCTGGGAACATCATGGACATCCTCCAGGATGGCAACAAATCCGTCAGGATTAATTCAAAGTTTGGAAATTGTATCCCATTCTATGTTTTTAACGTAGGCCCTCATCTCCATCCTTCACCCCTTCTCCCAGAGCACCCCTAAACAGCCCTGTGAGGTCTCACTTGTGACCCTGGCCATGGGGGACACCCTGAGCCCCTCCATCCCACCCTGGCACCCTGTGACCCAAAGCCCCTCCTCTTGCAGGGCTGCCACTGACAGACAGAGAGGAAACCCAGGTCTAGTCAATGGTGGCATGACTGGAGATAGGAGAGGTGAGAAAGCCTCGCAGGCTCTGAAACAGCAGCAGGAGGAGGAGAACAGCAGGGGAAAGGGCTGCTACAAAAGCAGATTGCTGGTACAGCCTTTCCCCTGTGGCATGCAGGGGGTGGCCGGGGGGGCAGGGGTCTGCCTGACTCCTCCTAGTGCCCTGGATTCCTCTGAGCACCGGCCTTGTTTCTGTTCTCCACCCTCTCCCACCGCTGTCACACCCATCGCCCATGAGCAGAGGTGCCCAAAAACACCAGGGCAGTGCTCGGTATTTCCAGCCACGCGTGGCCACACTGAGGGACCACACCCATCCCTCATCCACAGCCCTTCCAGCCCGGCCAGGGAGGGGGATGCAATGGCACTGAGAGCACAAACTCTCCCCAAGAGCAGGGCTGGTGCCGTGCCTTGTGCCGGACGCAAAACTACGCGACTTCTCTGGGCGCGCAGCACCCGACCGCAAGCTGTCCTTCCTTCCTGTGCGCACACACACCTACACTCACAGCAGCATCTGCACACGGCTGCCTGCGCAGTGCCCCTGCCAGGAGCCCAACGGCCTCCCACAGCTGCACCTTCACGTTGGAAACCCAACACATCCACAGCAACTGCCTGGAGCACGGCCGGAGCTCAGCCGCCGGTTCCCGCTCTGCCAGGCGGCTCCCACCCAGCTCCGGGGCTGGTTCTGTGCTGTAGGGGCAAACCCGGGGTCTCTCCCACCCTTGTTTGAGACCCTTCGTGCAGCAACACGCCCGGGTGAGGGAGCAGAGCACGGCCCGGCTCAGGGCTCAGCAGCCCTGGAAGAGTTTGGAGAGGGCTTGGTGGCTTTAACATTTCATTGCTCAGAGTTGCGAGGCCCTGGATTCCTTCCTCGCTGAACAGCGGCTGCCCTGCGTAGGCTGGGGCAAACTTGAGTGTTTCTGGGGGTGGAAACAAGCTCTCCCTGGCTTGGAGACAGTGGGAAAGTCATCCAGAGCTGAGCTTTGCTGTTCAGTGACCTGCTGCCAACCCGTTCCATCACTGAAGGTGCGTGGGAGAACATCCCTTCCCCTCTGAAGTGTCCTCCTGGGTAAAGTCACTTAGAGGTGCCATTTCCAGCATCACCACAGGCCCTACAGCACGGTTTGCAGACCCTGCATGAACTGTCCATGAAACTGCCATTAAAATCAGAGTCTCTATGGTCTCAGCATTGTCACTGGTGATAAAGATCTCTCAAGACAAGCACTGCTGATGCTTTTGGGTCCATCCCATGCCTGGGCCAGGCTCTGGACCCAGAGCAGTGGTGCAGTGGATGCTGCGAAGGGAGCACAGCAGCCCCTCTCAGGGATTAGCAAACCGAATTAAGCTCTGGTCTACTTTAGGATTTTCCTTAATTCCTTCAGCTATTTCTACAGTGTTAGCAGGTGAGCGTGGCCTGTAGGGCACATGGCACGAGTTCTGGGGGGCAGCCAAAGGCTCTCAGCCTCAAAGGCTGAGCAGGAAGAATCTGCCTCCTGCTGCTTCTCCTCCAGATCTCTGCTAACAAAACTCTTCATTCTTGGGCAAAACACACACCCCTCCCAAAGCCCAGCACGTTCCCTGCAGTCTGTCCTGGGAAAGCCCTATAAAATAGAGGGAATAGAGGAAAAGTGGGTCTTTTTGCAGTGGTTCAAATCTGGTCTTGCAAACTGGCAGCAGCTGCAAGTCCTGACGCAATACCTCCCCGTGCTCAGCACGTTCCTGCTCAGGTCTCTTCTCTCATCTCAGACCCTGGTACCTACCAGCATTTCCAACCCCAGTGCCAGCCTAAGAACCAAAACGGATGAAAAAGCACGTTCCCACCCTGTGCAAGGTTAAAAAATCAATTATTCTCAGAGCCAAGGGGCTCCCTGGTGGGTTCCAGCAACCCTGGCCCGGGGGCAGAGAAAAAGGTTTTTAAAGCTATGATGGGTTTGATGAAGAGCTGAGGGCATGAGCCCTCTGAAAGCTGCTAAGAGTGGGGAGAGGGGAAAGCGGAGAGTTTTTAAAAGTGCTTTGTTATTTCTGGCCACACCACTGAGGAGTTTTTGTTTAAAAACAACCTGTCCCTACCTCCCAACTCACTGGCTCAGCAAGGAGAAACACAGGTGCTCCGGCAAGCAAGAAAATGTAAACAGTTTGGGCTCTTAGTTGGCCATAAAAAGTACAAGAAACTGGTAACTAAAATTTAGATTTCTTGTCATTTTCACCTAGAAAACACATTTGAGCGTCAACTCCCCCCCCTCCCCTTCTTTAAAAGGGAGATGCCACAGAGCCTGAAAACTTCACCAGAACAGGCGTGGAGGCAACAACAAGATCTTACCGATCTTAATATTTAACAATTTCTCCGTGGAAACCCGCGGGGATGCAAAGCAGCCCCGGACTCGCTTCACCCCTCGCTGCCCACCCGTGCGCCGCGGCCGCCCGAGCTCCCCGGGGACTCACTTTGAGCTGGGATTTGGAGACCTTGCCGCTCTTCTCCACGTCCAGGGCGGTGAAGGCGTACCAGATGGACTTGAGCAGCTCGGCTCGCAGGTCCATGGCTGGCGGCGGCGGCGGCGGCTCTGCCGAGCCCGCGGATCCGGTTCCTGGAGCCGCCCGGGCGGGCGGGACGTGGGGCGGGAGCGCCGCCT